>JAVGWX010000007.1:68024184-68335759 GCA_036924085.1 Ariolimax columbianus
CTGCCGATTAGTACTTTGCAATCGAATACAAATAGGTACAAGAGCGGTTTGATTATTGTTGGACCAAACAGAAGGATAACGTTATGTTTCAATCCCGTACAACAGTGCAAACGCTGGTTTATCAATGACGTTGCCAGTCATTCAAATCATTTTGATGTATTTACAGAATGGCATATGTGATGATGGGGTGAGAACAATTGTTACCGAAATGACATCAGATATGGGGCTGGTAATGCAGCTGTGAATGACATGTCATCGGTCAGTTGTACGGACGGTTTCTATGTGAGAATGGCAGCATGCATCAGAGTCAGCGATCTATATCTTACCATAATTCCATCTCCAAATGGCAGTCCTAGAAACACACTGTAACAATGCAGACGGGCTAAAAGAATAGGGATTGAAGAGAAAAGGCAAACATGGCATCATAAATGTCCTGCTGAAATAGGATTTGTAAGGCCCAAATGCACTGATACAGTAGTCTCGCTGTAAATTGCAACACAAAATCATTTTCAGTACGAATGTCAAAGAAAAAGAAGAAGATTTCAGCTTTGACATGCAGGCTTTCTAGAAGGTATGTTTACTTACGGACATTTTACTGTTATTGCTGGATTACATGTACGGTTTAGACAACATATTAACGAAAGTAAAACAGAAATATGAAAGACAAGGCGGGCATATTATAGCAACTGATTATAATTATAGGAAATATCAGCAGAAGACGTGTTGAACATACGTTTTATGTCATTCACTATTCGTATTCCTAACAGACCGAAGATTAAGACAATTGCTTCACATTTGGTTAAATATTAAATAACTCTTATTCAGTGCATGCATAGCAGAAACGCCACAGTATATACAGGAGGACTCAGTTTCTGTCAGAAAGAGAAGAGACGTACTTTGCAAACAATAAAAATAGAGAATGCAAAAATATCTAACAACGGAAAAAGCTGAGACCCAGTACAGTCTTTTTCTTCTTCATTTTCTTCCTTCTTAGATCTAGGTCCCGGTTTCCTACAGAGGAAACCGTTGTGTGCAATGTTATTTGATCTTCATAGAGATTTTGTCTCACTTATATATGTCTAGCGAATGGAGTATTGTTCTCTCTTTCCCCGCGTGTTCCTGCAGCTTTGTAGCATGTGTGTCATGGTCGTGGTATGCTCCCGATATGGACACCTGTCATCTGTTCCAATCCTAATTTTGTTGTAAAGATGACACTAGTCTATTATGTCCAGTTCTCAGTCTGAAGATGATGAATTATTCTTCTCTATTTCAATCACTACAGCTGTCTTCTTTTTGGAAGTCGTGGTGTTGATCATCCAATTTTGCTCGTCTTAGCCTCATTATACACGAAACTCATGTCTGTTTATGGGGAAGCTCCTCCACACTTTACTACTTTGTCTGCAGCTTCATTAACTTCAATATCGCAGTGGGATGGGGATCTACTGAATGACCAACCTTGGATGTTCTGCTGAGAACTGTGCCAGGGAGTATATCCATTGATCGACATCTTTATTTTTGTGTTGTTCTAGCGCTGTTAATACAGTCATGAATGCCATGTTTCTTGGTTGACATCTTCATTTTGGATTACAAGCTTGGTAGCGGCCTTCAATGACTCTGCTTTCGCACGGAAGTCATTGGAGTATGTTCCTATTGTCAGTACTTAGAGTTTTTGTAATTCTCCGTTTATTATTCCGTAATAAACTCCTCCAACTCTATTGGATATGGCTTTGTTATCTAAGCCCTCTGTATATATGCATATAAGTGTTTCTAGAGGGAATACTCTCCTAAGATATTCTTCCGTGTTAAATTTCCTTTCTAAATCTGTCTGGAGATCCCTTCTTTTCTATTCCTGTGACTCTATAGCTGTATCGAATATTTATCTTACTGATTTGTTTGTTACTTATCTTTCTTTGTCTTTGTGCTGGTCAACTATCCCAACCATTCCTTACAACAGAATGGATCTACCTGTATCCGTTGCTTGGTATGTTTACCTGGCTCTCCAAGCACAGTAAGGGTATGATATTGGTGAGGATGCCACCTGGATATGAAACAACATCTGCTCTTCTGTTTAGGTGTTTTTATTCAGGTATGGGTTCAGTTATTGTACCAGGACAGAAACAAATACAATCTACGTTACGGAATATCCATTGTCTTTGCTTATTTGGTGAATTGTTAGTTCATTGCGTCTCTTCTCTGTCTCTGGTGAACGTCTTGTGACCATAATATGGGTTCTGTTTTATACAACTAACCGAGGGCCTCCAGGTGATTGGCTTAGATGGAAGAGACATTATACTAATTAGTAATCTATATTGGGAACAGATGGTAACAATACGATCAGGAAACGATTACTCGGCAGATATTGAAATAAAAATATTTGTGTTCAACGGCTTTTTTCACTTTGGGACGCCACATAAATGTAGTTTTACAGAAAAATGTTAAGAAATACCTGAACAACAAATAAGACTTTCAATCTGTCGAAGACTGATGTGTCGGACCGAAAAATGCAAATATCGCAGTCTAGCTGTAAACTAGCAAGACAACGCATTCCGGACTACAGTGAGAGCGAACGGCTGATGGAAGTCATGTGCAAAGTCAAATTACTACATGCATCAAAAACACGGCCTTCTACATTCTGGATACGGTTACGGGTGGGATGTAGTCCATTATAATAGTAGGAAATGTTGCTGAAACTAGGAATATAGTATGGCAAAAAGAGACAATTCTGAGAAGTTTCACATAACGGGACGTAAGATGGAACAAAGGATAGACTGATGAACAATAATCGGAACAAGAGTTGGTAATCTATGATCGCATGTCAGTTGATTTGACATATGATGATGATGATGCTTTCATGGCCAAATCTATTTTCTAATTAGTACCTAATCTAATCACGAAAATATATGCTACGTTATTCAATATGCATTGTGACCTTCTCAAGTCGGATCAGGATTATGTCTATTTTAGCACTCCAAAATTGCCCCACTCAATGTACAACGACAACGAGGAAGAAGAAGAAGAAAACCACGGAGTAGGAACAGGAAGACGAAAAAAGAGAAGGAAGACAACGGAAAAGAAGGAGAAAGGCGATGAGGAAGAGTAGAAAGAAGAAGAACAAGAAGTAGGTGGAGTAGGAAAAGGAAGAGGAAGAAAATAAGGACACGACAAAAAAGGAGAAAGAATAAGAAGAGAGAAGCAAAAAAAAAGATATACGAAAAAGAAGAAGAAGAGGAGGAAGAAGAAGAGGAGGAAGAAGAAAAAGAAAGAAAAAGAAGAAGGAAAAAGAAGAAAGGGTTCTAGTAGCAGAAGCAGCAATAACATCACTTGTGATTTTCCGATCCAGATGAAGAACATAGGAGTCCATCAAAGTGAAAGCAATTATACGCGCCTAACGATTCCCCGAGGTTGAGACTGTAGTCGATAATAGAAAACAGTGACAGACATTCCAAAATAGGGCTCATTCACAACGCTAAGACTGTAGAGTCACTTAACTGTCATTTCCCAATGGTTTTGTTGCGTCGTGAATCACATTCAAGTACCCGTGCTAATTTCTTAATTCCTCGGATCTCCAGAGTGCCTGGTTGAGATGCGTCAAAGCTCAAGTGCGAGTTTTTTGTTTTTTTTTATTTTTACCCTTCAAATGGAGCTGCTCCAGACGATAGAAACAATGAGCAGGGGAGAACGTTTATATATTTAGAGAAACAAAGTGTGTCTGTCGTTCTATTTGGGTATAGACCTAAAATCAATTTGATGAGACGAAGCCAGAAAGAAAGAACTTATTTCCACATTTCATAAAGATGAATGTTTTACCGTTGTTTGTAAAATTTAAATTTCAAAGAAATTTAGCTTTTTTCCGTTTAAAATTAATTGACTTTTGTGTTGTTGTTTCGAATACTCACAATTATTAGGTTTCCTCTTTTGTGCGCCCTGAAAAGGACGTTAAGTGGCGGGTTGCAGTAGCTTTCCTCACATCCCGAGTGTGCTGATGAAGATAGACAGGGGTCCCCCAGGCGGCTGTGCTATGATTGGCTTCATCTGCGTGTCGCTCACTACTACGGCGATCACGTCGATCACTCACTTCGTTAGATAAGCTGTTATGAAAACAACCTGTTTCCAGGGAGAGCTACGAGGAAGCCGAGGTGAGGGTCTTGGCCAGTATATTTTGCCTGACTCTAACATGTCTGATCAATATGTTATGACTGACCCTGACTAACATGTCTGATCAATATGTTGTGACTGACCAGACGTTAGTCTTCCTCCCCCGACTTGTGTGCAAACAGTCTCTTAATTTGGCAGGATCATGAAACGTTTGACGGTGACTTCACTCTCGAATATAGTGAGTCGTTTTAAGTTTTTCAGACTTAAAACATATTTATTCGCCACATACTTTTCAAGTGTTCGTGAGTAAGGTTTTTACTTTCTTTTGGTAAAGGTAAGCCCTGTTCAACCCTTGACAAAGTTGCTTTGGTTACATTAGATCGCACGAGTCATTACAAATATTCGACAGCCATGTTAAAAATCGTATGCAGCAGTAAAAAGTGATTTCACTTTTTTTCAAAGGCACCCAGGCCGCACAAACCACTTCACGTTTGACGTATTAACTTTATGTAGCTGTGACCAATCTGACGTCAATTTCCACATACTTTTAATGATTTTAATGCCGCAATGATTGAGACACTATGAAATACCACATAAAGACATAACCCTCATACAGAGTACGTATGAAAATTCAGTACACAAGAGTGGCATTGCTGATCCTAAACATCATCCAGAGAAATAAAGATACTTAATACGAAAGTTAGAATATTCAAAACCAGTGTCAATTTGATGTTTTTAATGAAGCAGAAACCTGGAGAACGACCCGGGCAATATAACAAAGACTCCACTTCTTCGTTAACAAATACATCCAAAAGATAACGGGCATAAAGTGGCAGGACGTCTGATTAATGGAATACCTGTGGGAAATGAGTTAATAACAGCCATTGGAACACCAAATTAAAAGTAGGAAACGATGCAGAACGCAACCGTCCAGCATAGCCTGGCAGGCTCTCACAAGGAATTCGCAGGAGAAAAGATAGAGCGGTAGACCGAAAAACACACGAATAAAAGAATGTGAGAGGGAAGGAACTAACGATTAAATTATTACACCTGGAGACAGCAGCCAAGGACCCTGTATACTCGCGAGATGTCGTCAATGGTCTATGCACAAAGAGGAGTGAGGAGCTTTCATTTGATTTGATGTGGGGGGGGGGGGGCCGCGTGGGCTAGAGGTTAAGTGACACGACTCACAGCTAGAAGGTGCTGGGTTCGATCCCCATCACAGCACCGACCGTTACCCCAGGGAAGCAAACCCTTAGAAAATGCAGGAGGCCGTAGACCTTTACATTAAATGAATTATGAAGTCGGATGCACTGGGCCGACAGGCGCAAAATAAAAACCCCAGTGCAACGTACACCGCCTTGCGGATTAGAGAAATAAGGATAACGGCTCCCTAAAGAAATAACAATTTATTTATGTAGGTATTCCATTAGCCAAGAAAGACATCTCCAGCTCTTGCTTGCATGATGTTTTATATTAGTTGTTCTTTATGAATGAGCTGGCAGCAGACCAGTGAATGAGCTGGCAGAAGTACAGTGAATGAGCTGGCAGAAGTACAGTGAATGAGCTGGCAGAAGTACAGTGAATGAGCTGGCAGAAGTACAGTGAATGAGCTGGCAGAAGTACAGTGAATGAGCTGGCAGATGCACAATGAAGGAGCTGGCAGAAGTACAGTGAATGAGCTGACCGCAGTTAGCGACTCAACGCTGGCTGTTGAACTAGAGCTGATAAAGACGCTGTTCGTCTCCAAACAACGGTCCTGGAAACAGGCTGCACCAGAAAAGTAGCTAAGAGAATAGTGATCGCAGTCAGAAGGCAACCATGGAACCCAAATAAAGCCACACGAAACTGGCTGTCACACCGAAAGGCGCAGACATCGCAGCAAGCTACGACACAACGGCAGAACGTCCTTTACAGGACGAATGTCGAAGAGAAGAAGAAGAAGCGGACAAATAAAAGGAAGAAGAAGAGGAAGAAGAAGAAGAAAAAGAAGATCAACTGTACTCGCAATGTTACATTCTCGAATTTAATTTCGTACTTCTTCCTGCGTTTCTGCTTGTTCCGCTGTTCTATTTCGTTTTAAATATTCGTACTGCATGTCAACTACATCAAACATAACACAGGGACGGCGTGGGCTAGTGGTTAAGTGAAACGCCACTCAACCCGATGGTGCTGGATTCGATCCACATCCCAGCATCGGCCGTTACCCCGGGGAAGCAAACGCTTACAAAAAATGAATGCCGAAGTCGGATGGACTGGACCGAAAAGCGCAAAATAAAAACATAATGCAACGCACTCCGCCTTGGGGAATAGAGAAATAAGACGAACGAAGCAAAATCAACCACCAATACCCCTTCCCCCTCCCACCAAACATACACTTCAGACCACTATCGTCTGTTCTCGTGTTCTGGCTGTGTTATTTTTCTTGTGATTTCTTACTTCGTCTTCGTCTTCTTTCTACTCGTCTGTTCTTCTTTGGAGAATTAGTCTTCTCGTTCTAGCTGAGCCTACCGACAATCCATTCAAGTGATAATTCCTCTCCACACATGCATGTCGTCCTGCAGTAAAGTCTTTCAATTATATCATTATTCATCTTCTTTCTCGTTCACCATCAGACATCCACATTCATGGCTCCAACAACGTCGTGTATGTGGTTGTCTGTATGTGCTGTTCACCATCAGACCACGTCTGTGGTTGTCTGTATATGCTGTTTACCATAAGACCATGTCCGTGGTTGTCTGTTGAAGCGGGTTGTGCAGTTTACCATAAGACCATGTCCGTGGTTGTCTGTTGAAGCGGGTTGTGCAGTTTACCATAAGACCATGTCCGTGGCTGTCTGTTGAAGCGGGTTGTGTAGTTCAGCATACGGTCATGTCTGTGGTTGTCTGTTGAAGCGGGTTGTGTAGTTCAGCATACGGTCATGTCTGTGGTTGTCTGTGGGATGAGGGTTGTGTAGTTCCCCATGCGGTCATGTCTGTGGTTGTTTGTCTGTATTAGGCGAGTTGCCTAGTTCACCGTAAGAGGATGGCTGTGGTTGCCTGCATGACGCGAGTGGAGTAGTTCACGATCAGACAAACACATAAATGGATCCAACAAAGTCTAATGTCTGTGGTTCTGTTATGAGGGTAGTTGCTTTTCACTACGTTCATCCTTCACAATGTTTTTATATCCGTTGGCTACCTCAAACCTACCTGTAATGCATCAGTTCTTTATTGCCAGCTGTCTCTCATAGGAAAGCTGTCTTAAAATATACCATTTGTTATCTATAATCATCAAAATTACGACAACAAATACATCCCTTTGGGTGGGGGGGGGGGGCGGCGCTGAAGGTGCAGTAAACAAGTGCCAGGAGCCAGCGTACTCGCACTGCGTGCATCAGGGTCAGCAAATCGAAGCTGTACATGACACAACTCTGCCACCAGATGCGGCCATGAAACCGAGCTGCATAACGGGTGTCTGGCTGAGAGAGTAGGGATAGACGAGGGATGGTAAATCTGGTTCTAAAAATGTGACGTGCTGTGAAGCAGGATGTGTCGAACGGAAAGGCGCAGATACGCATCCTCGCCTAAACTACGCCATCCTTTTCAAGATGAACGACGAAGAACGGAATTTCTTGCTTAAGAGGCAGTTAAAGATAATGCTATCATCATCTTGTTCCTTTTCAGATACATATGGAGCATACGACCACCACAGCCTTGAAGGCTTACTTACAGGTTTACCTGGATGCTGTGCAGTGCATGAGCTGTAACGGTCAGCGACACATAGCTGGCTTCTAGCATCTGGGCCAGCAAACAAGAGCTAAGCAGTGAATGAGCTGCAGCGGTCAGCGACCCATAGCTGAGCAGTGCATGAGCTGCAGCGATCCATATCTGGCTACTAGAGTCTGGGTCAGCAAACCAGAGCTGTCAATACTCTTCTACACCTCCACGTGGTGATCCTGGATAACAGGTTACAACAGGGTAGACTGGCTTAGGGAAAGAAATCGAAGAGGGATGGCTAACCTGGTACCCAAAGTCGGACCGAGAGGTGCAAATATCGCAGTCAAGATGAAAACTACGACACGACACAGTCCGTTCTCAGGACAATATCCTGCTACTTGCAAAGCCGTGTTCAGGGCTTGGTAATGGAAGACTTAGAACGAAGGAAGAAGAAGATTGGTTGATAGTACTAAAGAATTTGTGCGCTTTGCTTGGTACTATCTGTATACAAAGTGTCTGATGAGATTGCTAGCCTTAAGGAGAACCCTCTTTAGTTGTGTTCACAGTAAGCATGAATGGTTGTAGTAGGCCTTGTGTTTACCGGGGTAAAAGTATTTCTAAAACCAGGAGGAGAAAGCAAAAGTAAAAAGAACTCTGATAACTAATACAAAGACTAACCCAAAAGAGGCAGTGTTTATACAGCTGTTGCTCTCATGTTAGGGATAATGCAGTAATAACATGGTGGCCTTATTTTCTCCAATAACGTGGTGGACTGCTCTGATATTAGAAATAAACTAGCGTGGCAATAACGCTCCATTTATTCGTGGTCCAGAGCAATGTCAAGGTAAGAGTAGCTCAAATGTAGACACTGCTTTAGGGGATGGAGTGTTATATATAGAGACTTTATTGTACTAGGACTAAAGGTTTTATGAGGAAGAGTGACCAATTCCCTACCTCGCTCTTTCTTTCCCTTTTATAAATCTAGGTATCCATTTACAGCTGGGATCGGTTAGAGAGTACCGATAACGGGTTTGAACTCTACACCTTTACTGTAATAAGCGAAGGCTCTACCTCAAGGCTATTCAGTCACTCTATATGTAGAATAGTTCAACCATCATCACATCATCATCTAGAACAATAGATGTATGCGGACACAACTGAACCTCGTCTTCTTCACTAAATCCTGGAAGTATGTGCTCGTGCAGAGGTGGAGTGTGTCCCTGACATTATGAAGTTGTCAGCCTCATCCACAACCAGACTAAGTCGTCTATTATGAAGCTGTGGTTGTATACTTTTCTCGCCACTAAACGACTCCCAAAATATACATGGGGAATTAGGTCGGTTCAGGTCATTAGGGCACTCATGAAGACACCCCCACAATCCTTTGCTACCCATCTCTGTCAGCGGCATCTGCCTGTGTCTCATCTGGTCGGAGATTGATCTATTCTTGTATGTTGTCCTCCCACCTCTTTTTAGGGCGACCTCTTCGTCGTCCAGCTTACCACTTTCTGTATAGGATCGTATCTGCAAGACCGTTTGATCTCGAAATGTGGTCGCACCAAGTGAGTTTCCGTCTTTCGACCGTTCTCAAGAAGGTCTTCAAAGAGGTCTTTTTGCTGTTGTAATCCTTTATCGTATTTCCTAATTCGTAACTCGCTTTTTGTACGTGACGTTTAGATGTCTACGGAAACATCACATCTCCTAGGCATGTATCTTCCGCTGCAAGTCAGCTGTAATTGTCCGTCTCACGAGAATAGAGGAAAATTGGCACGAGGTATAACAATTGAAATAACAATTGAAATAACAATAGAAACATCGCCCTGTTGCAAGTGTCAATATCAACATATTGTTTTTATACAAGTTCTTCTGTCATGAACTTACTTAGTCGCTCCTCTTCTACCGTGAGGTGTAGAGGTATGAACTTATTGTACTACTTAGTCGCTCCTCTTCTACCGTGAGGTGATGAGGTATGAACTTATTGTACTACTTAGTCGCTCCTCTTCTACCGTGAGGTGATGAGGTATGAACTTATTGTACTACTTAGTCGCTCCTCTTCTACCGTGAGGTGATGAGGTATGAACTTATTGTACTACTTAGTCGCTCCTCTTCTACCGTGAGGTGTAGAGGTATGAACGTATTGTACTACTTAGTCGCTCCTCTTCTACCGTGAGGTGATGAGGTATGAACTTATTGTACTACTTAGTCGCTCCTCTTCTACCGTGAGGTGATGAGGTATGAACTTATTGTACTACTTAGTCGCTCCTCTTCTACCGTGAGGTGATGAGGTATGAACTTATTGTACTACTTGGTCGCTCCTCTTCTACCGCGAGGTGTAGATGTATGAACGTATTGTAACGGGTAAAATGTCATGGGTGGGAGCAATTTGGTGAGTAGCTTTCTTCCTTATATAGAAAATCTGTCTGACAAAGGCATACTGCCTTCAGAAATGCGTGCCGTTGTAATTGATACATTCTCTCAATAATTCATCACCCTTATATCAACTTGAATGTTGGCATACGTCCCTATTTTAATGACGATGTTATGCAGACATATTATGTAGACTGCACGAATTTATCAAAACATAACTTTTCTGAGATGGCTTTGTATGAGACAGGACAATTATCACTGTCTGTTATACTTAAGTAGCTAATAATGTAAAACCTCCAACTTGTCTTTTTACGGTTTCTTTCCACCAGCTGGATATGGTTAACAAGGGGAGACAGTAATAAGTAAGCAGGTAGTCCAGGCTACACGGCTTCTTATCCCAATCGTCCATGGACACATGAATGAAACATTTTAAAAGTACTCGCACATTCACATTTATACAGATAAGCAACCTGAAATCGCTTATCCAGTGACAATATTCAAGCTTTACATTTCAGTAGCCTGGTCTGATCAGAGCCCCTCTGCAATATGGGATTTGCATATAGACCAGCACAGTTATCTAATAGTCAACATCATTGCACAGGCAATGTATCTTATTTACATTATTTTCAGTACTAACATTTATTCGTCTTTGTTGTCGTTCGCCCTCAAATAAACACATTTGGATCAAGATAATGAGCAGTGCATGAGCTGTAGCGGTCAGCGACCCAAAGCTGGCTGCTAGCTTCAGTGCCAGCAAGTTAGAGATACCAAGACCCTTCAACACCTCCACGTGGTGATCCTGGATAACAGGCTGCAACAGAGCAGACCTTTCTAAGTCGAAGAGGGACGTCTATCCAGGTAACCAAAAATGCCATGCTGGAGTCGGATGTGTCAGACTGAGAGGTGCAAATATTGCAGTTGAGCTGCAATCTAAGACACAACGCTTCCATACAACATCCTGCTATTTGCAAAGTCATTTTTATAGCTTGGTAACGGGAGTTTGAGAACAAACGGCGAAAAAGAAATAAGAAGAAATAAACACCTTAATCGACATTTCAAACATGGCGGTCTGACTCTGACTTCTAAGTTTGCCCTCGTTGAATAGCTGGTATCTCACACTGTGTCAGATGGGCAGGAGACGGACAAGCAGTCACTATTTTCCGACAGACTTGGAGAACATTCTCTATTATATGATAACCCTTCCCTCGCTGACACATGTCTCTGTGTCAGATGTTAAGTCTGTTCATTATATACATACAAACAGGTCAATACAAACATGCACATAACAAAAATCTATATAATATTTATTTTATTTTCCAGCTACGGTTACTTTTCCCCAATTTAATTAGCGTTGAATATATTGAAAGATTTCAGAAACGTCAAATCCCCAAGGGACAGTATTTTGAATACGATACAAATGTCATGGCATAATATCCCTGGACGTGTAGAGAGTACAAAGTCTCCAGGGAGATGTTCTCTGCATATTCAAATTTACTGTACTGAGGATGCATCATTTCAAAAAGCTGACATCTATTCAAGAGACTGAATAATCATGCCATTAAGAAAATACTTCGTGGAGTAAATGGATCCATTAATGTCTGCTCGTTTTCAAATCTTTTTGTATAAAATGAGAACAAGCTCTCCATCCCTGATGGCAGCTACCGTCATATTTGCGAATAGTCCTCTATGTGTATTTTACTAACCGTCATCTTAGCTGTCTAGACTGTTAACCCAATGGTAAGTATACACAAATTCAAAACAGCATACATGCACTAAAGAACATAAGGTTTCATCCTATATATAATTTACAGACACATTAAAAAAGAATAACCTTCTTCTTCTTTTTGCTTATTCTGCTGAGCCTTCTACCATCAGGTATGAAGAGATCTCTAGAGCGAGCCATACTGTGTACATCATGCATAGTGGCATTCATCGCCTTAGATATTTTCAGATTATATATATATATATATATATATATATATAAAGAATAATTACCTGAATTAATAATGGGCAAATACCCCACAAAGTTATGTGGATGTTGAGTATTGGTGTTCCAATATATTAATTCAAGCCGTTCTACAAGCCTCATGTCAAAGCAGACAATAATAGTAACTGCATGAAATATCATTACTTTTTTTAATGGATAGCAAATGAAGAGAAATTACAAGGACCGTCTAGAGTTCCAGTAATTAAAAATTATAAAGAATAAATAGAAATGAAGATATATGAAAATATATATTCCTAAAATTCAGAAGTAAAAGACAAAATATAGTTTAATTTCCAAAACGCATTTACCTAATTGCTCTATGAACTACGATGATGTGCGCACTGATGTGAATTAAACTGCATTGAGTGCTCATTGTCTGACACAATGTCTGTCTCTTTCTATTTCTTCCCTAACCCAATGCATTCAGCGCTCAAGTTGGACGTCTTAACGCCCCAATGACGTTGCATTTAAAATAACGTCTTTTTTCTAAAAATGCAGAGGTAGCAATGCTTTAAGATTTCCTGCTGCAAAGACATTTCTCTCTCTCTCTCTCTCTCTCTCTCTCTCTCTCTCTCACACACTCTCACGAAACGACGAGACAGACTCAGAATCGTCACAAGTCAAACAAGAGCCGAAGATTCAATAGCTATAATCATTGAATGCCCTCTTTATGCCAAGCGCCTTATATATATATATATATATATATATATATATATATATATATATATATATATATATATATATAAACGAATTGATTTTTGCAATCGACCAGAGTCTCTCCTACAGTAACAAGAGGATTTAAAACAACACCTTGCGTGTCTCGACTCAGCCTGCCTAGAGTATGACAGGACGATCAACTGACAACACCTTGCGTGTTCGACTCAGACTGCCTAGAGTATGACAGGACAATCAACTGACAACACCTTGCGTGTCTCGACTCAGCCTGCCTAGAGTATGACAGGACGATCAACTGTAATAAGATTGGAAACTATGACATTCAAACGACAACCGACACAAGGCAGTTTTTACACTGGCTGTAAACCCGTAAAGCAGGCAGGCACAGACGTTTACATAGCTGGAAAGTGTCTTCACTGATGACGACAGACTGGACAGAGAGATAGAAAATAGAATTCAACAGGCAAATAAGGTGCACTACCAGCTAGCACCAGTACTTAAACATCAAGTGTCACTATGTCCCCTAAAAGGACGCTGATAAACACGACCATCCTTACCTTAGGTTATCAGTGTCAAACTTGACACAAACGTCAAATCAAGATCTGTGAGATGTACGAAGTGTCGCAGGAAAGACAATTCGCCGCTAAATTCACAACAACGAGCTGATTAATATGGCGGTGACTACATCAGTTAACTACGATCTTGACACATCGAAAATAAAGCGGTTAGAACGTATGACACAAATGCAGTATGATCATCCTACAACGAAATCATTCTACACCGAGGTTTCAAGACCATGAGCAAAAGGTCGACCACAACAACGATTGATAGAGGAATCACAGAAAATACTCAACAAGTTTAACATGTCGCCAGAACATGACTGCAATCTAGCGCAAACCAGACGGGAATGTTTACTGAAAGACAATGTGGTAGGTACGGGAATGTTTACTGAAAGACAATGTGGTAGTTACAGGAATGTTTACTGAAAGACAATGTGGTAGGTACGGGAATGTTTACTGAAGGAAAGACAATGTGGTAGGTACGGGAATAGTTACTGCAAGACAATGTGGTACGGGAATAGTTACTTAAAGACAATGTGGTACGTGAATAGTTACTTAAAGACAATGTGGTACGGGAATAGTTACTGAAAGACAATGTGGTACGCGAATAGTTACTGAAAGACAATGTGGTACGGGAATAGTTATTTAAAGACAATCGAAATGTCAATTTGCGTCACTTATGATGTAAAAACCCCACATTTTTATTGAATCTAGATTCGTATATCAGTTCCGATGTGACTTTTGTAATTGTTTATTTGTCATTATTAATGTATTTTATTTTACTTATATGTTCCCACTTAATACACGGGATGCTCGAAGTGCGAATTAGGAAAATGGTAGTCCCATAACATATACTGCTGTCGGAGATGAAGTGTTAGTTTTCACTGTGCAAGATTTGAGATTTAGTGAGGTAAACGAAACCTGTTATATTCCAAGTTACATAATTGAGCGTACATGTATATTAGATACTTGACCCAGGTGTTGCAACGATTAAGTGGTCACTTTTTGTGTGGGACATGTTCCGAACCCACCTCACGTATACAACAGTCACGGACACGTCTAGAGGGAACAGAAGACTAGTATAGCCGACACGATCTGAGGACTCATTTCCGTTTACATCTTCTTGCTATGTACTAGCGGCAAATCTTTCTATGCTCATTTGAGAAAGCTATGAAATGGTCTGATTATTTCCGGAGCAGGGACGGTGCAAGGACACAGACATTACAAAAAACATTAAAGAGGAGTGGGGGTAATGTTACAATGATGTATCCAAACGGACAACATGCTCTCCCCTTTTTCAATTGTAATGTCCTAAAATTGTCTTGTTTGTTTTTGTTTACACTGCTGCACACGTTAATTTCGGAGAAATTAATATAAATACAGGTCGTAATATTGATACTCTTAAATTAAAATCTTATGAATATCAACTCTACTGTTGTAAATTGGTTGTCCTGCCCAACGTATTCCCAACAGCCTTCATCAGGATGTCAAAGTAATCCGATATTATAATGGATGTTTCAAATGATTTTTCTGCTAACGCAGTGAGAACTGATATCTAACTGATGTTTTACTACGTCTGAATTAAGGCCATTGTTTCGAGATAAAGCTCTGTGGACCAAGACGCGAAACAGACTAAATGTATAGCCAGTGAAGGCTCTAATGATCACACGGTACAATTTGAATTTTAACATGTCTGGATTTTTATTCAGAGACGAAGAATTTGTGTCAAAAATAGGTAACTCTGAAAAGTATGTCTAAATAGTTAGTATCAGAACTATGATTTAAGATTAATTTAATGTTCACAGTAATGATTTCGTCGTAATAAAAGTTGTTATCTGAAATTATTATATTTAAATCGATTTCCTAATATATTGTCCTTCTTTTTAAATATTAATCTAGTAACCCCAGATGAGAGGCACTGCAATCAGTCATTGTGTAGCGACCCTTTTGAAGCATCGCTAATGTATTTGAGATATTCAGCTAACTAAAAAAACTAGCCATTATTTCCAGAATACAAACTGGTCAATCAGAGGCAATGCAGTACTTCCAAATAACAACACAATCGCATCCATGCAACAATCCGGACAGATCGAGAAGAAGAAGAAAAAGATATCGGCTGCATTAGTATTAGATACGACCACTTTTCATTTTTAATTTAACCATGTCGTGCAAGCTTCTAATAGTTACTTTCGGGTTGATCGTCAACAGGAACATTTCAATTGGTTTTTATGACAAAGAAACGGCTTAAAAATATATATTATGGATAATTCTAGAAAAAACACAATTTAACAATGTATATAGCAGCGTCTACAGAGCGCTCGCTTCTCACAACACAGGTACTAGGTTCGATCTCCGTCATCAATACGCTCCAGTCGACTCATTGTAAATGAGTACCTAGTTCACTCGTGGGTAAAGAAAGGCAGAGAGTAAAGCAGCTAGCAACTCCGGCTGATAAACAGTTGAGGCTAGGTACAATAAAGTCTCCAACGCTTCATCCTCGACAGTAGTTGGACTACCTTTTAATATTAGTTTAATTTTGATCTAATTTATATTCCATCTAGTGAACGATTTGAGCCACTTTAATCCTTAAAAAAATCTAGAGATCGACTTGTGCTCGGATAGACTAATGCTCGTAAAGATCTTGACGTGATTGATACATTTTTGTGAGGAGAAAAAACTGAAAATATTACTCGATTTATTTAAAAACCAGACACACCTACATATGCCTGTTAGGGGATGACAAACAAACAATAGATGTTCACCAAGTCTATCGACCACACGAGAGGTGCAGAATGATAGCGACACACTGTATGATGACATGAAAAGCTTGAGGTGGACTATCTTGTTTATGAGGGAAATATGTGCGATAATTTTAAAGTAAAAGACAAAGAAAAAGACATAATACATGGACATTATTATTATTTCTACTACTACTACTATTACTACTGCTGCTGCTACTACTAGTACTACTACTACTACTACTACTCTTGCTGCTGCTGTTGCTACTTCTACTACTATTAATCAGCTTCCCTGAAAATTACCTAAGATCAGTACTCTGTCAACTATGCCAACAGTCCAAACCCAGAAGAGTCATAGTACAATGGGTTTAGTCCTACTGTAACATACATGGCAACGAGGAGGCAGAAAGACTGGCGAAAGAAGGTGAAAGTTTACCACAACCAGATTCAAGTGTGACATACGAAAAGCCCAAAAAGTTTATAATGGTCAGATACATGGCCAAATGGGAAACAGCATACCGGCTACACAATAAATTTTGCTTATTCCCAGTTCAACAGAAGGGAACAGGTGGTGGTCTTCAGACTCCGCACAGGTCACAAAAGACTGCGGTACTATATATTAAATAAACTGAAGATAGGTGCTACTGACGAATGCACCTGTGGTACTGGGAAAATGATCATCTGCTGCAAAATTGCCCGACATACTAGGACCAGAAAACGCATATGTGGCCATCGCCGGAGCCAGCACTAGACCGGCTCTTTGACAGTTTCGACAGCTTCAGGATTGCCGCTGCTTTCATTGGACACGTTCAAGTCGACGTCTGACAGCGTGCCAAGAAGAAGAAGAGGAAGAATAAAACGACGAAGAAGAAGAAGAAGCAGCTTCCCTGAGCGATTAGCTCTTGGGAATTCTAGCTAATAGTGAGAAGGGTGAGGTGGGGCGGAGAGTGATGTTTCCGTCACTGTCCTTCCCATCCGAGTATAACTAGAAATGCATCTGCCCATAGAGGGGAGCGTGATGCATTCGACGGTTTGCAATATCGAGTGCCAAGTTAAAATAACTCTGAGGAGAAGACCTTTAATTTAGATTAGGCCTCCACATCTCATGGCAACAACTAAGATGTGAAACGTTGGAGGCAATCACTCGACAACTGAAGCTATTGTCGACTGCAACCATGTCAACTCTAGAGGATTTCATTTACCTTGGCAGTAAACAATGCTACGAGGCACGAAAATATCCGGATATCATTGGAAGAGTTTGTCTGGATGACGCCTCTATGAACGCCCTACATCGAGTCTGGAATTAGCAGTGTCTTTAATTGAAAACCAAGCTTCGAATTTAAAACCAAGATACGAATTTAAAACCAAGCTACGAATTTAAAACCAAGATACGAATTTAAAACCAAGTTACGAATCTAAAACCAAGCTTCGAATTTAAAACCAAGCTACAAATTTAAAACCAAGCTACAATCTAAAACCAAGTATGAATTTAAAACCAAGTATGAATTTAAAACCAATCTTCGAATTTACACAATTTATGTAATCTTCAACCTGCTGTACAACTCCGAAACCTGGATTATTCTTGTTTGGTCTGTTTTTGTCTGAGTGTAATCATATTGATCATTTATTGTTTGGTCCACTCTATTTAATAACTGGCATACCATGTCTCACACTTTTGTGGCATATCCTGGAATGGCGGCGAACTTAAAAAGCACATTTTAAATAATTTTTGGGAAAGTGATTTATTTGCTAGTTGTTTTCGTTAGTTCTTTGTCCCCGCCGAAGTAGGTCTTGTGACCGTAACGAACATGTTTTGTTTTTGGCGCGAACCATTGTAAACCGAGCTCTCAATCCCCAAGGCCACTGAATCTTCATGACAACAACTGTTAGAGGACACACACCAAAGAACGAGCCAAGAATGCACATACTCCACGAGTGGGGGTGGATTGGTACAGCCCAGAGCATATACCACTCACCGATGGATTCTGCAGCTACATCTATAGAGCTCCATCTATTCTGTTCTGTTCTAGGAGTCGACTTCACTGCACTTCGGGCATACCCATAGGTGCTCAGTCTCTCACAGTAGATGGCGCAAAGTGTGAATGATGATGGTCCCAGTAGCCTGTTGGTTGTACACCTTCCTGTTCCGTCCTCTCAGGTCCCCTGATCCACTGGATCCTAATTTGATTCCAAAGTGCCGTAGCCTGTGCCTTGCAGAGCTCCATCTGCTTCTCTGAACCATAGTCTGGCCCCTCTCCGAGGCCGGTCCGGATTGGGTAATACTCCAGAAGTAATGCTCGTGCCAGCATAGATACTGTGGTGAATGAGGCACACAATATCGACAAGATAGGCTTGCATGTAGCCTCACTTCGGCTTCCTAGTAGCTGTCCCTGGAAACGCGCTGTTTTCATGGCAGCCTGGGTAACGGGGTGAGGGATTGGCGTGATCCTGGTAGTAGTGAGTGATACGCAGATGAAGCCAAACAAAGCACAACCGCCTGAAGGATCCGGGCCCACCTTCATCGGCACGCTCAGGATGTGTTACTACAACCCGCCACTTAACGTCCTTGTCAGGGTGAACAAAATAGTCACTTACTCATTGTGGGCATTCGCAAACAACAACAACCTTTACATTATTAGCATAGATAGAAGTCACAAACACACAAAAAAAGCAAGGGTCAGGGGTTCAGAGAGGGTCAGGAGTTCAGAGAGGGTCAGAGGTCTAGCAATGGGCAGATCAAACGTTGCATGCTGTGTCCATTAAACGAAGTACTGTGATCCAGTCTTTGATTGCGTACTGAATAAATATGCACATCTTTCTGCGCGCTGGCCTGGGGCCTACACTTCATCTGAAAGAGTGCACTCCTATAGCGCAGAGACAAACAAAAACCGCTGAGCTCTGCCGCTGTCAAAATAAATTGAATGGTAAATAAAACACGAATTCAATGCTTGCAATCGGTCTTTCAATATCTCCGCGGCTCTTGGCCATTCAAACAGCGCAAGGTCATGATGGCCGATTTCCGGTTTCATTTCGACACTTGCATTGCTAATTGCGATGCTGTTCTGTGCGGAAGTTAGCATTCTCTGAATGAGTTCACTATTTTTTTAAATTGAGAACAATTGTAAAGGTGTGTGGGGGCAGGTGTGGCGGTAGGTTGAATGATGGGGTGGCATAGGACGGTATACGGATAGAAGGACAAATAGATAGGTAGACTGCTATATAGGGTGAAAGGGGGCACAGACAGAAACTAAGACAGGCATATTAATAGATGATGGATGGGATGGGATGGATGGATGTAATGGTTGATGTGATGGTGGATGAAAGCATGTCACACAGACAAGGCGACAACGAGACGAGACGATAACAGACAGACAGGCAGACAGACAGACAGACAGACAGACCAGACAGACAGACAGACAGACAGACAGACAGACAGACAGACGGCAGGCAGGAGGTCGGAAGGACGAAGAGACAGACAGACCGACCGCCAGGCAGGCAGAAAGAGAGAGATAAGAGACAGACAGACAGACAGACAGACAGACAGACAGACAGACAGACAGACAGACAGACAGACAGACAGACAGACAGACAGACAGACAGACAGACAGACAGACAGACAGACAGACAGACAGACAGACAGACAGACAGACAGACAGACAGACAGACAGACAGACAGACAGACAGACAGACAGACAGACAGACAGACAGACAGACAGACAGACAGACAGACAGACAGACAGACAGACAGACAGACAGACAGACAGACAGACAGACAGACAGACAGACAGACAGACAGACAGACAGACAGACAGACAGACAGACAGACAGACAGACAGACAGACAGATAGATAGATAGATAGATAGATAGATAGATAGATAGATAGATAGATAGACGACTGTGATACTGCCTCTACTTATTTGTTCTTTAATTGCATGAATTCTTTTATCTCAGCATCTCGCGGTATATTTTAGACGACATTACTGATTCACCAAACGAGTCCACGATTCGTTAATAGTTTAGATACGATGTACTAAACGATCGAAAGGTGATGAATCCTATCTTTGATAGTCAACTTCCACTAAAAGAGAAGTGGACCAACCAGTGCGCTTATCACAGGCCTCCACGGATGCTCAAGGAAGATAGCGGTTTACTGATTCACAAAGTTTGATCACTGTAAACAATTCTAAACGCAAACGTTCCTGGAGCACTTGGAAGTGCAAATATTCGCCAGTTACTTGTGATTGATGCACAACTTTTTTCATCCTTTTGAGCATGGGCGGAAATCGATGTTAAGTGGTCGTCATCTCTCACATGAAACACATTTCGTGATACTATATAATGCGCACCTCATATTTTACATTTGTTTTTGAACTGAATATTTCATAATATCTGAAATAGATGTTCACTAACATTTTACGCTGTACTATAATTGTGTAGGAGCGGCTGAGTGGCAGAACCTTTAGAGTGCCTGTTATCCAGGATCACCGCGTGGAGGTGTAGAAGGGACTTGGCAGCTCTGGTTCGTTGGCCCTGACGCTAGCAGTCAGCTATGGGTCGCTGACCACTGCAGTCATGCGCTGCTCAGCGTCTTGATCCCCACTCCTAATTCGTGTTATAACTCTGGACATGTATTGATAGCAGTTTTACGTTGTTATGGCTGTTTAAATATATATATATATATATATATGTATACACATAAATGGTTTTAATTTTTCAAATTTAAACTCGACTTCACAAACGAGAATATAAAACTAATATTTGATTGTTAAAGAAAATTGTAGTTTAATGTACATTGCATACGGTTGGATATTTGTTTAGAAACAAAACAAATGTAACTACACGTCAAGTTATATAACAAGACAATTTTTATTAGAAATCGATTCAGTGGATTATGTGGTCTATGGGTCGTGAGCTTGGTTCACCATCAGGTTCCTCTTCTTCTTCTTCTTCGTTCGTTCTCAATCTCCCACTACCAAACCCTGAAAGGGTAAGTAGCAGAATGTAGTCCAGAGAACGGAATGCGTTGTGTCGTAGTTTACAGCTTGGCTGCGATATTTGCACCTTTCGGTCCAATACTCCGACTACAGCAACCATTTTTGGAGTACCGGGTTAGCATTCCCTCTTCGAACCCTTCTCCTTAGCCAGTCTGCCCTGCTGCAGCCTGTTATCCAGGATCACCGCGTGGAGGCGTAGAAGGGTCTTGGCAGTTATGGTTCGCTGGCCCTGCCGCTAGCAGTCAGCTATGGGTTGCTGACCACTGCAGCTCATGCGCTGCTCAGCATCTTGATCCCTCAGTATCAGGTTCGAATCACGTCGTGCTCAGTTTGAAAGACAGGGCATGTCGTAAGTTTTGTCATGGTATAACTGCTTCTTCTAGTCGATCTAATTGTAAATAGGTATATAACGAAGTCAGGGGAGATTTTCTTGTCGCCTACACTTTCAACAATAAAAGAGACTGAACACATATGGGAGTGATCAGGTGCAATGAAGTCGGTCCTATGAACCATTTCCAGAATTAGATGAATGCGTATTATTGTCCAGCTTCATGAGGTCTTTAGCTGAGGGATCGTTGACCAGTACCGGTCTGTGGACCACCACTTTTGGAAGCATTGGCGCACAGTGATGTCCTCGCCAGCTTAAACAAGTAAACTTTTTCCGAATGCCGCGTACGGATGAAACAGTCAGACAACTGGAACCTCCCAAGCATAAAGTAACATACAACTAAAGAAGGTTGTGAATGGGGCTAATAATTTCACCATGTCAAACTAAGGAGCGGGGACGGCGTGGTTAAGTGGCGCGGCTCACAACTCGAAGGTGCTGAGTTCGATCCCCATCACAGCACCGGCCGTTACCCCGGGGTAGCAAACCCTTACATAAAAAGCAGGAGGAAGCAGACCCTTAAATAAAATGCATGCTGAAGTCGGATGCACTGGGCCGACAGGCGCAAAATAAAAACCAGAGTGCAACGCACACCGCCTTGTGGATTAGAGAAAAAAGGCGAACGCAAAAAAAAAACAAAAAAACTAAGGAGCGACCACTGCAGGGATGAACAACAAAACTTTGGTGCAGGCTTCCTTAAGGGGACCACCTATAGTGATCGTTTTGTTTAATTTGAAGAGGGCATGAGAGAACAGGATACTCAGAGAACCATAGAGACATCATTTATTTGGGTAGATACAACACGACTGGATACCTTTAACAATTCTTTCATTCTCCAAGCTTTTTTCAAATACTCTTGCCGCTAAGTTTCGCGAGAGATTCAGTGGCGTCCTGGATAATCAACAACCGTATCAATGTAAGGTTCTTCCACTTCACGGGTCTCAAACTAAAACCACTTGAGTGCAGTTAAAGTAACATTTCAGAACACAAGGACGGCACTACAATATGACCTTTTATTGATTCAATGATCTAAACTAAATTTGCATATTCGTGTTGTGTTATGCCTTCAATGAGAGACTGAAAAATTCCGGTTAATTGGCGAGTTGTTGTAGCTTTCCTCATTTCGCGAGCGTGCTTATGAAGGTGGACTGAGATCCTCCGGGCGGTTGTGTTTTGCTTGGCTTCATCTTCGTAATGCTCAATACAACGGGGATCACATCGATCCACACTTCGTTAGCCAAGCTGCCTTGAAAACAGCCTGTTTCCAGGGAACGCTACATTAGAGACAGATGGTTGTCTTGTTTCATTAAGTCTTTATCAGCTGGTTAAAGTAAACACTGGAAAAATACAGAACGAACTACGGATAACCTTAGCTTAACTGTCAGTACGCATAACCCGCATGTTTAAATATGAGGATTCTACGTAGTAATCGTGTTCTTTGTTTCATTTGTTGTTGATTAACTAGGTCCGTCGAGCTGTTCGCTTGTTCGCGGTCAATGTCAAGTTGAAAAACGTGCATATGTTTTGTAGCTGATGAGCGGAGCTATGTATCGACGGCGGTTGTGATTGTTGGGGTACCTGGTAGTAATATTTTTTTCCCTTGTGGTCTGAACAGGGCGAGGGAGCACACATGTTGCACTGTTTCACGTGGTGGATGCAGGTGCGATATATTGTGCATAGACTAAATTATTTCAACTTGTAAGTCTAATGTGTTATGTCTTAATTGAAAAATTAGGATCTGCTCCATGTGTTGGAGGTTGTTCATGTAGTCATTTTTTAGTGTCATTTTTTTGTATATATGGCGTGCATAGTAAACCATTCTGTCCATCGGATAAGTCAGTCCTTTTTGAAGTTGTTTTGTAGTATTTGCTAACTGCATATTGACTTGTTTGTTTATTTGAACCACGATTGCTCCTGTCTACTTTCTCATTGTCTGATATGTCTACATGACTTGGAGTTCACTGGTTGGTGACTTCAATGTTGCCTGACTTGTTTCTGCTATGATTAGGTCTCTTCAGCTGTCAAATGTAAAAGTAGCCAGTTACATGTCAGAATATGTTGTCTGGGATAAAAGCAATCAGTTACATGCCAGAATCTGGTGTCTGGGATAAGGGCAGTCAGTCACAAGCCAGAATCTGCTGTCTGGAATAAGTGCAGTCTGTCACAAGCTAGAATCTGTTGTCTGGGATAATTACAGTATAATGCTAGAATCTGCTGTCTTGGATAAAAGCAGTCAGTCAAAAACCAATATCTGCTGTTTGGGATAAGGGCAGTCAGTTACATGCCAGAATCTGCTGTCTGGGATAAGGGCATTCAGTTACATGCCAGAATCTGCTGTCTGGGATAAGGGCATTCAGTTACATGCCAGAATCTGCTGTCTGTGATAAGGGCATTCAGTTACATGCCATAATCTGCTGTCCGCGATAAGGACAATGGGATGCTAGAACCTGCTGCTCGCGCAAAGGACAATCAGTCACAAGCCAGAATCTGTTGTCTGGGATAAGGGCAGTCAGTTACATGCCAGAATCTGCTGTCTGGGACAAGGGCAGTCAGTCAGAAGCCAGAATCTGCTGTCTGTGATAATAAGGACAGTACAATGCTAGAATCCGATGTCTTGGATAAAAGCAGTCAGTCACAAGCCAGATTCTGCTGTCTATGATAAAAGCAGTGACAAGTTAGAATCTAATGTCTGTTATAATAAGGACAGAATCATGTCAGATTCTGCTGTCTTGCATAAAGATAGTACCCTGTCAGAATCATATGTCTGGTAAAAGTGTTGAGACTTCACTGTACTACACTTTCGCTTTTTTCAGGAGTTGAATGACCAGATCACTTGATTGTCGCCTTCTCTTCCATAACTGAAATCCGGTATCAATTTACAGCTGTTTAGATTTCTTCACGGATTTCTAGCCCATTTTTCTTCCTTAACTTCGCATCTAATGCATGTTAACCTGTTATTCTGACGTTCGCTTTTCATGTCTACACTTTCTCACCTGTATCTAAAATAGTATCACTCACCTGAGATAGGCAGGATAAAGCTAGCGGATCGCATATTTCAGACCGTGACCTACCCCATTAAACCAAATCCTCTCGTTCTCAGTGCCGTTCCCTTGACTCGTGGCCTTGCTTCACACGCACCGAGTTGCAATATTCCATGCGTTACGAGCCAATATAGAGCACACTCCATTTTAGAAGCAGCATAAAAACGTCATTTTTTTCATATGTTCACCTTTCAGCACACCTTTCGGATAAGTGATTCATTCAAGTAATTTATTTGATTAAATTCCGCTACCTTCCCTGATTTTTCTTACACCTTGCTGATATTTTTACATATGTTGTGTTATCTATATGCCAAGATTTGCTCCGTCTTATCATTTTAATGAATGATAATTTAGATTGAAATCTTGACAGGACTAGTTTTGTTTATATTCTTGTCTGAAATATTTCTTTATCAACAAATTCGTACTAACAACATCGCTACTGCATTCAACACAATTGTAAACATATCTTCTTATTTGTCTTCTTCCCTTTTATAATCTTATTTTCTTCTTCTTCTTTATATTCGTCTTCTTCTTTCTCTCTTATTCAATCCCTGATCTTAATAAGCTGCGGTGTCAAAGACCTTCATCTCCGCGTGGGGCACTGGTTTTCAACATATACAGGCTGAATCATCCTATCCTGACTCACGCTTTCTTCTCTGTTTTATACCTCTGCTATGTTTATATAGAGTTCTCTTCTCCGTGCATGTTGCGCGCTCCCCCAGTTTCTCGTACCGTGAGGATTCCAGGACAGAGACTGTAATGCTATCAGCTTGTTCCATTAATGTGTCCTATCAAATGCCAACGTTGTCTTCTCGCTGCCAGTTCTACTATTCTTGTCCTGCTTTCATTCTACATGTGTGGTATTATCATACACATCAGATCTCTGGATTCTATCTAGCATCCATTTATGAAGACTTGCTCCTTTTTTTGATTTGTTGTTGTTATCCATGATTCAAAGCAAACGCTCTAGTCCACCCAGCTGTAGATAAATATATAAATCCAGGTAGGAAAAAAAGACAGCGAGGAAGGTGGTTGGTAACCTTACCTCAGAAAAAAGCTGAGACCTAGTACCAAATTTACATTTCGCCACGCCCACTGAGACAGCTATGTATCTTCACAATCTATTGCCCGTCATGTTATTTATCAAATATATTGCTGGATTTCTTTCACTCTATGTTACATTATTTTGTAACCTGTATTCAATACCGTAATTGTATGGGGTAATTGTAGCCAACACCTTTTGCTCACGCATTCCGCGAGCAATCAATCTCGGGCGTAACAAATAAGTAAACAAATAATTAAGGGCCGACTCTTGCAATGATGGCTCATTTGAAAGAACCTTTGCACATTATATAATTAACTAATAATGACTGGATCTCACGTGAAACATTAGACGAGTAATTTCGCGGCTAACTGGGTATGCACGGACATCTTTTCTAGTCTTACACTAAAACAACAAGGGAATGTTATGTTGTTCTTGTCTTGGCCTTCTCTTATTTCTAAAATGATGAGCGTGTTCAGTCTCTGTCTGGTCATGATGTTACGATGTATGCCTGCAATATATTAGGCTTACTTTAAAAGAGCTGTTTACAAACATAGCTCGTGCTGCCGGTAATGCGGGTCCTCCATTCAGCCTCCACATGGCGGCTCTGGAAGCAGGCTGCACTAGACACTAGTGTAGTCTGGTCAAGGGATAGGGATCGCAGTGGGAAGGCAAACTCGTTACTAAAATCAGATGTGTTGGGCATAAAGGCGCAGATGTCGCAGCTTCGCTGTAAACTACGATACAACGTCTTTTCAAGACGAACGAAGAAGGAGAGGATTAAAAAGACGAAGAAGAGGAATTACTGTCTGTCATTATATATTTTTCATTCTTCTTTTATTTGAATCATTCAATTTTAGTCTCCTATCTTCCAAATTAATCCTAAGTTAGGGAGAACAATAATCTTCCAACTTCAGCATTGCATGATTCGGACATTCAATCGACAATGTCATCATCGCTTGGCAATGGCAAAGAATCAACCAAATTCATGGCAGATTGGCAAGGACATATAATCGTACAATGTCATCATCCCTTGGGAAGAACATATAATCGTACAATGTCATCATCCCTTGGGAAGAACATATAATCGTACAATGTCATAATCCCTTGGCAAGGACATATAATCGTACAATGTCATCATCCCTTGGGAAGAACATATAATCGTACAATGTCATAATCCCTTGGGAAGAACATATAATCGTACAATGTCATAATCCCTTGGCAAGGACATATAATCGTACAATGTCATCATCCCTTGTCGACATATAATAGTACAATGTCATCATCCCTTGGCAAAGACATATAATCGTACAATGTCATAATCCCTTGGGAAGGACATATAATCGCTCAATGCCATCATCCTTAACTTCATCGTTGCTTGACGAGAAGATATAATCTTTCACTATCATCGTACCTTGACAAGCATTTATAATCTTTCAATAGCATAGCTCGAAAAGACTAGTAAATCATTCAATTTCATTATCTCTTGACAGGGGCATATCTTAGAACATCACCATCTCTCTGCGAGGGCATAGAAATTAGGCTAAAAAGAAAAATCAACAAAACTCTTCGTCCATCCGTCTCTCGGTCAATTTTCTGGCATTGTGCCACTACAAAATTCCTTAACATTGATTGCTGGTGCTGACTGCGAAAGGTCGCCACTTCAGTAGCAGGCGGTTCTAGACTTCCAGACAGTTCTCACAGTACTTTTCTATCTGCCACCTAATTAGCTTCCTTCTGTTATGCTTGAAGGAGCTGCTTCAACTATTTTCACGCGCACAAAGAAATTACATTAAGGCGCGTGAGGGAGAATGAAAGTGTGTGTGTGTGTGCACGCGCGTGTGTGTGAGTATGCGTGTGTGTGTCTATATGTATATGTGTGTATATGTAAGTATGTGTGTGTGTATGTATTATGTATGTATGTATGTGTGTGTATGTAATATACACGATTCGATGATTCGCATTTTGTTTCCAACTGAAGCATGGTGGCACAACTAGCTGGGCCGTTTACATGAAGCTTGTGTCCGAACATTTGTAAAGCGATTTCTAAATGAACAGTTAAACATGATGATGTTGCTAGCTCCATGTCTTTTACGACATGCTTAAAGGTTACATTAGGACTAATCTTTTCAACGCCGACACCACTAGGGTAAATGTAAAGAAGAGGACAGGTATGGAATAATTTACCCTAAACATGAAAGGCAAGTTTCAGAAACCGTGGTGGGCATCGATAGTAGTAACAAATAGAGAAAAAAACACATAATGGATGTCTGACGTGGCATAACAAAACGACTGGAGAAGTAGCAAGCAACTAATGGATCATGGGATGCTTAAAACAATGAGGGTTTGAGAGAGGAATATCATTCAATGCTTTATGCTAAGTGTGCCACCTGATAATAATGAAGATCCCCCATTTAATACCACACGTCACTCGGCAATTGATCGTTTTTGGTTACCGTGCATATATTAATAAAACATAAATAAACCACATTTCAATTTTAGAATCTCATTTTCCGTGCATATTTCAACATCTAACAATAACTAGACTGGAACCAGGCCAAGAAGGCGACATCAGATAATGTAGTCTGACGCAATGTATGGCATTCCTGTACACCCAAGGGTAGAAGAGGAATGACTATATTAGTAAGCAGCCATCAATATTGAGTATGTTTCTGTTATTTTACATATTTTTTTGTTGTTGCGTTCGCCTTATTTCTCTATTCCCCAAGGCGGTGTGCGCTGCACTACGGTTTTTATTTTGCGCATGTCGGCCAAATGCATCCGACTTCGGCATTCATTTTATGTAAAGGTTTGCTTCCTCGGGGTAACGGCTGGTGCTGGGATGGGGATCGAACCCAACACCTTCTGGTTGTGAGCCGTGTCACTTATCCACTATTATATTAACCCCAGTGTATAAGATGAGTTGAAGTCTAACCGAATTCTGGAATTTGGATATCCAGGTGTGTCTTAAATAAGATACCATATACTTTAAGGTGTATTTTGTTTGATCAAAACAGTACATGCCATGGACACAGATAGAAGACCTTGTTATTTACTCGTACGGTATCAAGGTGCCGAGCAGCGCATGAGCTGCAGCGGTCAGTGTCCCATAGCTGACTGCTAGCGTCAGGGCTAGCGAACCAGAGCTGCCAATACCCATCTACACCTCCACACGATGATCCTGGATAACAGGCTGCAACAGAGCAGACTGGCTAAGGAGAAGGGATCGAAGAGGGAATACTAAGCCGATACTCATAAACTGCTTGCTGACGTTGGATGTGTTGGACCGAAAGGTGCAAATATCGCATTCCCGCTGTAAACTACGACACAACGCATTCCGTTCTCTGGTCTACATTCTGCTAATTAAGCTGTTTTCATTGTTTGGTAGCGGGGGATTGAGAACGAACGAAGCCAAGCCATTTACTCATCTTAAAGCAGGTTCTCACCCAGACATATGAAACTGTTTACAAATCTCTACTGTTTAGTTTTAGTCTGACACTGGCCATAGAGTATAAGATGTTAGCTTCTGTTAGATTCATGTTACGACACGCTGATTTAGACCCATTTGTAAATGGGTACCCGGATTACTGTTATGGAAGAAAGGCAGCAACGAAAAGAACTAGCCCCTCTAATTCACAAAAAGAAGAGGCCCAAGTACAACACACAATTCCTCCACGATATCAATGGAACCATTTGAGCCCAATCATCTGCGTTTCTGTGTCCGTAGCTCGTTCCTTGAAGAGCTATCGATAACGCTGTAACACTGGCAGCAAACATGCCATTCATCCCTTTAGGGCTGACAGTAACAGTTTCTAGAACTTAGAGATCCATTAAAGACAATCTATTTTGTGGAGAGGTAACCTAGTCTCAGTTGCTTTAGGACTCCTTTGTGGTCCTCTTTTTTTCTGTATCTTCATTTTTCCTCCTCTACTATCTCCTTTTTTCTTCTTCTTTTCCTTCCTCCTCTTCTTTTTCTTCTTGTGTTCGCTCACTGATTATTAGTCAAACGAGTTTCCCGTGACTAACTCAATCGTTGCCTGGAGCTCTTTTGTACCTAGCCACAGTTTTGAGTTTAGTGTCCCGTCATTGGACAATGAGTCTTACTCAACTGGCTTAACTAAGAGCAGACCTACAAGGTATGCTATGCAGTTTGTTTGCTCAGCCGACAGGCATGTATTGGTGAAGCAGACATTAGGAACCTGAATGTGTGTTTAATACTTGTTGCTTCTTCTTCTCCATCCCGCTACCAAGCCCTGGACGTTCTCAATCTCCCGCTACCAAGCACTGAACGTTCTCAATCTCCCGCTACCAAGCCCTGAACGTTCTCAATCTCCCGCTACCAAGCCCTGAACGTTCTCAATCTCCCGCTACCAAGCCCTGAACGTCTCAATCTTCCGCTACCTAGCCCTGAACAGGGTTTCGCAAGTAACAGGATGTAGTCCGGAGAACGAAATGCGTTGTGTCGCTAGTTTACAGATTGACTGCAATATCTGCACTTTTGGGTCCGACACATCCATCTTCGGCAGACTTGGTTCTAATAATGGCATTTCTAGTTTCAGTCAGTTATCAATCGTTCTTGTCTTCTCTCATTTCTAGTTGCCCACAAGGAAGTCTGTAGGTAAAAGTCAAGATCCCGCCATGCCGCGCGGCGCATAGGAAATATGGTGTTAGGCCCATATTATTTTGTAACCAACGGCACATAGTGGACGATGTGGTTAGCATCACTTACAAGAATTTCTTGTACCCACTTTCTGTGGCTGGGTCGACAACAGGAAGCCTGTACCAACGCTATATTGTCTTGTAGTGGTCATTTGTGCAGTATTTTGTTTTACATAATGAGGTTGCTAACTTTACGCATAACCCTTTTCATAGAAGGTTTAGTGGAGATATTTCTTCCTACCTTTGAACAACTCGGACACCATCTTCCCATAGTTCCTCGGCAGACACTTCCGTCGCGAATGAAGTGTTGTGTGACCAGTTCCCTGCTTTGCTGTATTTCCTTTCCTAACTGTAGGTCAGGTATCCATTTATACATCAACCGCTTTACAGTTGAGTCAACTGGTAGCCGGAGGAGTTAATAGGAACACATGCAGGTAATTGCACAATGACAGTACCAGGACAAAGACAGAACAGCACCTTGTTACGACCACAAAGCGTACGTCAGGGACACAGAACAAACACACACACACACATCACAAAAGTAATGCACAATTCTCGGTTTATGTTATCAATCATACCTGTAAATGGCCAGGAACGTGTGATTCACGGTATTCAAGATATGAAAAAGAATAAACCAAAATTAGACCAAACAAGAAAAGGTCTACATGATTAAAAGCGGGAGTTGAAACTCGTGAAAAAATAGTGCTGTTTGCGAATGCCCACAATGAGTAGGTTTACTCTTTTGTGCGCCCTGAAAAGGACGTTAAATGGCGGGTTGCAGTAGCATTCCTCACATCCCGAGCGTGCTGATGAAGGTGGCCCGGAGTCCTCTATGCGGTTGCGCAATGCTTGGCTTCATCTGCGTGTCACTCACTACTGCGGAATCACGTGGATCTCTCACCTCGTTAGACAGGCTGTCTAGAAAACAGCCCGTTTCCAGGGAAGGCTACTAGAAAGCCGAAGTGAGGGTATCTTTTGCCTGACACTGAGTAAAATGCCTGATCAGTATGTTTTGCCTGACCCTGACTAACATGTCTGATCAGTATGTTTTGCTTGACCCTGACTAACATGTCTGATCAGTATGTTTTGCCTGACCCTGCCTAACATGTCTGATCAGTATATTTTGCCTGACCCTGACTAACATGACTGATCAAGATATCTTACTTGACCAGACGTTAGTCTTCCTCCCCAAAAGCTAATGTAGTACCAACTACACTAAACAGGCGCCTCCATCTTTAGCTACCTTGCACAAAATGTTTGAGGAATGGCCTTGTTCTTGGTTGCTCGTATATTGGGCCGCTAGACCTACGCGGATTATATCCATTACATTCGTCTACCAACTCTCCCGTCAGGAGTAACATTAAATTGCACTGGTAGTAATATGACTGTCTGAATAGCACGGTTATTGACAAAAGGGTATTTTCCCAGAGCACTTCCATAAGCAGGATTAAGCCAATTTCAAAAATTGTCCCATTGGGCAATATCACAAAAACAACTTCCCTGAACTATAATCAAGTTGGAGACACATCGTTGCTAGAGGGAAGCCAGCTGAATGAGAGAGAAAGCTGGGAATTTCAACTAAAATTGGCGTACTATTTAAAAAAGAATTCAAAACTACACAACAAAATTAAAGAAAGAGAGAAAGAGAGCTAGGACTTTCCATTAATTTATGACAATATTTTTATGATTTATTAATTTATGAGTAGATCGTTTATAACGGTTAGTTGAACAGAAGCGAGCAGGTCGTAGTCTTCAGACTTCGCACTGGCCACAATAGACTGAGGTACCACCTATTCAACAAATTGAAGATAGGCGGCACTGACGAATGCCCGTGTGGTACCGGGAAAATGACCGCTGAGCATTTGCTGCAAAACTGCCCGACATACGAGGATCAGAGAGAGCAGATGTGGCCATCACCAGTGGCATCACTAGACAAGCTCTATGGCAGCGTCGACAGCCTCAGGATGACCGCTGCTTTTTTCGAAAAAATAAAGGTTGATGTCTGACTGCGTACGATGAAGAAGAAGAAGAAGTTTATAATGGTTAATTCCAGCCCTTTGCAACATCTTCTGCTTCTATCCACTTGTGTCGTTAAACATCGTGGGGAGGTGTAGTTTTCTGTCGTGTGTCATCTTTGTCGCTGATGTTAATGTCATTCCGTGTTTCTGCCGTGTCTCACTGACACAATCTATCCATCCTTTACGTGAGCTGCCTCTTGCTCTGCAACTCTGATGTCTGGAACTGTAGATAGGAGCAGCTGGTAACTGGTTGCATTCTTGTTAGGTGTCCGAACTATTTTATTCTCTGTCTTTCTTTGTATTCCATGCAAGGTGTTGCATCCACCGTCTCTGTGATGTTGTTGTTGTTGGTTCGAATGCTTACAATGGGTAGGTTACTCTTATGTGCGCCCTGAAAAGGACGTTAAGTGACGGGTTGCAGTAGCTTTCCTCGCATCTCGAGCGTGCTGATAAGATGGGCCGGGGTTCTCCGGGCGGTTGTGCTATGCTTGGCTTCATCTGTGTGTCGCTCACTACTACGGAGATCACGTCGAACCTCACATTGTTTGCCTTGTTGCCCTTTCCAGGACGACCAACGATGAGGTCAGGTGAGGGTCTTGGCCAGTATATTTCTCCTGACCTTGGCTAACATTCTCTGATCAGTGTGTTTTGCCTGACCAGAAGTTAGCTTCATCGTCCCTATGTGTGTGATTATTTGGTTTCTTAATCTGCCCAGCCTTATGACCCCGACAGCATCTCTCAAACGCCTCATTTCGCCAACAACGATTTTTCTTTCGTGTGCCTTAGTGAGAGTCCATGTCTGACTTTGGTAGCAGAGAGTTGGTATGAAAATACTATTTATCAGCTTCTCTTTGTCTTCATTGGAATGTGTTTGTGTCTTTGCAACATCAAGATGATACAAACATTTTGATATAACCAAGATAGCACGTTCTGTGGTTGAAAAAGTCGAACCTTGTCAAAATGAGGAACCGAAACTATTAATTAACTAGTGATAACGTCAGAGAATTGAAACCAGATGATATCGTATCAATATTTTCAGCTCAACCAGTCGACGAACACATTAGTTTCTACACATTCTAAGGAGACACATTATCAATGTTAGCTGACTCCAGGGGTCAGACTTTAGACAAAATTGTTGACACACGTTGTCATATTATCACGATAATATAGATGTGTACGCTGAATCAAACGAATATGTTTATAACATTTACCAATTACCTGTATTTCATCAGCACACAGTTTGGAATGTAGCCGTACGTTGGCCACCGTGCTCTAAGTCTTAGTCGACATGTACGTCTACATAGGGGAATGGGGTTCGGTGGGGTGGGGGTGGGGGGTGCCCCTGTGCAGGTCCCAGTTCTGGCGTGAGATGGATGTAGGCGAGAGGATGTCCTGCTTATCGGGTTAGGCTTGAGCAGCGTACGACTCAGCTGCGTTTGGACAAATACCGCGGATGGTGCTTAACCGATCTGCGAGTCCCTCTTAATAGACTCACACACTAGAGCAACGTAGGCCTGCAGCCTGTTAGGCGCAATCTATGCTGCAAACCATCTAACCATAGCCGGTGGTATGTCATGTCGCACAATTAGTCACCTTTTACGACATGCTCTCTATGAGGCAGTGGTGCTATTCTTGTCTTTGCCCTTCACAAACACCCCCTGTGGACCACCTGCTCTAAGGTAAGGACTAAATGCCATCTCGAGGTCCAAGTTCAATACACCAGTTTATGTTGAGTGTTTATAAATGTAGACTAGAGTGAGATAGACCTAACCTCTTCAGCCAAAATGCAAACAGACAGTGAACTTCTATTTTGATTGCCCTCTGTTATTTTTGTTTTTCTTCCTAGTTGAAAAAAAAGCCCCGTGCTAGACCAACACTGTATGTTTGCGAACGTGAGTGTTCTGGAAACTGAGCGTAAATGGCTTTCTCGAGTTACGCAAAAGTGGCCACGTCGCAAACAAATCCAATGTCCCACAATTCTAACAAGTGCCAAGAACACCCAACATCTCCCACAGTTGACGCAATTCTACCAGAACCTTGTCATATGCGTATTTTTTTCTACTGTTTCTTTCCTGTTATCATGAAGCTGCGATAGAAGAGACAACTGCTGTAGTGTATAGAGGAAACAGCTCCTAGTGATCGATAGCGTTATTTGTATTTGGGGGGGGGGGGGGGGTGAGAAACCAAATCCTTCCTTCGCAAGGCCGCAGTAGCTTGCTCATTTTTGTCAAAAGCGGCAGAAATACGTGAATTCTGTCAACAGCAGCGCTTCTGTCTTGGCATTTCAGCTGCTTCTGGTTTTGACAAAATAACTGCATGTGTTTGTCCTATCAACACGTGGTATCGAGGTTACGTTACTTACCTCCTTCGTCAGTCGTACACAGGTTTTCACTGTAACGTTCTTTCCCTCATCCACAAACCATATTTTTATTCATTTACTCAGGAACGAGTAGCCGAATGGTTTCGATGCCTGCCTGTCGACAAGGAGGGCCGCTGTTCAAATCCCCGGTACAGCATATGTTGTTTTTCTCTTGGGAGTGAAGTAAACAAACATAGCTAGCATACGACGTGGTGACAGCAGTGGGGAAGCGGCCAGTAGTCCTCAGCCTTAAAACCCCTCAACTACCCGACAAATGGGAAAAAGCACTAGGACAGTTTTTTTGTATTTTTTTTTTGGTTCTTTACTGCAAGTATTTATAAAACCTCGCCCAAGTGATCCCAGTATACACAGATTTGGTCTGCTGTTTTCTTCTTTTCCTGTCGCAAGAGGCGGCTGAACATGATTGTGTCTGGGACTGGCAACCTTATCATGTTATTGTGCGCCCTGAAAAGGACGTTAAGTGGCAGATTGTTGTAGCTTTCCTTAAATCCCGAGTGTGCTGATGAAGGTGGACAGGGGTCCTCCAGGCGGTTGTGCTATGTTTTATATTTGGCTTCATATCCGTGTCATCCACTACTACGTTGATTCATGACCTCGTTAGCCAGGATGTCATGAAAACAACCATTTTTTTTTCAACGAGGACTACGGGGAAGTTGAGGTGCTGGATTTGGCCAGTATATTTTGCGTGACCCTGACTAACATGTCTGATCAGTATATTTTTGCGTGACCTTGACTAACATGTCTGATCAGTAAGTGCTGCCTGACCAGACGTTAGTCTTCATCCCCCCCCCCCCCCCCCCCCCCCCCCGCCCTATCATGTAAATGCTATTGCAATGAAACCGCATTGAAAAATACTGGAATCAGGTTTTCCAGAATGCTCGCTAGAGTGAGCCAAATGCCGAGTTGGAATTATGATTCAACAAATGGACGCGGAAAGTAGTATTATTGTTATATATAAAACCATCACAGTGGTACCACCCAATGCTAGAGGTACACAGAGAAGATAAGTGTTTGCATAAGTTTGATCTTAGTTTTAAGTAAAATGTTTATGTCTTTCCACAATGGTTTCAGAGTGATGATGATCGCTTTTGTCTGTGCAGACCCTTTTGTGTAACTCTGTCGATCTGTTTGCCATCTGTATTGATGATGTCATTGAATCAACTCTTGTTGTTCGTCATTAGTTGTGTCTTTGCATGGTTTATTTCCATGCCATAATTCCACTATGTGATAGCACGGCGGGTAGTTAAGGTTGTAGCTCTTGTTCATCTACACCACAGCGATACGTAGGTTTGTGATCGTATACTCACCTATAATTAAACAAGAAATATCTTGCTCGGAAATATCTCAAACTAAAACTACATCTACTAGAAATACCACACATTGAAATATCTTGCACGAAAATATCTTACACGGAAACATCTTACACTGAAATATCTCAAACTGAAATATCTTACAACGAATGTCCTGCACTGAAATCGCTTACACTGAAATATCTAACAATGAAATATCTTACAATGAAATATCCTACACTGAAATCGCTTACACTGAAATATCGTACAATGAAATATCTTACAATGAAATACCCTACACTCAAATAACTTACACTGAAATATCTTACAATGAAATATCCTACACTGAAATATATTACAGTGAAATATCGTACAATGAAATATCCTACACTGAAATATCTTACAATGAAATGCCCTACACTGACATAACTTACACTGAAATATCTTACAATGAAATATCCTACACTGAAATATATTACAGTGAAATATCGTACAATGAAATATCTTACAATGAAATATCCTACACTGAAATAGCTTACACTGAAATATCTTACACTGAAATACCTTACAATGAAATATCTTACTATGAAATATCTTGCACTGAAATATCTCACTATGAAATATCTTGCACTGAAATATCTCACTCACAAAATATCTCACACTGAAATATCTTACACTTAAATATTTTACATAAGAAATATTGCATACTTACACAGAAAATATCTCATACAGAAAATATCTGACCCTGAAATATCACACACAGAAAATATATCACACTGAAATATCTGACACTGAAATATATGACACTGAAATATCTCACACTGAAAATATATCACACTGAAAATATCTCACACAGAAAATATCTCACACCGAAATATCTCACACAGAAAATATCTCACACTGAAATATCTCACACTGAAATATCTCACGCAGAAAATATCTCACACTGAAATATCTCACACTGAAAATATCTCACACTGAAATATCTCACACTGAAATATCTTATACCTTATTCCCGACAACAGTGCGTTCTATGGGACTAAATTGATATTTTGTATTACAACCAAGTGTATCTAAATATTTTATAAATCCACATTTCTGTAACTTAACTAGAGAAGAGCAAGTCATCATCTTCAGACTGAGAACTGGGCAAAACAGACTCAAGGGTAATCTTTACAACAAAATTAGTATTGGGACAGTTGACAAGTGTCCATGTGGGGAGCATATTATGATCGTGGAACACATCCTCCAATGCTGCACGCTCACACAGGAAAAGAGAGAACAATACTGGCCTCGCAGGACAGATATGAGACAAAAGCTGTATAGAGATAAAACAGCCTTACAAACAACGGTGTCCTTTGTAAGTGAAACCGGGACCTTGATCTGAGGATGAACGAAAAAGAAAAAAATCCACATTTATCACGTAGGCAAAGCAAGACTATAGTATTACATACTTGGACGAATCCTGGGTCAATGCTCACCACACCTATGGTAAAGAATAGCAATCAGTTGAGAGTGAACAGAAAAAAACAAATTCCAAGCAGCAAAATGCAGCGCATTATACTAACGTGTGTAGGAAGTAGTGAATAAGGACTTGTCCATGACGCTGAACTTATTTTCAAAATAAAAAGTACCGACAGTAGAGACTATCACAATTAAATGAATGGACGAGCGCATGAGCTGCAGTGGTCAGCGACCCATAGCTGACTGCTAGCGTCAGGGCCAGCAAAATAGAGCTGCCAAGACCCTTCTACACCTCCACGCGGTGATCCTGGATAACAGGCTGCAACAGAGCAGACTGGCTAAGGAGAAGGGATCGAAGAGGGAATGCTAACCCGGTACTAAAAAATGATTGCTGAAGTCGGATGTGTTGGACCGAAAGGTGCAAATATCGCAGTCAAGCTGTGAACTACAACACAACGCATTCCGTTCTCTGTACTACATTCTGCTACTTAAGCCCATTTAGGGTTTGGTAGCGGGAGATTGGGAACGAACGAAGCCAAGCCAAGCCAAATGAATGGACACATTTTCCGGCACTGGATGACGAATGATCTGCTTCCAATTCTGGATAGACCGCCATGCCTAGTAATGGATAATACATCTTATCACAATGCAGTATCAGAGGAAGACAAAGTGCCAACTGCATCAAATACAAAAGCTCAAATTAGGAAATGGCTAGGTAAGGGAAAAGTGAATTTTCACGATACGTATTTAAAACCCGAGTTGTTTGCAGCTTGTGAGGAAAATAAATAAGACAAAGGTGTATCATATTGACAAAATCATTGAAGAGTACGGTCACACTTGTCTATGACTACCTGCATATTATGCGCATCTAAACCCTTTAGAGCTTGTGTGGACTAAAGTCAAAGCACAAGTTGCCGAACAGAAAAGGACATTTAAAATGTGTGGTGTTGAAGTGCCGACACGCGAGTGCCTTACAAAAATAGACATTCAGTTCTGGAAGAAGTGTGTTGAACATATGCTCCAGGAAGAAAAACAGTACATGCAACGATATGGATAAAAATGTGTCCAACCAGTAACATTTAGCAACCTCTCTGAATCGACAGATTCGGAATGATTAATATTATCTTTTGTGGACATACTCATTAGATGACTTGGATAAATTAGCGTATTTTTATCAAAGCAATTAAGTGTACATACAATGAAAACAAATACATTACAATATTCAAATGTTTTAAGCAACATAAATTGATACAACATTGGCGTCTAATGATGACCGAAGGGCTGTACTAACTATTACATATTGGTGCCATTTTTGCGATTGTACATAACGGGAAAAAGAAACAATCCGTTGATCTATAAAGACATAAAGGAGATACGCCTATGAACAAATGACGACGAGAAATTAAGTTGTCTACTGTAAAATCTTAAATTTAATGCCATTTCTTTGCAATGGTCCTAACAGACCAAAGGAATTCGCCGATTTGCAAAATTCTTAACATCTATGGACTAAATAATATCAATGTTTTAGTGGCATGGATATTATAAAGCTGCATGCTAAAAATCATTTGGATATGACATGCAGTTTTTAAAAAAAAAAATTGCTTCGGATCATATTCATGAATTAAAAGACGAACTATACTAAACGACACACTTGATAGAAGCGGTTGGAGATCCATTTTCGCAAACGCAAACCGACAAGGCACCTGATGATGATGACGATATATATATATATATATATATATATATATATATATATATATATATATATATATATATAGAGAGAGAGAGAGAGAGAGAGAGAGAGTGAGAGAAAGAGAGAGAGCATGTCCTTTGCAGAACGTCGCTCTCCTAACAACCGACCTAATTTGTTTACTAGCCAGTTTTCTTCAGTATCCAGCTTCTTTAGGGTTTTTGTATTTTTCTTTCTCGCTATCAAGGACACTTTCAGCGACTTTTTTTGTAGAATTTTAGTTCGAAGGATTCACTCTTCTTCTTTAGTGTTTGAGTGGTTGTCCATGTCTTGCTTCCATACGTTGCCACTGAGGAGATACATGTCCTCGGGATCATTATTTTTGTCAATTTCTAAAGAGTTCTTCCATATGTTTTTTTCATTTTAATTAACTTCTGCAATGTCATTGGCAATATATATATATATATATATATATATATATACACACAAACACAAAAACACACATGCACGAACGCACGCACGCACGTTGCGAGTACTTTAAACAATTAATTACACGATTAATCGTTCAAACTTATTTTTTTTTTAAATTGACATAATGTAGTTCTGAAACCAGTTACTATATTCAGTGTCTCATACAACTAGCTCGTTACTACGTGTATCTCTGTAGCCATGTATTATTCTATCCACTAGCATACCAACACATGCCCTCGCGCAACCATTCAGCACTGTGGTATTACCAGTCAAACAACTATTCTTCTTCTTCTTCTGTGTTCGTTCTCAATCTCCTGCTACGAAGTCCTGAACAGAGTTTTGCAATGTAGTCCGTAGAACGGAATGCGTTGTATCGCTAGTTTACAGTTTGACTGTGATATTTGCACCTTTCGGTCCGACACATCCGTCTTCGACAGGAAACAACTATTCAATCACTCGAAACATGAACTTACTAGCCCTACCTCTGATAGACACATTTGCTATATTTTCTTGTTTCTATTTATGGAATGTCCCAGGCCTGTCTACAATGAGTTTCACCATTACCAGCACTCACCTAACGGCCCATGAATTTATTCATTCATTCCCAATCCATTAACGACTCGTATGACTGGCCTCTAACACCCGGGGCTGGGATCCACAAAAGCATGGCTAACTATAAACAACAACTTGGGCGCATGCACTCGCTCTGGCTGACTCGTGGCTTTGAGGGTTAGTGGCGTGAGTCAGCTGTACATTAGATTTGAAGTGCCCTATTCGTTTGGGTAGAATGATAAAAACTGGAATATTAAATTAATGCCATTTGTATTTTACGTTTTCAACAATGTTCCCCTTTTCTTCAATGATTGAAGATGGTACATTCAACTGGTCTTCAGCTGGTGTAAGTAGAGGCAGGATGGTCGATCAGCTATAAGCCGGAGTATCATGACAAAGATAGAAATCTGAGTCATCTGTAGAGAAAGGTGAGAGAAGATAGGAGTGCGACAGTAGTAGAGAGAAGGATTATGTGAAGTAACAATGAGAGAAGAGGAATATGAAGTAAGGATGGGAGTAGAAGAATATGTGAAGTAACAATGAGAGAAGAGGAATATGAAGTAAGGATGGGAGTAGAGGAATATGAAGTAAGGATGGGAGTAGAGGAATATGAAGTAAGGATGGGAGTAGAGGAATATGAAGTAAGGATGGGAGTAGAAGAATATGTGAAGTAACAATGAGAGAAGAGGAATATGAAGTAAGGATGGGAGTAGAAGAATATGTGAAGTAACAATGAGAGAAGAGGAATATGAAGTAAGGATGGGAGTAGAGGAATATGAAGTAAGGATGGGAGTAGAGGAATATGAAGTAAGGATGGGAGTAGAGGAATATGAAGTAAGGATGGGAGTAGAAGAATATGTGAAGTAACAATGAGAGAAGAGGAATATGAAGTAAGGATGGGAGTAGAGGAATATGAAATAAGGATGGGAGTAGAGGAATATAAAGTAAGGATGGGAGTAGAGGAATATGTGAAGTAACAATGAGAGAAGAGAAATATGTGAAGTAACAATGAGAGAAGAGGAATATGTGAAGTAACAATGAGAGAAGAGGAATATGTGAAGTAACAATGAGAGAAGAGTAATATGTGAAGTAACAATGAGAGAAGAGAAATATGAAGTAAGGATGGGAGTAGAGGAATATGTGAAGTAACAATGAGAGAAGAGGAATATGTGAAGTAACAATGAGAGAAGAGTAATATGTGAAGTAACAATGAGAGGAGAGGAATATGTGAAGTAACAATGAGAGAAGAGAAATATGAAGTAAGGATGGGAGTAGAGGAATATGTGAAGTAACAATGAGAGAAGAGGAATATGTGAAGTAACAATGAGAGAAGAGGAATATGTGAAGTAACAATGAGAGAAGAGAAATATGTGAAGTAACAATGAGAGAAGAGGAATATGAAGTAAGGATGGCAGTAGAGGAATATGTGAAGTAACAATGAGAGAAGAGAAATATGTGAAGTAACAATGAGAGAAGAGAAATATGTGAAGTAACAATGAGAGAAGAGAAATATGTGAAGTAACAATGAGAGAAGAGAAATATGTGAAGTAACAATGAGAGAAGAGGAATATGTGAAGTAACAATGAGAGAAGAGGAATATGTGAAGTAACAATGAGAGAAGAGGAATATGTGAAGTAACAATGAGAGAAGAGGAATATGTGAAGTAACAATGAGAGAAGAGGAATATGTGAAGTAACAATGAGAGAAGAGGAATATGTGAAGTAACAATGAGAGAAGAGGAATATGAAGTAAGGATGGCAGTAGAGGAATATGTGAAGTAACAATGAGAGAAGAGAAATATGTGAAGTAACAATGAGAGAAGAGGAATATGTGAAGTAACAATGAGAGAAGAGGAATATGTGAAGTAACAATGAGAGAAGAGGAATATGAAGTAAGGATGGCAGTAGAGGAATATGTGAAGTAACAATGAGAGAAGAGAAATATGTGAAGTAACAATGTGAGAGTAGGAATACTCAATAATTTGCTAAGTAACCTATTCTATTGAACCATTGTCGTCCAAGTACGATAACAAAGATTAATGACATAAAACCATTTCGAGTACATATACATTGATATAAAATTCATATTCATAACATTAATATAACAAATACTGCAATTTCATATTTAGCTAACAGGCACGACGATATAACTATAACTTATCATTGTAGAAAATAATATGCAACATCATACAACTAAAGCAACAACATTATATAATTAAAATAATAATAATATAAATAATAATAATATAAATAATAATGAATAATATGCTATCCATTCTTGGAATTACATGGGACAGTGACAAATGCAGAGGTGTACTCTCGCACTTGTCTTCCAAGCATGGTCTACTGGTCTACTTAGGCAGTGAAGACTACGATGGCTTGGTCATGATCGTCGCATGAAAGATGGCCGCATTCCCAAAAGATATCCTCTACGGACAGTTGGCGAATGGCACGAGAACAGTCAGCCGACCACAATCGAGGTTCAAAGATGTGTGCAAGCCTGATATGAAGGATCTGGACATGAATCTGACATCCTGGTAAGATGAAGCTGCAAACCGATCCCGGTGGAGATGTACCCTGAATGGCCAGCTCACGCTTGGTGAAGCGAAGCTCTTGCAACACATAGAAGTGAAAAGACAACGCCGCAAGGAGAAATACAACAAAAGCTAAAGTATACATTTTGTTGTTGTTGTTATAATTGTTTTCCCACTCCAAGTCATATCATCATATAGTCAGTCATGACTGAAAGGGCCTAATAATAATAAAAATAACATAAGTATTCTATGTGTGGTCATGTTGTGGCATGAAATCATGCCTAGTAGGTCTTCTCGCCTGCAGCCTACATCAAAGCACGTATGTGCTCAGTAGTTGTATTTCATATATGTTATTTGAATCTACAACAAAGAAGCTGTCAGTCGTATACACTAATTAGTCGCCTGAGGGGGCAGTGGTCTTACTCAGTTCTCCGGGTCCATGGATTCACACTAGATGACATTTACATTAATGATACATATTGTTCATTAATAAACAAAACAATAAATAGACAAAGCAGACAACTAAAGAAAATAGTGACGACTAGGAAGGCACTGATAAACCCTGGTAAAATATATCCACCAAACAACAAAAAATAAAATGTAGTAACAGGCACTCGGGAATGTTACGCTAATCTTTCTTACGTGTCTTTCCTACACCGTTTCGCACTGTCAACTGTAGGTAATTCTTCGACTATGGAGTGGCTATTTCTTGCCACTTTTATATTGTTTGGTGTAGATGGTTTTCTGAGTGCTGAAACTACACTTGTCTTTGCGATCTTTGTTTAGAAGTAGATCAGTCTCCGAGTTGTCCCCCGTGTTTCCCAGACAACTAAAGCCAAGTTACAAATGTGACCATATCACATCCAACATTTTGTAGTATTCTTCCAACCAATTACCAGGGTACTCATAAAAAACAGTGCGAATCACAAGAGACTGACTAATCAATAAACAAACTTTGCCGAGTTCAAAGCCCAAACAATAAAACATTATTGCTCCTATGGGCTTCTGAAATCCCGCTATTGATTTTGTTCAGGGGCTGGAGGGTTATGAAGAGGGTTGCGGGGAAAAGATCGTTACATGAAATGAAACGAAGAGACTGAAGATATATTATTTAGATGGGGAGACTTGGAGTCGAATGAGCAATCAGACACTAGACAACACGGACTTGTCTTGCCAACAATAAAGTAGATATCTGCACAGTCATTGGTATCTCTGTAAAGCCAATCAGAAGTTATGACAAACCAAAATCTGGGGAGTTTTTATTTCGACTGTCAAGAATGGTACGAGTGTTATAAACAATTCATTCTCAATAACCAGAAAAGGAGAGTTTCCAACATAATGTGTCAAAAGCAGCCATTTCACAATATTTCAGAATTTCCAAGATTCTCTGATTCAAAAGGTGCATTCCAAGTAATATGATTACAATATTGACAATCTTTTATTTGTATCCTTATTAGTACACATACGCGTACATTTACTTGTATTATGTTTACAGTGTTTTACAAATGTTGATGGATTTTAAAACTTGAAATAAAAACTTGTCATTAAAAACAAATTCTTTAATTACTTAACAAACTAAAGTGAAGCATTGCTGTTGTTGTTGATTGTCCACAATGAGAAAGTATACTCTCTTGTGCATTACTGAAAAGGGATTAATATGACAGGTTGTAGTTGCTTTCCTCACATCCCGAGCGTGCTGATGAAGGTGGAACGGGGTCCTACAGGCGCGTGAGCTATGCTTAACTTTATCTGCGTGTTGCTCACTACTACGCGGATCACGTCGATCCCCCACCTAGTTAGCCAGGCTGACCCTCACACGACATCCTGGTCAGTACGTTATGCCTGACCGGACTAGCAACTTAGTTCCCAATATAATATATATTTATATATATAAAGGCGGGAGAATGATGTGGAGAGAGAGAGAGAGAGAGAGAGAGAGAGAGAGAGAGAGAGAGAGAGAAACAAACATATCGGACACTAAATATGCTCATTTAAAAAAAATATATATACATTGCCTATAAGTCACAAATATATAATGACAATCGGCTAAAGAACCTACCCGACCTTTGAGCCGGGAAAATACAAGTACCGTAGGTTTGAAACCCTAACCTCTTTCAAAGTTCTCTCCTTGGGACACCACACACTTCTTCCAGTTGCCCCGCCATTGTTGGAACCAGGAAGGCCTCTTTGAGATTGGAGTACAGCTAGGGCGTCGCATTCCGCATGTCTTCTCTTGACTCAGATCGGATCCCATTCAGCAGAATTTTGAGCTTGCGGAACAACCACAAATCGCAAGGAGCTATGTCGGTAGAACAAGAGACTGACGAATCAGGGAAATGCTGTGTTTGGCCAAGAAAGTCTGAATCAGATGAGAAGAATGGGCGGGGGTGTTGTCATGTTGGATCTGCTAAGTTCCAACTATCTACATGTCATGTCGTTTGCCATGAACAGCATCACGACGGCGACGGATGACCTCAAGGTAATACTCTTTGGTCATGTTTTGACCTTGTGGTACGTACTCGTGATACGCGTTGGTGTTCGCGAATGCTCACAATGAGTAGGTTGCAGTATCTTATCTCACATACCGAGCGTGCCGGTGAAGGTGGACTCACTACTACGGAGATCACGTCAATCCCTCGCCCGTTAGCCAGGCTGCCATGAAAACAGCCCGTTTCCAGGGAAGGCTACTAGGAAGCCGAGATGAGCGTCTTGACCAGTATGTTTTGCCTGACCCAGACTAACATGTCTGATCAGTTTATTTCGTCTGACCAGACGTTAGTCAATACTCACTCGTGATACACAACCTCATGGAATTATAAAATAAACGGAAGATGATGATGGTGAAGAAGAAGATGATACTGCTGATCATGATGAAAATGATGAAGATGAAAAAAGGGAAGCAGATAAAGAAGACAGAGAAGATGAAGATGTTAATGATGACAATGATGAAGAAGATGATAAAGAAGAAGTAGAAGATGAAGAAGAAAAAGATTAAGATGAAGTATAAGAAAACGATGAAGAAGTAGAACAAGATGATCATAAAGAACAAGAAAAAGAATTAGAAAAAGAAGATAAAGAAAAAGATGATAAAGAAGATGAATTAGACAAAATATTTGGTAGCCGGATTTTCTTTTTAAAAATCTCTTAGCGTATTTCGTACTTCATCGCATGCTTTAGACTCGTATGTGTCAAGAGTTAGCTTCTGCATATATCAAATTATCTTAAATCTGTAATTTAAGTGCAGGTTGCGCGCATCTCTTTACTTCTTTATTATTAATTAAACGGAAATTAATTAATAAACAAATAACAGAAACAAAATACAGGAAACGAGGATGACCCTTCTCCCCCCCCCCCCCCCTAAAAGTACTAAAAGATACTTTTTCGACTGGTGACCGCTTTGACGATCAATTTTGACTCGTGTATCATTGCTGTGCATAGCTAGCTGCCTATTCCTTTGTGTGGTGTGGTGCCCCATTAGTCTGTGTTTCAAAATACTTTCATTTCGAGTTTTGATAACTGATGTGAATGAGAAAGCTGTCGGTAATGAGGGTGGAACTAAGTATGAGTTCTCAAATCTCCCTTAACGTTGTTATTACACGCACAGCATGAAGTCTCATACGGCAACAGCCTAGATCCTTATTTCCTTTGGCGAGACTGTTCCTACTATCAGGAGAAGGGTACAGTGACGGCACCTGCCTCCCTGAAAACATAATGTTCAGAAGAGAAGAAGCATGTAAGTGAAGATAGAAAGTCGTATAAACAGGTGTCCTCACTCGCGGAGAACTCTCCAACCCAATTCTATGGTTGCAAATGGGGATGGGTGTGGCGGTTGTGGAGAAATATTATGCTTCAATTTAGCCTGTTACGTAATTAGTTATCTGCACCTAATATAACTACTTTTATTTAAGTTCCAAAGTCATAGGAAAAACAAGCTGATCAGACAATGTTAGTCAGGATCAGATAAAACATATTGGTTGGACTATGTTAGTCAGGGTCAGGTAAAACATATTGGTTGGACTATGTTAGTCAGGATCAGGTAAAACATATTGGTTGGATTTTGTTAGTAAGGATCAGGTAAAACATATTGACTGGATTATGTTAGTCAGGATCAGGTAAAACATATTGGTTGGATTATGTTAGTCAGCGTCAAGAGCCTATCTCACTCCCACGCAGTTCTCCTTCGAAACAGGTTTCTTCATGGTAGCCTAGCTAAAGCTGCTGGCATTGTGATTTCCATAATGATGAGCTTACTGACAAACCGCGTATTGCACTACGGCCAGGGGGATAATGGCATACCCTCAAAAGTATACCTTGTGATGTGACAAACGCCACTGTAACTTGCCACCAAATATAGTGGCCAAGAGTACGTAACTTAAGTATGAGTGGCATTAGCAACAACAACAACAACAACAACATTTACTAATTTCTAAAATGATATACAAATATTGCAAGTAAATGCGCGAGAGTGAGCACACACAAGAAGGACCTTAATATAACATCAATATATTCCTTGAAAATATTAAGGTTACTTTTTGACACGTCGAAAATGTATTATATAAACTCCAAGAAATGTATTTAATATCACTGCGAACTGTTGTGACGCAACCCCTTGATCATGAGATATGTCCACACACCAGGCGAACAACATCTTCGTGCCATTACCAGGCTTGTCCCCTGGTTAAATGCACTCCTTCGAGAGGAATCGCAGGTCGCTGACATTTGGTCCACTTGCTTGGCTGATAAGCCAAGTGTGCGAAGCTACCATCTGATGGACTACGGCCGAACGCTTCTAAGCCAGAATCCCGCCCTAAATCTCAGCACCGCTGTGATGGGAGGCCACGATATGGTTGGGACCTGGGGCTGGCGTCTCAGCCCGGCCCAATCGAGCCGCAGAAATGCACCTGGCCAAATGCACTCCTGCCTCGCTCTTTACCTCTGTCTGCTATCAGCCATCCCAATGGACGCAGAAGAGATGCAGTCCAGCGGACATTGCACTTCTGCCCTATTGTGACAACCTCCCAGGTGGCGGGGAATGCTAGGCGTGCCATCACTGCACATGAGCCGAGAAAATAAAGGGAGCAAAGAGATACCTCACTCACATGCATATGCTACGTTTCTGGCAGGACGTGACGATCCTGAGACACAGTCACACTGGACTGCCTCTCTTCCGGGATAGTACAAACTAGTACATAGTCCATCATATCATTTCATTGCCAAACCCTATATACACGAGTGGGGAAGACTCGTTAGTCCTGCAAGACAACTTCCCTAAGACAGACAACTCTGACCAAAAACAACTGCTGTCTTGCAGATAGGCTGGAGACAGCCAAAGGCTAAGGAGGGCATCCCTACAGAAACGCCTGTTGAAATCGGATGCATTGAGCCACAGGCTTAACAAAATAAAACAGTGCAACGTATATCGCTGTAAACAGCGTACGATGAAGAAGAAGTATTTAATGTGATATTACATGGAATGCACCCTCAAATAGTGCACGGGTAATGACATTCTGATATATGGTGGAAATATGCATGTGCCCTCGAATAGTGCATAACGACATTCTGATATTTGGTGGAAATGTGCATGCACCCACGAATAGTGCGCGCGTAACGACATTTTGATATATGGTGGAAATGTGCATGCACCCTCGAATAGTGCGCGTGTAACGACATTTTGATATTTGGTGGAAATGTGCATGCACCCACGAATAGTGCATAACAACATTCTGATATATGGTGGAAATGTGCATGCACCCTCGAATAGTGCACGCGCAACGACATTTTGATATATGGTGGAAATGTGCATGTGCCCTTGAATAGTGTGCAACGACATTCTGATATACGGTGGAAATGTGCATGTGCCCTCGAATAATGCGCAACGACATTCTGTGGTGGAAATGTGCATGCACCCTCGAATAGTGCGCTCGTAACGACATTCTGATACATGGTGGAAATGTGCATGTGCGAATAAGGTTGAAGATCCCTGTAGTAGAAAACATAAAACTTGGGACCTTCAAACAACTTGTTGCTGGCAGTCTGATACCAGCTAAAGGCTGGACACAGTAAAATTCAATTTGCTGGAAGTGTACTTGCCGGCCGAAAAGCGCAGATATTGCAGTGGAATTACAAAATGGGGCGTAACGTATGTTACCTTGAAAAACCATTGAAAAGTAGAAGAGATGACTAATATCAATTATTTCCCGCGCGAATGTTGCACGTGCATCAAATATGTCCTTGAAATGCTGGTTCAACTTGTACCTCATGTCCCTGAGAGAAATACTGCGCGTTGTATTCGAGTATTTGTAGCTTTTTTTCTCATGATTTGACTTCAACCCAAAAAGTTAATGTGCAGGGACTCATTGAGAAGAAGGTGATTCAGAAAGAAACATACGAACTGCAGCGTAAACAAAGAAACCAGAATCCCGCAAACGTCACGAGAAGCAATGACTAACTAGCCCGGGGCGCCACGGATACGGCAACAGCTGCAGATATGATGACCTAGATATGATCCTGATCGATGTCAGGCTGGGGGTCCAACACGTATAAACCCCCAAGGGATGATGATTCCAGCCTTTATCATAACCTTTACCAGGCAAGATCAGTTCTGAATGTAGCGTGGTTATTACAAGTCAATGTGAAATAATCATACACGATAAGGCATCTCAAAATATTGTGTGTTATAGTTCACAAGAAAATACATTACATACATGTGATATGTGTATGTGCTATTTGTGTGTGCTATGTGTGTGTGTGCTATATGTGTGTGATATATATGTGTGATATATGTCTGATATATGTGTACAATATATGTGTGTGATATATGTCTGATATATGTATATGATATATGTGCGTGTTATGCGTGTGTGATATGTGTATGTAATATATGTGTGTGATATGTGTGTGTGATATATTTATGTGTAATATATGTGTGTGATATGTGTGTGCTATATGTGTGTGTTATATTTGTCTGTGCTATGTGTGTGTGTGATACGTGTGTGTAATGTGTGTGTGTATGAAAATTATGTGTCGGGTGTGTGTGTATAAACATGCACACACACACACACATACATAGATATATACATATAAATTACAGACACGTGCGCACACGCACGCTCGCACGTACACACACACACAGACAGACACACACACACACAGAGACAGACACACGGGCAGGCAGGAGGGCTGGGGGTGCGTGCGGGCGGTGTCGGGTGCGGGCGGGGGGTGCAGGCAGGCAGGCCTGCATACCTACCTACTACCTGCCTGCCTGCCTGCCCGCCCGCCCGCCCGCCCGCCCGGTGCCGGTTGGTGGTTAAGAGCAAACGTAGTGTGCTCATTCCACCTGTTCGTTACCTCGTCGTATGACGAACACATGGAGCTGCCAGATGTATTGATACATTCCATGCTTCTTTTCTCATTCTCCGGGGCAGAGGATCCATATAGCCGGATAGGCCGGTCTGGTGTCATGTGATCTGAGACCAGCTTCAACTTCGTCAGCAATTTCGTTGAGAAATCATTCCTTGCCTGCCTGGCACCGATTGGAATTGGCCTTTTAGCCGTTGTCGTTTGGTGTGGTCAGTGAGAACCTGGCTAAGTTCTTTTGGAGTATAATAGCATAATTGTACACCATGTACACATTACATTGCATTGCATTGCATCGCATTGCATCGCGCACGCGCACGCACGCACGCACACACACACACACAATAAACAAAAGATATAAGACCACTGTTTTGACAAAATGACACATGGAAATAAACTTGAAGCTGGCATCAGCTCAGTATTCCTGGAGGAATTAGTCAATTTGTAGTCTTATAAATGCTGGGATAACTCATTACGTATACTCAACAAATTGTCAATTGTTTTCAAAGTTATCTGATCAATTTCACTGGCCCAGCTATTTTAATCTCATTTGACTAACAATGTCTAAAATAAGGGTAGACAACTAGAACAGGTCTAGGCTGGAGTCTTCAGATAGCGCGAAGAACGCGAACAATGTCAGAAAGATAGCTACTCCGATGAGCTATATTCGTTTGTCAACTGTTTTACAATAATGTCTGTTCAAACTGTTATCAATACGCTGATAAACTAAACACTTCAGAACATCACATTTTCGAAAGAATTTTTCAAAGTATCTTATTAACTTTAAATTATCGTTAGGACGAATTCTTTGTTTTTCTTTCATTGCTGGGGGTCTACTGTGGAATTTATAACTGAAATGAAAGTTAGTCGCCATGCAGTGTGTGTGCTAGGTTTTTAACTGAGTTTTAACTGGCTGCAGGGGAATAATATATATATATATATATATATATATATATATATATATATGTGTGTGTGTGTGTGTGTGTGTGTATGTATGTGTGTGTGTATATATATATGTATATATATATATATATATATATATATATATATATATATATATATATATATATATATATATATATATATATATATATAAGAGCATCGTAAAGCCACATTTAAATCACAGACCTAGATTTTTCTTTAATGAAGTTAAGTGAATATGATGGTGTCTCAAGTGCCATAACTGTGTTGCTGACAGGAAAAACCTTTCGAAAAAAGGGCGGCCCGGGATCCTAACGCTGTCGCGCTTAATGAGATTCGTATACATTACTGTCGTCTGCGAGAGTGCGTTTGATTACAAATCAATGACATATAGGTGAGGTGTCATTTTTCGAGGGTAAATTATGACAAAATGTAGCAATAAGAAGAATAATGTTTGTCATCAGTGAGAAGAGATGGGAAGACATGTATATTTGGTAGTTCTATAGAGGAAGAACTATAAATGAAAATGGTGTGACAACACGCCATCTATTTCTATTACTTTGACTTTCAAATATTCCGATTGAGACAAAAAGATTTATGAGGAACATTGCATTCATACCATGTTTCTGTTATACGGACCTTGACCAAAGCACAAGATCAATAGATATCAATATATGGATTGAGGAGCTTGACAAAAAACATTCATTGTCGCTAGAGGAAAGAAAGGCTTCCGACGAAAAAGAGAAAACAAGGCCATGCAAGGCAGATGTTTACCGATAGAGAATTCAATGGTTTCGATATATTCTTCTTCTTCTTTGTTCATTCTCAGATCAAGGTCCCGGTTTCTCCTAATGTCTCGCGAGGCCAGTTTTGGTCTCTCTTTTCCTGTGTGAGCATGCAGCTTTGTAGGGTGTTTCACGGTCATGGTATGCTCTCCTTTTGGACACTTGTCATCTGTCCCAATCCTCATTTTTTGGTAAATATGGCCATTGAGTATGTTATGCCCAGTTCTCAGTCTGAAGATGGTGACTTGCTCTTCTATAGATAAGTTAAAGTAGCTGTCTTTTTTCGGAAGTCGGGGTGTTGATCGGTCCATCTACCCCCCCCCCCCCCCCTCCCTTTTTCCCCAAGGAAGTTGGCTTTAATTAGGATCTTGGCCTCATTATATGTGATGCTCAATTCTGTTTGTGGGGATGCTAGTCCAGACTTGGCTAGTTTGTCTGCAGCTTCATTGACTTCAATATTGCAGTGGGATGGGATCCAATGTATGACCAACTTTGGGTGTTCTGCTGAATGATGTGTCAGGGAGAATATACATTGCTCGAGATCTTCCATCTTTGTGTTATTTTAGCGCTGCTAATACTAACGCGACATCTGTCAGGAATACTTTGTTCTCTTTGTGGATATCTTTATATGTGACAAGAATTCTTTCAAACCTATACGTTGTACAGACCTATGACCTCAGATAGCAACTTTTGAAAGCAAGTAACAGGCATATAATAACACCGATGTACTGCGTCACAGATACACTAACTAGACATGGGTTGAAATAAGAGCGGTCTGTTGCGGTTGCACACGACAGATGATCGAACTTCCCATGCTATCTAGCTATATTAATTGGGCTTATGATACATACGACAAATTCAGACTAATGATCACATTCATAAACTGAAAACAGAACGTCCAGAATATTCTTTCTTTCCGCGAATGTAGTTTCTATCCGAAGTAGTTCTGTCACATTAGATTCGTTGAGCAGCATGTTTGGAGTGTAGCAGGAAAGACTCAAGTAAATATTTGCAGAGCATGACTCAAACAGTAAAAGAACGACACGTTGGCATAATAATTGGAACAGACATTTTCCTAGCCATTACCCTCACTAAGGACACTTCTCCTCCGGCCTCACCCCCAATCTAAATTAGGAGCATTGTACTGTTTGGCTTAGTCTGGAACTAGGAACCAGACTGAGGTTTAGAGCAATATTTCATAGCTTGGACCACATGGACCGACCCAACCCTTCGAGGGACTAAGCCAAATTTCAAAGGGCCACGTGTAAAGATGTTAAATAACGTCTATGATAGAGAGGAGCTACGCAGACGAACGTTACTTGGAATAAACGGCCAATAAGATTGAGAAACAGATGATGTTAAGGTGATAGGCGTCACAGAGCAGACACTGCCGGCGGGGATAGTGTTAGAGACTATCTTGTACCAAAACATCTTTTGTGTGATTTGTAGCCACAGCGGTTCCTTCCTCGCCAACTTACTTTTCTAACTGTAAGTCATGTACCGATTTACAGCTGAGTAGTCTGATGGTTATCATAACTAGGAATTTAATCTGGTCCTTTTTCAATGAATGACAAGAGGTGTAACCGCATCTGCCAGGGCGCTCAATATAGACGATAGTTACTTGCCATATAACAAATTAGTTATCAGCTACGCGTATGGCTTTATCAATTAGTTACGGTTTATAGCTACACTTGTGGTCATAGTCTGTTAATTACAGTTCACAGCTGCCCACTTGGTTAGTAAATCAGTTATAGGTGACAGCTCAGGCCTGACTTTATGGAGGATTTCTCCTCATCTATGAGATGCTCAGACACTGGGATGATTTAAAACAATAACGAACTGCGGAAGAAGCAATTTCCTGTTCCCTGGCAAACTCTGAGCAGAGATGTGTCTTTTGATATATGTAGATTCTCTCCTTCTCTCTCTCTCTCTCTCTTTCTCTCTCTCTCTCGTTCTTTCTCTGTTCTTGTATTATAATATCTTAGTAATATCTCATCAAATTCTTTCATCTCCTCGTGGAGCACATGTTTACAATACAATACAGCCCTCTACGTTTTTATGATGTCGTTTATTATAGTCCCGAGCTCTCTTGTCCGTGTGCATTGTTATATTTGCGTCTTCTTATTTCTCTTACCCTGTTCATTCCAGAAAAGGCACCGTCTTGTAATCCTCTTAGCTGAATATTTAATATGTGCAGCAATGTAATGTATGTCTTTTGTTAACACAATTATAATTACGGTGTTTATTCTCACTTGGAGGCTTTATATGACTGATGAATAACGATTGCATACCCCTGCAGTAACCATGCATTGTACAGGATAGATTACCATTTCACTTCTGATTTTTTTATAATCTTACCGCTTACCGAAGCTTCGAAATCGCGTCACTTCGGTCAATAGGCACTACCCAAATCTCGCGACCACTCACTTATACAGCAATCATGTCTTAACGGTTTATAAATCAGTGAATACAATTATTTCTAAATAACCTTTTTTCACAGAGAACCCACCAAATATAAATTATCCCGCACACATGAACCAACTCCCATAAATACATTTATAAGTCCGCCATATTTATGACGTAGGCACACCTCAATTGTTGTGAACGTGTTGACAAGAAGGCATATGTGTTAAGTAACATATTTGCATATATTCCAAACCTTTTATGTTCCGAGGCTTAAAATTTCGATGGCGGGATGACATAGCTGGATAAAGTAGATTGGAGAAATGTTTGCTGGGGCAGTTTTGTGGGGGCAACACGGAACTGAAGAGCACTGCTAATGGAAACGAATGCGAATTATGTTGTCCTTTTTAAGCATCTGATTAGCATATTGGATTACCTGGCTTACTGTTAGATAAGGAGAGGCAGCGAGGAAGGGAACTGATCACCCCGTTTCGCAAACAAGTTGTAACCACGTACAATGAAGGCTCTAACTCTTCATCCCTGACAGCAGTGTATGGTATGGAACTGCCTTGATCTTTATCTATACATTCTTCTGTTTGTTTCCGTCTGGCTTTTTATGAAACATACGGCTGGTACGTCAGTTTTTATTTTTAAAAGATGTTTGCAATTGAGGTGATACTCTCGGAGCTCAGTATCTTTCTGGGTGAAGTGTCTTTTCAGCTCTATACGGCTAGACCAGCTTAAACGAGAGTGCTGGTCATTTTGTTATTGCTCAATTGCTTTGATAAGAAAAGCTCGCCAAAAGAAGGTTCAAATCCCAATGATGAACAATCATTGCAGTTGGCAACGTTACTGAACATCTGCACCAAAGCACTTCATGGACTCACCAGTGGTGATTATTGCATCATTCTCTTTACGTGATATGTCTGCCTTCGTATATAACTGGATGCCGTTGGGTACGGCAATGTCGCAAGGAACGGAAATGGCTGGCCCACCTGGTAAATAAGTTGTGATCTTCTACAAGGAAGCCCGTGTGGTACTGCATTGACTATTCCGTTCCAATGGCCTTATACAACATTGTTGGATGATTACTGTGGTGGTTTTCTTTGCTGATCTGGATCACGGCCGTCTTGATATTATCAAGATGACCGTGCCTGGACACACGGATTTTGTATACCGACTCGTAATTACCTGCAATGATATGTGTGAACCATGGCACTGCTGCTGGTGTCAGTGTAATGCACTTAAAATTCGTTATCTGTTGTATATACCAGGATTTCTAAACGGGGGGACGGGAGGTTTAATGGCTTCCCTCCCCCCCCCCTTCCTTGTGGATGGCAGGGTTTTTCAAACGGAAAACAGGTAAAAGTTACACTTGAAGGGGTGTGGGCGCGGGTAGGGGGGGTGTTTTTACTTGACATGAGGCTAGGTGGGACTACAGAGGAAAGTGAGAAGGGAAGTTAACTGAGAAACGACCGACAAAAGAAAACAAATGTAAAAAAGAAGCCACGTAGCGCAGTGGTTAGCGCGCCTACTTCTCATCTGAGTGGTCCTGGATTCATTCCCCAGTTGAGGCGGTAGTGTTTTTTCAGACCGCAATGGCACCCGGGTCGACACAGCCTTAAATGGGTACCAGTTCAGTCCGGGAAGAAAAAGCGGCGAGAGAGATGAGATGGCTACCGCCCTCATATAGCCGAGCCTTTAAAATGTCGCTAACACCTCACACGCCTATGGCAGTAATGCTATTGGTTACTTTACTTTAAAAAAAGAAAACGGAGAAGACAAGAAAATAGAAAACAGAAGAAGCGTGAACAGCGAAGTGACTGTGCTTCTCAGTGAATGAATCGCCACGGGCACAGTGCGGGAACTTCACTTTCACTTCCTTCTCCGTCTGCTTACTGTGAATCCTGCCCATGTTTATGTTTCCTTGTGAGAAGCGCTCATGGGCCTACAGAGCGAAATATAAGCCATAGTAACTTTCAGTCTAGAAACAAAAAATTTTCTGTCTAAAAAGTTTCACAGCTTTGGTATAAACGCACAATTGTTTTTCCTGGCATTTCCTACTTCGTATTTGGTAGAATCAGTTTTCAGTCATGTTGAATTATTTACTCAGTCTAACGTGGAAGTCTCAACATGGCAGACAGAAGTGATCTTCGATTATCTCTTACAGCTATAGTACAGAATTTCAAAAAGGTTGTTTCTGGTCATCAAGCATAAAGGTCACATTGATCTTTAAATTCTTAAAGTATGCACTTTTTATGTAATTGTATTTTGTATAAATTACAAAAGTTCGAAATAAAACATGTTTTTCTTATAAATAAAACATTTGAATGACTACCTTTATATTGGTAATGATAGGGGCATGAGGCGAGGGATGGGGGAAACAAGGTCGGAAGGAGACCACGGATTAAAAGGATTGAGAAACACTGATATTAACTAGACTATATTATGAACATTATGAAATTGGAGCGCTAGACATGCGCAGCATAACTAACTTTACTAGTGTTGATATGCGTGCATGGCAAGAATAGAATGGAAACATTTGCTTTCTCTACGATTTCTGGAGAGCCTTTGATGTTTTCCTGCCATGCATAGTTTAACAAGTGCTACTCCGGGGTTTTTGTGTCTGACAAAGACAATAATAGTTCCACTGCCCCACAGAAAGCATGTTTTTGTGTATGACAAAGACAAGAATAGACCCACTGCCCCGCGGAAAGCATGTCATAAGAGACGACTAACTCTGTGACATGAAATAACACCGGCCAGTGCTAGGTGGTTTGTTAAAAGCAGCATATATGGCGGTTAACAGGCTGTAGGTTTACTTTGCTCTAGTGTTGGAGTCTATTAAGATGGACTCGCCCATCGGTTAACCACCCTCCGCGGCACGTGTCCCAACGCTGCTCGAGCCTAGCCCGCTAAGCAGGAAATCCTCCTCCCGGCTACATCCAACTCACACAAGAGCGGGGATCTGCAAAGGTGCATCCGCCATTACAGAAGTACAGGTCGAGTAAGACATTCGCACAGATTTATATTGTTTTGTATTGTCTACCTCAATCCCAGTATGCCAAACAGAACAAAGTTTCCCGTAGTGCTATAACAACTGTAATAAATATCCACCACGTATTGGCTTCCAAACTGAACAGTGAATTAAATCATGTTGGTATTTGGTCAATAATATACTTTAATCGTTCACAACCACATGTTGTCTTCTTTCGAAAAAGTATGCCGGAGGACTCGTACCTTTGTAAAAAAAAAAAAACCGATGCACGTTTTTGCAGCAATGAGTACCGTATAGAACTTGGGTACTTTTCGGTACAGCTGAAACACACCCCATGCAACAAAAAGGAGATATTTTGGGTGGAGAGGGCAATCAACAACATTATCACTGTCCACGGGATGAATGTCAGCTTGCAATGGATCCATGGACATAGTGAGCTACCAACAATTGGATAGACCTGGCAGTAACCACAGTAAAAATAATTATTAAGAATAATAACAGGGAAATCTGGGTGAACACGTGGGTGGCGGGGAAAATGGGTCGCAGTGCATTTAGAGAAATTTCACAATCAAAAAGTAATGACATAAATAAACTTCATAGAAGAGATCTAAGTCCATCTTTCAGTTCCGAACAAGACACACCAGTTTCAATCGCCACTTGAGACGCATCAATCCCCAGTACCTGTCCTGACACCTACTCATTGAATGCAAGGGCATGAGAAAAAGATTCTTACAAGCACTGCCGATAATTGCCAGCACACTGTACGAAGCAGTGAAACAACTTATGAAGACCTGTATCTATAAAAGAATGGCATTGGGCTGCCATGAGCAGGCTTGCTCAGCAGCCATGGAACACCATTCTACAACCCGCACCTTAAGGCCCTTATCCGGGCGCACACAAAAGTAATCGTACTCATTGTGGGCATTAAACAACAACTGAAAGTGGATATGCAGAAACTGACCCTTAAACCACATTAAAAAACTATTCAGTTGTTAGTAGCAATACAATATATCCAAATATTTACTGTATTTTTGTTATCGCTGTAGAATTTTGAACCGGCACGTGTTTCTTGTTGATTACCTTTGTATTTAATCCAAAATGTCAGTAGAGGTGATCAACACATCCAATTATGCCGAGCGTTCAGCCTCTATTCGTATTCGTAGTGGTATTTGGCCGAATATTAACACCGATTATTCGGTAGTCGTACGAGTGTTCCGATGCCCGGCTTGAGAGAAATGAATAGTATCATTGTAATGTGCAGGAAAGTAGGAGCTGTTAAAGAAGGGTTTGGCATGGATCTAGCTACCAAATCATTTAGAAACTTTCAGACACAAACACTTTAGTAAATATACACAAGTCAACTAATAGTAAGGGATCAAGGTAAAGCTGAATTAACAGTGTACGAGCTGTAGCGATCGGCGACATAAATCTGACTGCTATCGCCAGGGTCTGAGACCCAGAGCTGCCACGAACCTACTCCGTCTCTACGTGGTGATCCTGAATAACAGACTGCAACATGGCAGGCTTGCTAAGGAGAACGGATCAAAGTGGGACGGCTAATCCTGTACCCTAAAATGCCTACGGAAGTCGGATGTGTCGAGCAAAATAATGAAGTCAAGCTTTAAACTACACAACCCAACGCATTCCGTTATCCGGACTACATCCTGCTAATTGACAAAGCTCTTTAAAATGCCTGGCAGCAGGATTTTTAGAATGAACGATGAATGAGAAGAAGAACTAAGTAAATAAAAATCAACCATTCAAGACAATAAGAAATGAGAGAAAATGAAGTTGCTCTGGACCAGCCGACTTGGTTCATATCTATTGAAGAACATTACTCCACATTAGAACTGAAACGATTTTAATTGATTGATTGAAATAACAGTTCCCAGATACAATGTAAAATGTGTCTTTATCAAAGGGAAAAATGCGAAAAATATGTGAACACAGCGTTATGGTTAGAGCAACGCGAAGCATAACGTTGGCACAATCATAGGAACAAATAGAACAAGAAATGTAAATGAATTGTCATATATCGATTTACAGCACCATAAGCGGATCATGTACCACAGTCTCAAGGCAGCAGAAACAGTGAATAGATGTAAGGGATATGAGAAATGAACAAAGCAAGCCGACAGCTAGACGAACAAAAGCTACATATTTTTTTAGTCGAAGATTTTTTTAGATGTATGAATGGAGCATTATATTGACACAGGATGTACTTACCACATTGTTTTTAGCATCTTTTTCTCTTTCTCTTTATCTTACGGTCATTAATTAATCATGTCTCACATTCTATTTCCTACAATGTCATTATCTTCTCCTGCGATATGGGTAGATACCATGCCTGACGCCTGTAGCTTTTACCATTCTGTTTATCAGTTGATGTTTAACTCCTACGTTGGTGTTTGGGGGCTTAAGTAGCAGTCACACTTGGTAAGTCACTGCATGGGCTTTTTCTACGTCAAGTGTTGCGTTTTATCAATCATTATTACACAATATTATCTACAAGGGAAAATCAGTAAATACGTCATAAATGGTTATTTACAAAACTAAAACTAAATGAGAACGAACTTGGACACCATATTTTATTAGAATGACATTCTCCGTAGCTTCTGTGCATAATCTACACCAACTAGGATACACTTAACCAATCGTTTATCAGTACATCAAAACATGCAGCACATAACTCCTGGGTCTGCTGTCTCAATCACATTTAGACTTCACGTATTCCCTCTTCGTCATAACGTCTCCGGTCCGCCAAAGGTTGCTTTTTAGTGCCCAGAAATGGTGGGAATCGGTCGGGACTAAGTCGGGATTGTAAGGTGGATGTTCAAACAGCTGGAACTAGATGGTAAATTCTCATCTGGGTTAATCGAGCCGTATATAGCACGCTGAACAGGACTATCATGTCGGGCTTCATCAACATACTGGCGAGAAAATGTATAAACCTAGTTATGCACTGCTTTACGCGCAAAAACTTCTCACCGTAAACAGGAAGAATTTCCTTATAAGTACATTAAAAGAACGCACAAAAAGCCTCGTACAGAACATTTTCCCGCAAGACAAACTGAGCCATATCTCTGAAATAAAAGCATGTTTATAAAAAGAGCAGCTTCATATTTTCCCGTTAGGGAAAACTTTAAAATATCTCAGAAATAAAAACATGTCTATTATAAGAACAGCTTCATATTTTCCTGTTAGAAAAACTGTACAATATCTCAGAAATATCTCAGATTGTTTGTCTATGCTATTACGTTTTCTTCTTGTTTAATAATTATTTTCATCTTTTAGAGCAGCTTCATTTCCTTTATTGATATTTGTATCTACTTCTATTTATATTACATAGCTCCAACTAACATAATTCCCAAAGAAAATAACAACGGTAAAACGTCAGTTTCCCGGATAAAACAGATTTAATTATTTTTGTTAAAGTCAATCAATATAATTCATTTTCGTCTGTTTGTAATATTTAATACATCTGTATATTCATTTACCATATTATTTATTTTTTAAAGTTGTAACTCTAGATATGTAACTATAAAGGTAAGAAATACAGTTCAACTCCTATTACTACTATCATTTTTTTAAAGTTTTAATCTAAAATGCAAGTTAATATTTTACAATAGTAAACTGAGACTACCCTGAACATAAGACTAGGGTTATAAAAATTATTTTTTTTAAAGAAAAAGTACTATCTAGTTACTTTTTAATTTGTGTATATTAACATAGTATCTGATTTGAATTAGAACACTATATCACTATGTCTGTTATTGTGACCACGCTTTACGTTTATTTGATTTATTGTGACCAAGTATGTCTGGCCTGTATACTAACACTAACCTGTAAACTTACGTAAAACTGTAACACCAGGCAGTCAAATATAAAATTGATTGAACAAAACCACATATTAGTTTGTTGTTTTTCTCTGTATTTTGTTGAATTAAAAAAGTACTTGCTTTGACATAAAAGAAAAACACGAATTTCCGCGATAAAACCTTATACTTATACTCCCAACAACGCAATGTCAAAAGTGGAAAGAAAACTAACTAACATTATATAAAGTATCAAATGATACATACAACCCAAGGAATATTTCTCTCCAGATACTAGTTGTCTTCACAGCCATGTTCTCGTGTCAGGCTAACACGTTCCTCTGTGTTCACTCAAACTTGTTCATAGTAATTATACCATCAATTTTCTGGGCAGAAAGACTTAACATATGGTGAGGCAAAATACACTGATCAGGCGTGTTAGCCAGGTTCAGGCAAACCATACTGGACAAGGCCTTCACCTTGGCTTCCTCGTAGCCCTTCCCGGAAACGGGATGGTATCACGGCAGCCTGGCTAAGGGATCGACGTGATCCCCGTGGTAGTGAGCGACACGCAGATGAAGCCAAGTATTGCACAATCGCCTGAAGTAACGGGTTCCACCTTCATCAGCACACTCGAGAAGTGAAGATAGCTACTGCAACCCGCCACTTAACGTCCTTTTCAGGGCGCACAAAAGAGGTGGGCATTCGCAAACAACACCAATCGTCAATTTTCCATACAGACATTTTGTTCTCAAGATCCTTCTTTCAAAATACATCCCGTTAGTTGCGTATCATATTTTAAAATTTTCTTAAATGCTCAAGAAACACCAGGGCTGAAAGAATATAACCACTGTAACTTCCCAACTGTATCGTAAAATGCTAACGAGGGTTGCACATGAGCTAGCAACTTCCTCTTGTAGAATCACTGCTATTAGGTCCGCCACTATTCTGTGTGAATAAATGTTTCCTGTCACCACGACAGACCAGGTCTAACAATGGTTCTATACTTTACTTAGGCCAAAAAGGCCAATGAATCAATTATCTATCAAATAAACATAATCACTATCACCGCTTTGTTTTTTCTAGGAATGTATAAACCTGATGATTAAAAGGCCACTTTTTCATTGAGCCGCTACACAGTGTACATTCAATGTATTAAGCTTACCATCGAGAAAATAAAACCTAGATTTTATTGTGGTTTTGAACCCGCATCCCATTGATCAAGACATCAGTATCCTAACCGCTTCACCATCCGTCACTGATCTTATCCTGGCTTCCTCTAATATTTTCCAGATGTATTTCTTTTATCTCTGGGGAATACATGCAATTCCCCGCATGATCCAAAAGTGTATAGCTTAGATTGAATTTTCAATTTGTTAATTCACGATCTTGTTAATTTTTCACGATCTTTCCATTTGTTTATTCATGATCTTCCCTTTAGCTATTTCAATGTTCAGTATTCGCGTGTGTACAAACTGCATGAGCTTTTACATAACACTGCAAACTTATATTCCCAGAAACTTGATTGTTAATATTTGTTTCGTATGTGCATCCAAGCCTGCTGTATCCTCAGCTTTCTGATATATCTATTAAATCAGGAGGCTGCCAGCAATTGCCCTCCCACATTTGTCTCACGCGGGACGTGGCATACGCTTAAGTCATGCATCCCTGCAGGCCAAAGTATGCCGTCAGTAAATCACACGTTTTCCCCAAAATGCAGGGAAAATAGCGTCGTTTATGGTGATAAATGGTAAAGCAGGAACGAGTTGTGCCAGGAGAACCGCCTTATAATAATACAGTTATAATGTCTACGTCTTGGCGCTGTCATGATTCTTTGACTGCTTGTAACAACGTGTAACATTTTTGTAACACGTGACAATAATGATCCCCAAAAATGTTTAAAATAGACCCAAAAATCTCTGAAATTATGATCAATTTTTGGTACTACAAGAACAATACCTCACTCAAATATAGTAATTTTTGTTGGTAATGATAGATCTTCACCTCTTAAGAGACTTGTGTAGGAGTTTAATCACGGAACACAAAGTTATATACCGAATGGCGGTTCGTTTCTTTGAAAATATCAAAAACAACATGATTTTCATAGAAAATATGACAATACTGACTACTGATCAAATCTTCTTCTTTATTATTTTCCCTTTATCTTTGCTATAGTTTCTGTTGTGATTCATGCTTTGTATTTGCCTCCTTTTTCCTCAGAACTTCTCTAGTCTCGTTCCATATATTGTTTATCTATTGTCAGTGATCTTTTGTATCCTCTATTTCTTTTTAGTTATTGTAACACAACACGTGTTTGTGATATTTTAATGTTAAATGTATATGGCATTTTCTTGTTCCTGGGGAATTGAACATTAAACTGCTGCATGTTGTTATATGTCTGGCTTATTATTTCCTTTACTTATACATGCGTGTTTTTGTCTATATGATCATTTACGTTTATGTTGTCGATGGATGAGTTCAAAGTTCCTACCTGTTGAGAAATAAATGTTATGATCTCCATTAAGTATTAAACATCCAATTTAAGAAAATTTCTTCAGGTAGCATGTCACATTTTGACCAACCAACGGCTCTCACTAGTCTAAACCCCCCGTAGTCCGACCAACGACTTCCACTAGTCTAGTCCCCGATTGTCTGACAAACGGTTCCCATAGTTTAACCCCGATTGTCCGATTAGCGGCTCCCACTAGTCTAATTCCCGGTTGTCCGACAAACGGTTCCCACTAGTCTAATCCCCGGTTGTCCAACCAATGGCACCCACTAGCCTAATGCCCGGTTGTCCGACAAACGGCTCCCACTAGTCTAATCCTCGTTTGTCCGACCAACGGCTCCCACTAGTCTAAACCTCGGTTGTCCGACCAACGGCTCCCACTAGTTTAATCCTCGTTGTCCGACCAACGGCTCCCACTAGTCTAATCCTCGGTTGTCCGACCAACGGCTCCCACTAGTCTAAACCTCGGTTGTCCGACCAACGGCTCCCACTAGTCTAATCCTCGTTGTCCGACCAACGGCTCCCACTAGTCTAATCCTCGGTTGTCCCGACCAACGGCTCCCACTAGTCTAATCCTCGTTGTCCGACCAACGCCTCCCACTAGTCTAATCCTCGGTTGTCCCGACCAACGGCTCCCTTTAGTCTAATCCTCGTTGTCCGACCAACGGCTCCCACTAGTCTAATCCTCGGTTGTCCCGACCAACGGCTCCCACTAGTCTAATCCTCGTTGTCCTACCAACGGCTCCCACTAGTCTAATTCTCGGTTGTCCCGACCAACGGCTCCCATTAGTCTAATCCTCGTTGTCCGACCAAAGGCTCCCACTAGTCTAATCCTCGGTTGTCCCGACCAACGGCTCCGACTAGTCTAATCCTCGTTGTCCGACCAACGGCTTCCACTAGTATATTCTCCGGTTGTCCGACAAACGGCTCCCACCAGTCTAACCCCGGTTTTCAGACCATCGGTAAATCTGACATATGGGAGAGAAGTTAAGTGATCACGTGTTACTGACCTATATTCATAAATTTACGTTATTTGGATTATAGTTAAATGTTTTTATGATTAACCACTTGGGCTATAAATCAAAAAGGTGATACATACTAAAAGTTGACTGGCAAATTGATTCAATGCGTTAATACCGAAAGTCGGGTTTGGATAATTGGATCTTCACCGAGGGAGTGCAGGACTATCACTGCAGCTCACTTTCGCTAAGATGATTAAGCAACACATGTATTTGCTCTTGTACTCACTAGGACATGCGATAAGGAAGTTACAATTAGCCCCATAATCTTATCTATACATCAATCCCAACATATTGATCTGAAAAATACACCTCAAATACTCGAATAGGTGCAGATTGTTGATGATGTCGTATAAGCTACTAATAGATTATTTTTTTAATTAACCGTTGAACACGACACAAGCAAATTATAGCGTTTTATCTCGGAGTTTTCAAGGACAGACAAACGTTCCAACTATTCGGTTATATAGATTCTTTCCATTAAAATACATAACACCAAAAAAAATATCACTGGCTTTCATCTGAATAATAGAACGACATGTCAACAAGATTCAAGAGAGCTTGAGATTGAAATTGGTTAACAATGAAACATCACGTTTAAACTCATGCCATCTCACTACAGTGTGACGTGTCCTTGCACATCGCAGTCAAACTAATTTCTATGTTAGAAATTTTGAAATATTGTGTTGTAGAAACACAAAAGGTAGGAACACAAAACATGTTTCTCATTTATAATTAAAATATGAAGGAATAGCGATAGGCTGGTTCCATTTGAGTGAATTTGATGGGGGGGGGGGGGGGGGGGGGGGGTTTGCAGACGCAGTGGGTGAGATTAAAACTGCCAGAGACGCATATCTGGCTGTTTGTTTCATAGTCTGGGAATCAGAGCTGACCATGATCATGTTCGACCTGCAAGTGGTAGTGGTCCGAGAAACAGACTGCACTTGCGCAAACTGACAGAGAATAGGGATCGAAGAGGGTGAAAGCAAACTCGGATCAAATCTTTCCGGATATGTCGAGTCGAAAGGCCTCAGATATCGCAGTCTCGCTGTAAACTACGATATAACGTAGCAAAACGCCCTATTCAGTACGGACAGCGAAGTAGTAGTAGTAAAAGAAGAAGAGGTGAATTTTATATGAATGGGTGTAATGAGTAATATCCAAGCCAGCGAAACAGTGACATCACAGCTTTTGTGCTTAAATTGAATGTCGCTTTTGTCCAGAACAGTGGCAAACTGTAGCCTTCTTATCGCCTCCTGGATAGCTTCTTTATTAACTTCTGCCACACCTGCTAACATCTGCAATGTTAACATTTGGTTTATACTGTCGAAATATCCGCTTATTCGCCAGTTCCAGAGTAGTGGGATTAACAGAATTAAACTCGGTAAAGCTGTGGCGGATTCAAAACGGGAGTAATGGAGTCAGCAAAATGTGACATTGTATGTTCCATGTAATATTAGATTGGCATATATGAGTTTAGTTTGAATAAGTAGTGTTCAATTATACCATGGCCAACTCTAGATATCTAGTTGGCCATGAATAGACAGTAAGTGCTCTACTAAAACTAGACTAAGTGTCAGCACTTCCGGTAGCGCCATCGCTTGTTGAAGTGATCACCTAGATCAGTGATCTTCAACTCTTATTTACTTGTATAACGTCGTAAGGGTATATTTTCCTTAGCGCCAACTTAAATCTAAACTGGAGACAATCCCGAGATTGTCCACCGAGTCTAAGTATTTTGGATGTTTTAATCATCATGTAGCAGAACCTTTGTAGAACGTCGTTTCCAATCACAGCTCGCCTGAAAGAAACGCGATCCCTTCCAAAATTGATAGCTAGCTCCAGAGTCTTGAAATCTTAGTGCCATCGCCTTCTTGGTCTGCCTCTGTCTCTCTTACCCGGCGCCATATTTTCCGTTACCGTTCTCTCAAGACCGTTGTGTCTTTTGATGTGGCCAAAGTATTTCAAGTTTCTGTTCACGATGAATTTATGAACAAGTTCTCATCAATGTCCAACTCTTGTCGAATGTCCGCATTATTTTTTTTTCGATCCACATTACTCTGATGACCTTTGTATAATATTTCGACTCGAAGGACTCGAGGATTGGGTAACTGTCCATGTTTCATAGCCGTATTATGCCACGGAAAAAACAGAGGAACTCAAAATTTGCACTTTTGTTGGTTTCCTGGTATTCCGCGATAGTTTGCTCAGATTGTGTTTTTAATACAGCATGTAATTATTCTACTACCGCCCACTAGTAGGCTGTAGCGTCCAGGCTGAAGAGCACTGACCTAGATAGTAGAGGTTCGATATAAAGACTGAGGCATGCCGGAATCAACAAACCATTGGCATATACGTGATAATAATAATAGTTTCTCATCACAAGAGAAGATGACGACAGTATCAGAAATATGTAATCAGATATAAGCCGCATTTGGATGTACAGTCCGATCCGAGCTCGACAGAATCTACCCCACGTGGGGTACACGGGGACAGCGTCATGAACTGACCAGTTTTGCATTCAGTCATTTCGTGCAGCTCGCTTTTACTGTATCGCAACTATGATTATCTTGTCCCGATGCGATCACCGTGAATGATGGAAGGGTGCGAGTGTGAGCAGTTCAGAGAAAGTAGCTCCTAGGAGTCGACATCAATGAGAAAACTGTTCATAGATACTTTCAAAGAGTCTTTGTATCGTTTCTTCTTCAGCCGTCGAGAGCTTGTCAGCCTTGAGGTGATCATTCAGCAGCTGCTACAGGAGGCGTTCATCGGGAAGGCGAACACCATGCCCAGTCCAATTGCACTGTCCTCTCTCCATGGGTAACCAACAATTTCGCCTTGCTCAGGACTTCAGAGTTAGACACATTTTCCTACCAGCCGATCCTAGGCAGCCTGCGGAGATAGCTCACATGGAAATGGGTGAGTTGCCTGACATGCTATTGACTGTCCATGTTTCGCAAGTGCGTATTGTTTTTTGTTGCGTTCTCCTTATTTTTCAAATCCCTAAGGCGGTGTGCGTTGCACTGTGGTTTTTATTTTGCGCCTGTCGGCCCAGTGTATCCGACTTCAGCATGCATTTTATGTAAGGGTCTGCTTCCTCCTGCATTTTCTAAGGGTTTGCTTCCCCGGGGTAACGGCCGGGGTGCTGTGATGGGAATCGAACCCAGCACCTTCTGGTTGTGAGCTGTGTCACTTAACCACTAGCCCACGGCGTCCCCGCAAGTGCGTATAATGATGGTTAGCATCACAGCACGATACCCTAATCTTTGTGGCAACACTGATTCCCTGCCGGTCCCAAACATTTGCAAGCAGTCCCTGCCTTGGCAATCCTGCTGTGGACTTCAGGCTTGATGTTTACTTCTCTGATGAGGGTACTAAAAGGGTTGTACTTTATAGTGGTCCTGTATAGTAATGATTGATTAGTGGTATGGCTTCCCAAGAGCGAGCAAAAACATTACCTATGTTTTCTTTGTGTTGACGGTAGCTAAGTCAGTGCTAACAATCCGAAAACTCATTCATAGTGGTCTGCAGGTCCTGTTCTGAAAAAAATGTTAAATGCGCATTCATCAGCAAAAAGTACATCTAATACGACTGTTTCATTCATTGTTATCAGCGACATTACACGCCTCAGATTTAGCAGCCTGCACATCCGTCCTGTTTCTGACGTACACGCCAGTTAACAGATACGTGTAGCGCCAGAAAGCATAGCAGCAAATACTGTGCTAAAGAGCGGTGGAGCCAGCACACAGATCTGTTTGACTCCGTGTATGACTGGGAAGGCTGCAGACAGTTCACGAGCCCACATGCCATTATGAAACTGGCGGACAATTGTGTTGAATTATTCGGCTGCTTTGTTGTATTCGTGGATACCCTCACTCAATGCCAAGGTTTTCTTTCTACGGGCCTCCTAATGTTATTACGTTTAACTTATTAATATGTTTTCCCGACAAACCACAACTTTACTGGCAGAAACACAATCGGATCATGTGCCGGCTCGTCTACAGAAAATCATTTGTCCTGTGCACTTCTTGTGTACTTCTGGTGAAAGGGGCACCGAGTGATCTGCCGAGGTCTATGTGTATGACAAGGACAAGAATAGCACCACTGTCTCGCAGAGAGTATGTCGTATGAGGCGACTAACTGTGTGACATGGCATAATACCGGCCATCGTTAGGTATTTGATTAGAGTAGCATAGATGGCGGTTAACAGGCTGCGGGTCTCCTTTGCTCTAGTGTTTGAGTCTATTAAGATGAACTCGAACATTGGTTAATCACCCAACGCAGCGGAGTATTAAGCTGCTCAAATCTAGCCGCTAAGCAGGAAATCCTTCTCCTGGCTGAATCCAACTCATACCAGAGCTGGAATCTGCACAGGGGCATCTGCTCCTGTAGAAGTACAGGTCGACTAAATGGGACCTGCACAGTGGCAACTGCCTCTGTAGAAGTACAGGTCGACTAAATGGGACCTGCACAGTGGCAACTGCCTCTGTAGAAGTACAGGTCGACTAAATGGGACCTACACATGGGCATCTGCCTCTGTAGAAGTACAGGTCGACTAAATGGGACCTACACAGTGGCAACTGCCTCTGTAGAAGTACAGGTCGACTAAATGGGACCTGCACAGGGGCATCTGCTCCTGTAGAAGTACAGGTCGACTAAATGGGACCTACACATGGGCATCTGCTCCTGTAGAAGTACAGGTCGACTAAATGGGACCTGCACAGGGGCATAAGCCTCTGTAGAAGTACAGGTCGACTAAATGGGACCTGCACAGGGGCATCTGCTCCTGTAGAAGTACAGGTCGACTAAATGGGACCTGCACAGGGGCATCTGCTCCTGTAGAAGTACAGGTCGACTAAATGGGACCTACACAGGGGCATCTTCTCCTGTAGAAGTACAGGTCGACTAAATGGGACCTACACAGTGACAACTGCCTCTGTAGAAGTACAGGTCGACTAGTTGGGACCTGCACAGTGGCAACTGCCTCTGTAGAAGTACAGGTCGACTAAATGGGACCTGCACAGGGGCATCTGCTCCTGTAGAAGTACAGGTCGACTAAATGGGACCTGCACAGGGGCATCTGCTCCTGTAGAAGTACAGGTCGACTAAATGGGACCTACACATGGGCATCTGCTCCTGTAGAAGTACAGGTCGACTAAATGGGACCTGCACAGGGGCATAAGCCTCTGTAGAAGTACAGGTCGACTAAATGGGACCTGCACAGGGGCATCTGCTCCTGTAGAAGTACAGGTCGACTAAATGGGACCTGCACAGGGGTATAAGCCTCTTTAGAAGTACAGGTCGACTAAATGGGACCTACACGGGGGCATCTGCCCCTGTAGAAGTACAGGTCGACTAAATGGGACCTACACGTGGGCATCTGCCTCTGTAGAAGTACAGGCGGACTAAGAACTTCTGGTGTTCCCCATATGGTTCACGAGCCTGCCTATGAGGTTGGTCCCCTTACAGGACGCTTGGACTCTACTTCACGTGTTGGTGTAGTGTTTACATGATGAGGTTGCTAGCCCCATGCACGACCACATTGAAATAAACTTCGACAAAATCAATGTTTCTGTAAAACGGGGTTATATTTGTACATCAATATTACCGGTGTGTCTAGACAATCTTATTATAGAACTCAAAACTGTCGGCAATCATTTCGAGAGAACCTGTAAAACTTAAGTGCCATTCAAGACGCACGGAAATCATTCATTATATAAGGACATGTTCAGAATTATACCAAGCACAAATATTTGGTCCGTTTTAATCAGTTATAATTCAGTTTGTCGGACTGCCGTGAAAATGGTGAAGAGAACGTGTGACTTTGGTTTTATTTCACTAATTTCCTTTTGTTGGTGAGTGCGCGCGGGCGTGTGCGCGCGTGTGTGTGTGTGTGTGTGCGTGTGCGTGTGTGTGCGTGCTCGCGTAAACAATGTGAAAGAAAATAATAGAAAGAAGACTGCGTAAAAAAGTAAGTTGAATTTATATAGGCTGACGGAGTTCTTACTCGCCTCTGCTTCTTATTTGCTCCTCTTCTACCCCTGATGGTGTAAATATGTATTATTGTACAAGTACATACTTGTAATCGAAAGTGCAGATAACCATGTGATTGATCAGTTGTGTCTTTGCATAATAGAGTGGTCACTATCGTTTGGCCTTCATGGCGGAACCCTATTCTGTGGTTATCTCGTTACTTTTATAATTTGTTATCTGGAAAAGGGCATACAGCCTGCTATTTTTATTTTCAGCCGCCATGGGTTCTTTTAATATAACAGCGGAAACACGGGACCTGATATTTTATCGTCTGTGTCCGATAGGTCAAGGTGTCAATTTCACCTCGCAGAGTACGCTTGAAACGTGTTGGATTCGAACACTCGCCGCTATGCAATTTTGTTCGCTCGCTTGTTGCGAGGCAAGGACCTTAACATCCAGCTGTAGCGACCGCCAAGCTCTTACTCATCTTTATATATTTCGCGCACGCTGCTAATCAAATCATCATATTATGTTCACACTGTCTGTAGTCTGTTTTGTACTTTACACGCATAACTATCGTGGCGTACCATCTGGTACTGTCTTCCTTATGTAGCTAAACTGACCTCAATTAAGCGGAATTCTTCCAGATTTGAGATCTTGGTATCTGTTGAAGAAATTGTATTAGTATTTGTAATAGCTTTTGTTCTGAGTTTGTGTTGTTAGCCCTTATTTAACTCTCACCCTGACAGGTCCACCTTCAATGTTAGAAGTAACACTTAATGAGAACAATCGGCACGAGTGAAGAAGTGTATCTTCAAAAACAACAACCCGATTTCCTATACGAGGCTTTCCATATGTCATGAACGAGCCCGATCCGCCAGAAGATTTTGCCATTGAATTTTTGATTGTCTTTCTTTCTAATTTTCGCTTCATTTTGTCCTGCTTGTGCCTTTCAGCGTCAGGTTATGAAGAAGTTTCTTGACCGGGCCCTAGTATGTGCTTAGTACATTTCTGCTATCCATCTTTTGTGTAGTCCGCCCTTGGCTTTGTATCCATTGTATCTGTGCAGCATTGCTTTCTGGTGGATACTATCTTGTGTTGGCCGTGTCCCTTGGCCGACTCATTCGGTTTGCTATCTCTTGATGAGGTCTAGCACTGATGTTCCTACTTGTCTTCGTCTCCGATTATATTCATCCTTGTTACTACAAGATTTCTGCGATGGCTTTTCGTCTCTATTGTTACGATCTGTCTTTTATCTGTATTTGTTAGTATCCAATTCTGGCACTAATAGCACAATATGGGTAGGAATATCGCGTTGTATAACGTTCTTTTTGTATCCACTGGCACATGCTTACATAGTAATATCGAGGACATTTGCCCAACGATTTGACTTGCTTTATTACATCAGTTTTGAATTTCGGTATCGGCTCTGTCATGTGATGAGATTATGTTACCCAACAAATAGAATGATGGATACAAACTCTAAATGTACTACAAGGGAGTTAGCGCCATGAAGTCAGCCTCAAAACGACATGTTCCTGTAAAGGAGGATTAACTTTTATATATTAAAATATCAAGATTAACTGACTCATGGTGGATCTGTCATTGTCTTGTTGAACGCCTCTGAGTATGTTCAGCTATTATTCAACTTTTATCTTTGCAAATATTATTCTATTATCTTCCATACACATAACGACAATGCAAAGTCTATCTTGTATCGGGATCAAGATGTTGAATGGTGGGTGAGTTGTAGCGGTCAGCGATCCAAAGCTGACTGCTAGCGTTAGGGACAAGACGCTTCTCCGCCTCCACGTGGTGATCGTGGATAACAGAATGCAACGTGGCAGACTGGCGAAGGAGAAGGGATCGAAGAGGGAAGGTATCCAAAAATGTAATGACCGAAAGATGTAGATATCGCAGTCAAGCTGTAAACTACGACACAACGCATTCCGTCCTCCGGACTACATCCTGCTACTTGCAAATCAATTCTCAGGGTTTGGTTCAGGGAGTTTAAGAACGAACGAAGAAGAAGAAGCAATATCCTGAAACACTCTCTCATTCTGAAAGATAAAGGGTTTTTCTTTTGCCTATACTCATCGCTTATTCTAAAAAATGTGACGCCATCATTAATCGTTGTCTCTCGTTCCCCCCCCCCCCCCCCCCCCACTTTTTCTTTCCACTCCCCTCCGTTTTTGTTATTCATCTGCCTCTCGTTCCACAGCATGTCTTGGATCAATTAGATATAATTCGACAGCGAGAACCGTTGATCGGTGTTACTGTAACTTAGCTAATGTTGCGAGCTGAAGCCCCCAACTTCCACATTAAAGTCAAGTCAAATAGAGTAGTGGTAAGCAAACCATGGGTACCGACCACATTTGGGATCACTACGACGTATTAAAGAACCACCAAGATTGATAACAAACGTATAGTGAAACTTCACGTGTATCCCATTTTATTTTACTTACAGTCACGTGGGGCCTTCTAAACAGCATATTTCCTGATTAGGGTCACGCACACGATAAATTGATACACCAGTGGAATTGGGGATAAGATGCTGCAGGTTTAAAAGGAAGATTTGAGGTCCAAAATATAGTCCATAGGTCGAAACACGATTCGAAGCTAGAATTAGAATACCTTTTGTTTGGACTGTAAACGTTAGAACGTTACAATCTATTCACCTGTAGATGCCTCTACATAGATGGTATGTAACGGTCTGAGATTTCCCTTACATGAAATTCACTAAATTGCTTTTTGTGTTTTCATTATGAATAACCAAAGTTGAACAAGTTTAAAATCACACAAACTTTAGTCTTCTTGACAATATTTTGGACCAGCAAATAACTAGCGTCAAGTTTGTTTGTTTGTTTGTTTGTTTTGTGTTTTTTTTTGTAAACATAAAAACAGAATTATGTGTTATTTTGTGTTATTTTATAGCAAAATATGTTGTCTGGAATGAATTGCTAGGAAATCATTTTACTTGATTTCATCTTCTCATTATTCTTTTTTTCTTTCTATTGAGTGGAGGTAGACAGTTTTCCTTATCCATCACTGCCTAACGTCAGAGCTTACGCTTACAATAACACATATACGTAATACAAGTGTGTGAATATGTGAAGGGTCATGTCTGGTTGTTGTTTCAAATGCACACAATGAGTAGGTTTACTCATTTGTACGCTCCGAAAAAGTGGTTGCAGTAGCTTTCCTCATATCCAGAGCGTGCTGATGAAGGTAGACCGGGGTCGTCTAGACGGTTGTGCTATGCGCGGCTTCATTTACGTGTCGCTCACTACTAGGGGGATCACGTGTATCTGTCATCTCGTTAGCCAGGCTGCCATGAATATAGCCCGTTTCTAGGGAAGGTTGCGAGGAAGCCGAGGTGAGAATGGTGTATTTTACCTGACCGTGACTAACATGCCTAAATCAGTATGTTGCGTCTGTCCAGACGCTAGTCTTCCTCCCCGTCATGTCTGGTAAACACATATGTAATACAGGTGTGTTGACATGTGGGTGGTCAAGTCTGGCAAATATTTACGTAATACAGGTGTGTGGTTTTGTGGATGATCAAGAAGAAAAAAAAAAGGAAAGATCGTCGGATGGCAGACACTGCCGATGGGGATTAAGTTATAGACTTGATTGTACGAGATCTCAATTGTCTGTGAAGTTGGGTGTCCAGGTCCCGTTGGCGTCTTTATCTTTCATAACTGTCACTCGAGACTGACAATAATCAACGGTGGGGGGTAGCTCTAAAAAAAAAAAGCAAACTTTCATGACTAGTTTTCACATTATTTGGAGTCCCTTACGTGGATTAAAAGAGCTGATGCATAAAAGCTGCTTGTTCATATAGTACATACGAAGTGTGCAGGTTATTTTTCTATTTAATACCGGTAGAATAAAAACTTACGCCGTAATGAGGTTTTCAACCTGTATCCTCCATAGCGAGGATTCAAGAATGCTAACCGCTTGACCACCTGCTCCTCTAAGCTCTACCTTTTCAATATTTAAAAAAACAAACTCTTGAAACTTCGCCCACAAAATAAAAATCCGACAAATGAATACAGAACTCAAGTTACTTCCTTTCAAACATCTCCAAGTCACAAAGTCCCAGATCTTAGACGTTTCTGCCTAGAGTGACTTCTCAGTATGTCGGTAGAGTATCACATGTTGTCTAGACTAGGGTGGGTAACTAGAGGTATACGTTTTCAGTTATTCCCCGTCGTCTAATAGATTTTCCCCATAGTCTTTGAAGAAGTATGATCTTATAACAGTGCAGAAGGGCTGAGAAATAAGAATAGATTCTACTGTATTGATTTGGGGAGCAAGGATTTTAACAGCTTCAACATTTTAATGCAACTAAAGACAGCATGTCTTTAGTAATCTCGTCAAGTAAACGGTAAAGATTGTTTTAGCAGAAACTGATGTCGGAGATGAAGTGTTAAGAGATTTCGTTGTGGTGAGGTGACCAGTACTTTTTGTCTTTGTCGTGCCTTCTCTAATAGTAATCTGTGAACTTGTTTACAGCTGAGTCGACTAATGCGTGTCACTTACTCGGATCGAACGCATTATATTTGCCGCGAGAAGTGAGCGGTATATCATTCTTACTCTTTGACAATATCAAACATATTGCGCACTTTGTTTCAGCAAAGATTCCTAACAGGCCACCTGCACTGGTGATCATGTAGGCCAGGACGAGAAAACGTAGTGCTGTTAAAACCACCTGAACACATGCAGTTTTTGATAACACTGCGTTTTTTTTATCTTCAATAATGGAGAACTGTGACTCTAGTCCGGTCATGCACAACATACTGATTAGGACGTCGCGTCAAGGTCAGGTACACTATACTGACAAATACCACAATCTCTCTTCCATGTAGTGTTCTCTAGAAACAAACTGTTTTTATGGCAGTCTAGCGGACGAGAAGTGGATCGACGGGATCTCCGTGGTAGTGAGAGTCACGCAGATGAAGTCAAGCATAGCACAACCGCCTGGGGGACTGCGGTCCAGTTTCATCAGCATTCTCGGAATATGAGGAAAGCTACTACAACCCGCAATCTAACGCCCGTTTTAGGGCGCACAAATAAGTAAACTTACTCATTGTGGCCATTCCACAACAACAACACCTCCAATGATGATGTTGAGATTAGGTTGCAGGGGGAATGTTTAGGATTGAAGAATTAAGGACGCTTACACCCACAGTCGTCACGTAGATTGTGCGAGCTAGCTTTTATTTTAAACCCGACATGAAAAACAAACTAAACCCAAGCACGGTTCGAGTCATTATCTTCTGATTACGATGTATGTGTCCTAACTACTCGATCACTTCCTATGCAGTTCCTGAAGTCTTATGACTTAAATAATAATAAAGGGATTCGAAGAACTAAAACGCTTCAGTGTTTTCAAACAATAACTTGTATGTAAATACTTAAACTTTCAAGCATTTCTTCTCAGATCGCCACTACCCGTCTTTTGATTATTTCTTGTTTATGTTTTGCCTGCCGGAGTGTAAACTGCAATGTCTTTAAGGAATGTGGAGGCAGAAGATTATTGTAGAGTAAGGGCCGGTTAGAAGATTACACTTATAAATAGACAGACAGATGATTTATCGGTGTATAAAAAAAAAAATATCAATTTGAGTCGCTCTAATTATCCCATCATTGTAACACTTGATTAGAAATGTATGTGTGAGATTTGTTGTAGGAGAGGTCGCTGGACCAGTTACAAAGATGACATGCTCAACAAGAGTGGATCCTCAACACTTGAATTTACTTACTGACTTGCATTGTTCTGGGCGGAATCTTCTTCTTCTTCTTCTTCATCGATCGACTGATGCTATGCTTCTAGTCCGGTGAGGTTCACGAAGGAGACTGTGCGTTTCTGGTCTTCGCCGGTCTTCCACAGCTTTCCGAGTATAGTCGCTTCCCCGGGCCAGACTACCTTTCTTTGGTCTACATAGGTAGGACATTCTCGCAGAATATGTTCTGCTGTTTATTTGGGTGCTCCACAATCGTACGTGGCAGTGTCTCTGAGACCCATTCTGTGGAGGTGGGCCTTGAGTCTACAATGTCCCTTTCTGAGACTGAAGATCTATGTCTGCCCATCTCTGCCAAGTTTGTCTATGCTGTCATTTTCTGGCTTGTATTATGTGTGCTGTTCTCTCCTTTCTGTCCTCATGGATCATTTGATGAGTGTCTGCTTCTTTATAGCTCTGTGGATGGGGAATATGCTTGCCGTTACTTCCGGCTTTTGCGAGTTCATCTGCTTTCTCGTTTTCTGGACGACATCGTGTTTCCAATGTTTGACCACGTGAATTGCCCTGCCGTTTCCCCTCAACATGTCCTATTGGATTTCAGGAAGGTTTGGGCAGATCATCAAGTGCCCGTTTCCTTGAGCTGAGAGTCCTTTGATGTGGATTGAAATCAACATGAGGGCTGTTGTATAATCCATAATGCCTCGGTAGCGAAAGGATTGGTCAACTTAAAAGTTAAAAATGGATGCCGACTTGAACTGAGAACAAAGCAAAAGTTCCTATATTTGTTGTTGTTTTTCAAACATGAGCTCCCGATTCTTCAACAGTCAATTATGCCTTCTACCTGCATGGACTATTATCAGTCGCTGCTCTTTACTACTTGGCACAGTTCTCTTTATAGTTCCACGTGCAGATTGACATTATCTTTTCATTAATATGGTGCACATTTATTCATGTTTCATCTAGATACACAATATTTTAATTTCCTTTACGCATTACGCTTATTTCCAGTAAATATATATAACAGCAATATATGAGAATTTGTATAAATTATATTTCTACCGCCTGTATGATTGTGCAATGTAATTACAGTTTTCCATAGCGTAGTGTTAGGGATATTATTGGCGTTGTTCTTTCTTTGTTAAATTCCTTAGGGTAAATGCTTTTTTAGAAAGGAACATTCTATAAATTTCTCGTTTTGTATCTTTTTTTTATGAAGCGCTCAACATTATTGTTTCTTCATCGGTCTCCGGTCGTATTTGTAGAGAGACTGCCATGTTCTAGTGTCCAGCTTGAGAATGATCTACTGCTTATACCAAGATCATGTAATGTTCTTTTCTCTGTGTTTGAAATTATGTTTTACAGAAATGCACGTTTAGTCTCACAGAAGAAATATTTATACAATGTAAGTGCTGTTTTTGAGTGCAACGAATTTAGCTGTAAATCTCATTCAAATAATAAGGGCACTATAAATTTAAATTACGCATTAACAAGTAGAAGAGAATTATGATAACAACGGTGCGCCTTAAATTTGTGGCGGATCTTGATACTTTCAGTGTAATAGAGGGGGACGGAATGGGCTAGTGGTTAAGTGACACGGCTCACAATCAGAAGGTGCTGAGTTCGATTCCCAACACAGCAGCGGCCGTTACCCCGGGGAAGCAAAAATTTAGAAATGCAGGAGGAAGCAGACCCTTACATAAAATGCATGCTGAGCCGACAGACGCAAAATAAAAACCACTGTGCAACGCACACCGCCTTTGTGGATTAGAAAAATAAGGCGAACGCAAAAGAAAAAAAAAAGAAGAAAAATTGCAATAGTAGTGAGCCTTTACAGTTTTCCGTAAAACTATGTGCAATATAGAGGACCTGTCCCGCACATTGCCAAACATGGGAGTGGCCCATGTCTCCTTTCATCAGTAGATGACTACATACATACATGCATGCAAATAAATGCACAATGTCTATAAATGTGTACGCATAAACATACACACACCAATATATATTTATATATATATACCCACACACAATTTGATAGTATCGCTGCAGCTTATTTTGTTAAATCTCCTGCAGTATGTTGTAATCTGGTGCATTAGAAAAGTAGCTGAGTAGAGAGGTATGTTGCCCACAGACTAACATAATAACCAGCCTGTAAGCTTGTGTTACTCATTTTCTGTCTCATTCTAGTTCTCATAATTATAGCATTCTGGAGCACAATAGCATGAAAACAAAGCCTAAATCGATAGCAGGGATCTGTTGTGCAGAAAATATATATCCCAGTAAATGAGAGATAACCACAGACCTCGTGCTGAAAACACAGAGCTCGGTCATGACTGGGAACAAGGAAAGACAGCCAAAAATGGCAAAAAGGATTAGGTGAGCTCAGGAGGGGTATTAGCCATTATCGACTCTTTGTGCATGTCAAGAATGTAATGCGTCTTCATAAACCTGGCATCACCCGACTATTACCGGGGTCCGAAAGGGTAACAAAGAATAGTTAAACTTCAATCTGTTAGACGTGTCATGAGAAACGATTTTGGAGGGTTGAGGCATGGGGGCTGGCAGACAATTTACACAACACAATTTTGTCAACTAAAGGGACAAATACAACTCAACCAACAAAATACAGAAAATAAGGTAGGGATCTGAAGTGGACAAATCCGGATATGAACAAACCAAGTGCATTTGTTAAAGGTATATCTATCGTCCATGTGAGGCTGATTCAGTTTTTTATCGATTTGATTTATAACCCTGGTATGAAATTATGTTACATGGAGTGAAATCAGATGCCATACACGAATTAAGGGACAATATAGGCGGAGATGCTTGGCTGTCTTTCTTTTTCACCTCCCTTTTTCACCTCCTTGACAACTTGGTCTCGGAAAGCGCACCAGGCAGCAACGGGATCCCACCTGATTTGAACAAAAACTGTGAACGTGCACTCTTGCAACCGCTGTGTATAATGGTATACCAGCGCTGGAAAGAGGCCATTATACTTCAACATATGAAATATGCTCAGAATGTAACTTTACACAAAAAACAAAGGCGATACAAGTATAAGTGACTGTAATAACCATCGATGTGTCTCTCTGCTCGGTGTTGTAGGCCAAGTCTTCGCCGGATACAAAAATTGACTGAGCGTGAGTAGTATACGGGGTCACAATGTGGATTCTGGTCTGGAAAGTCAACAACTGACATGATTTTCTCTCTTCGGCAACATCAGGAAAAGTCACTTGACAAGAATCAGCTCTTTTGTATAGCCTTCATTGACCAGACAAATGCATTTTATTTGGTTAATAGGGATGTACTTCAAAATTATATCTAAAGTAGGCTGCCCAAGCAAACTGCTACTACTAATAATATCGTTCCATGAAGGCATGAAAGGAGCAGTCCAATTTTCTGGTAGCATATCACAACCATTTGGTATTCGAAGTGGTACTAAGCAAAGTTGCGTTCTGACCATGACACTGATGAGAATATTCTTTGCTTTATTACGAAAGCATGAATTTGGTAACGCAAATGAAGGAATCAGCCTACTAGGTCGGATAGTCGGTTGTTTAACATTGCATGACTCAAGGTCAAAACGAAGATAAGGGACTTGCTTTTCGCTGATGATGCTGCAATTGTCACCCACAGTCAGCTGGAACTTCAGAGCTTTATAGATCTCCTCTCCCAGGCTTGTATTTAATGCTTTTGGTCTCATAATAAGTCACACCAAAACAAATTTGCTGTGACAGGAAGTAGATAGCACGGCAACTCTTAGCATCGATAATTATGAACTGGCAAATCTACACCAATTCACATATCCGGGATTCCTCATTAACGATACGCTCTCTCTAGATCCAGAAATAGATAGTAGCATTAGCAACGCTGCTGCTACATTTGCTCGCTTCACAACGCGTGCCTGTGGAAAGCAGAAACTCACAATTAAAATTAAGGCCATGGTGTACAATGCATGTGTCGATACCACGCTTCTGTATGGTAGCGAGACTTTGGAAACCTATGCCAAGGTAGCGAGACTTTGGAAACCTATGCCAGGGTAGCGAGACTGGAAACCTATGCCAAGGTAGCGAGACTTTGGAAACCTATGCCAAGGTAGCGAGACTGGAAACATATGCCAAGGTTGCGAGACTTTGGAAACCTATGCCAAGGTAGCGAGACTGGAAACATATGCCAAGGTAGCGAGACTGGAAACATATGCCAAGGTAGCGAGACTGGAAACCTATGTCAAGGTAGCGAGACTTTGGAAACATATGCCAAGGTAGCGAGACTGGAAACCTATGCCAAGGTAGCGAGACTGGAAACCTATGCCAAGGTAGCGAGACTGGAAACCTATGCCAAGGTAGCGAGACTGGAAACCTATGCCAAGGTAGCGAGACTGGAAACATATGCCAAGGTAGCGAGACTGGAAACATATGCCAAGGTAGCGAGACTGGAAACATATGCCAAGGTAGCGAGACTGGAAACCTATGCCAAGGTAGCGAGACTGGAAACATATGCCAAGGTAGCGAGACTGGAAACCTATGCCAAGGTAGGGAGACTGGAAACATACGCCAAGGTAGCGAGACTGGAAACATATGCCAAGGTAGCGAGACTGGAAATCTATGCCAAGGTAGCGAGACTGGAAACTATGCCAAGGTAGCGAGACTGGAAACCTATGCCAAGGTAGCGAAGCTGGAAACCCATGCTAAGGTAGCGAGACTGGAAACCTATGCTAAGGTAGTGTGACTTTGGAAACATATGCCAAGGTAGCGAGACTGGAAACCTATGCCAAGGTAGCGAGACTGGAAACCTATGCCAAGGTAGCGAGACTGGAAACCTATGCCAAGGTAGTGTGACTTTGGAAACCTATGCCCAAAAAAACGGACATGCTTGGAAATATATGAAGGGACAGAGGTGCACTCTCGACTCGCACAGGTCTTCCAAACATGCTCTCCTTGGACTGCGAAAATTATGATTGCTCATGTTCGTCGCATGGAATATGGTCGCAAATGTAAAGATATCCTCCACAGACAGCAGGAGAACAGTCGACCGACCACAGTCGAGATTCATAGTTGAGTGCAAGCGTGATTTGAAGACCTCGGACATGAGTCTGACATCCTAGAAAGACGAAGCTGCCGACCGATCAAAGTGCAGATGCACCCAGAATGGTCACATCACGCTTGGCGAAAAGAAGCTCTTGCAACACGGAGAAGTGAAACGACAAAGGAGAAAGATAACAAAACAAGATAAGTATATAGTTTTATTTAGCGCTCCGTGTCGTTCCATCTTACAATCAGACATGTCTGAAAGGGGTTGCTATGCTATAACGCTGACGAACTCAAGCTAATCATTCTTCATCCACCTCGCCTTTCTCTCCTACCCCTGTGATGTTCCCGCTCGCATGGTAGAGAGCTGATATTACCGGTCAATATTCTGGAGCACAATGTTGTTTGGATACACAGACTAGGACGTCGCTTCTCTCCTTTCACGCAATTTCCTGCCCGCGGCTATAGAAGATCCTACTACCCTAGATCGTTAGATAAGAAAAATGTGAGAACATATTTCTACCGGCGATGTCAAAAGCTATTACCGTATACCACATATTGAGGGAAATAACCCGTCTACAAATTAAGGAAAACGTAATTACGATCGAGCTTTTCTGGCTCGAGGGCACGATACACTCCCCGGTCATCCTCTTATCCTACTGTTCTTCAAACTCGAAGAAGCTTTGTGTGTATACGAGTGTTAAAGTGTTTGAGCAAGAGTGGTATATATATATATACACACGCACGCACGCACGCACACACACACACACACACACATATATATATATATATATATATACACGCACGCACGCACGCACACACACACACACACATATATATATATATATATATATATATATATATATATATATATATATATATATATATATATGTGCTCCGTTATTTTCATTGATAAAAATCCGGGCGACAAGAGTTCACATTCTGTAGCTTCTACTACTGTTCTGAAATTGTCCCCTGTCTTCATCAGGTACCCATTTACTGCTGGCTCGACTGGAAGACGTGCCCGGTTTACCAAATTAAGCACCGATTGACTCGAACCTTGTATGTTGGGATCATATGTAATTGTATATGCATTTAGGTGTAATCTTTATTGTCATATATGGCAGGTCGCACGACCAGGACAGTAAACTCCAAGAGAAAAATTCGGTCTGTGGTTCGAATATTTTAGTCTCGCCAATAGAAGAAAAAAGATTATAGAAAACATCAACAACGAGAGAGAGCAAAAGAGAGATACATTTTTATATCGTTTTTACTGACCAGGTCGTCGCGCCAGGATCAGTCGTAATATACTGACAAGACCACACCTCTTTCGTGTAGCGTTTCCTGGAACAGGCCACTTTGTTAAAGGTAGTCTGGCAAAATGTGGATCAACGTGAGCCTCGAAGCGGTGAGGTGCACAGATGAAGCCAAGGATAACACAAAAGCCTGGTGGATCTCTGCCCACCTTCATTAGCATGCTCGTGATGTGAGAAAGCTACTGCAACCCGTTCCTAAATGCACTTTTCAGGGCGCAATTAAACATACTCATAGTGAGCATTCAACAACAGCAAAACAACTTAACATCTCTTTAATTATTTATTGTGTACTAGAAAATTACCTTAGGCTCTTACATTTTCGCCCTGCTTCAAAATTACAAAGCTTGTATGGCAATAAAAGAGCAGACATCATGAATTGGAAAGCGCCAATTGTGTAGACATATATATATGTATATGGATAGCGTAGGCACATTAATATTAGTCTAGAACCGCCTAATTGGTGATGCTCCAACAATGGATCAACTAGCGATCAAATGATCGATTACAGGAATTTGACATCAAACGTGAGTCGAGCGGGAAGGGTACGTGAGAAGACGTAGAACGAGTTTATGCTACCAGCGAGCTACAGAAACCATTCTATATTTACACGATTCGCCCTTTGCTGACAGTTTCTGTGCACCTATTCGTCAGTCTAGAGTGCATTGATGCCGATTCGGCATAACTTAACCCCAAGATCCTTACCGATTGTGGATAACATAACATCAAAGTTACAATATTGCGTGCAGGTTAGTTCATTTATGCGTATTTGTATGGTGTCCCTGGTGATAATCTTTTGGTCGTAACATAGGTTCCGCTCTTGTTTCTGTTCCAGAACGATATCGAACCATACCCATCTATATTTTTTACACAATACTGCGCGCATTAATTTGATACATGATCTCAGCGTGCTTGTAAAGCGGTACGCATGTACTTTAGTGCATATGATCTGCAATGAACGTGTTGAGGAGACTCATTTGGGTTTAGACTTAAAGATATTCTTCTTCTTCGGCGTTTGTCTTGAATAGGGCGTTGTATCGTAGTTTATAGCATAGGCTGCGGTATCTCAGTCCTCGAACCGACACATCCAATTACAGCTAGCTCTTTTGAGTACTGAGTTTGCCTTCCCCCTGTTATCCCCATTCCTTGGACAGACTATACTAGTGCAGCCTGTTTCCAGGGTCGCCATGTGGGGGCACAATAGGGTCTTGTTAGCTGTGATTCGTTGACCCTGATGCAAACAGCCAGCTTGCTGCTATCAGCTCATGCACTGCTGCATATCGACCCCATTTACAAATGTAACATATTTTATATGTACATATAAACATAGTCCCATAGCACACACTGCTATCTGGGACTAAGTGGTAAAGACTTCATTGTACTCTCAACATTGCTTTGCATTTCTTTGCCGAAGTAATTTTATCCATTCGTTGCCCTCGTTCACCTTCCCAAGCTAGAAGTCATGAACCCATTTACGGCTGAGTAGACTAGAAATTGAACCGTGCTACCCATGCCGTAAGATACAAGCGCTAAAACAGCTGTTGTTCATGCAGCTTTAATATTCGCTTATAGGCTTACAAAGCATCAACAGTTGGGAGAATTTTGTTGCATTATTATATATCAGCAGAGATATCATCCTCGCTAACCTCTTCTAACAAACAATGGGAATATCGAATTTTTATTTGATGGCCCGTATATGACTTAAAGTGTTTGTGATATACATAAAAAGTTGTATTTCTTGTATACTATCCACTTTTAAACAAACGGTTAACAGAAAACACTGTTATATATGGGAGGCAGCTGGGCCTAGGAGTAAAACGTCACATTCCGGGTTTGCAGATGACGATCCTCCAGGCGGGTTGTGCTATGCTTGGCTTCGCATGCATGCCGCTCACTACTACGGGAATCACGTCGATCCACAACTTGTCCGACAGACTTGACTGGAAACAGCATGCTTCCAGGGAACGCTACATGGAAGAGAGATACTGGTCTTGGTCAGTATATTGTGCCTGACCCTGACGGACGTTCTGGTCAGTTTGCTGTCCCTTCTGACCAGTCTATCGTCTCAGTTTCACATTTTATATAAGAATATGTGCACGGTGATTTTACAAAATGTTAACACTTACATAGCACTTCTGACATTGCTGCAGAGGTGGTCCACTTTTCGCCATCGTCGTCTGAACATTTCTGGAACCTTCACCACATGTTCTACAGAGACCGGATGTGCATTTATGGTGGTATTGTTGTCATGACATATGTAATTCTCTCACGGAGATCGTGTGGCTTGATATAATAAAAATCCGTTCTTTTGCCATATAAGTGTTAACATTTTTTGGAACAATTCTGTGTATGTTTATATATATATATATATATATATATATATATATATATATATATATATATATATATATATATATATATTTATTTATTTATTCACACACACACACACGCGCGCGCGCACGCACGCACACACACAAGGGACTTGTCATAAGTCTTTTTTCTGACCATGAAGGAGTGTGAGGAGAAAGTTTAAATTTGGCACAGTGCTTATTCCTTCTCAATGTAGCCACCACCTGAATTTATACATTTCTCACTGTCAAAATGATTTCCTTTCAGCTGTTTAAGTTTTGGGGAAAAAGTCTGATGGAGCTAATCCCGGAGAATATGGTGGGTGTGGAAGAATTTCAAAATTAAAATCGTTGGTATTCAATATTCATTCGCAGCATAAGCCTTGCTTTACGGGAGGGCGCGTTGTCTTGAACAAAAGGCAGAATTTGAATGCGCGCTATCCTTCGTTTTCTAGTCACAGTCTTTCTTAGTTTGGTAAGGAGATCTGCATAATATTGCTCATGAACCGTAGTGCCGTGAGGCAGGCAATCTTTCAATATGACACCTTTGACGACATAAATTTTCTTGCAGATTTCTGTGCTCTTGGCTTGACATGTGTTGGTGAGCCCGGGGTTTTCCACTGCATGCTGGACATTTTGAGTTATGGGTCATAATGGTGAATCCAAGTCTCATCTACTGTCACCATGGTCGGCAACATGTTTTTCGACCGACACATTTTGAGCAACTGGCTACAGCAATCAACCCTCGTTTGTTTCTGTTCACATGTCAGCAGACGCGGGACCCAGCGAGCACACACTTTTCTCATGTTCAGTCTGTTGTGTAAAATTCTAAAAACTGTACTTTCATTCAGTTTTGCTGACCTAGATATCTTTGCAATTGTCATTTTCCTATCCTGGTCAATGATTTTCTTCACTCTTGCAGAATTTTCATCGCTGCACTCTGATGATGGTCTTCCTGATCTTGGAAAATCAGCAACATAGGAACGGCCACACTTAAACTGCCTACACCAGTTTTTTACAGAAGCATACGAAGGACAGAATTCCTCAAACACTGGTTCCATTCCCCTATGTATTTCTGTCGGTGTTTTCCCCTGCAACATCAAGAATTTAATCACAGTTCTGCCCTCTGATTTCTCCATTGTTCTGACAAACCGTTAGAGTATCAGATCCGGTCAACAAGGTGTGTTGCGCCAATCGCCATACCGGGTAAACCCGTCGAGGAGAGAAATTCATACTTCTCAAGTCCAGTACAAATTGAATGAGCTACACATGTGCCAAATTTCAACTGTCTCCTCCTACTCATTCATAGTCAGGGTAAGGACTTATGACAAGTCCCTTGTGCATGTGTGTGTGCGCGCGCGCGTGTATATATATTTATATATATATATATATATATATATATATATATATATATATATATATATATATATATATATATATATATATATATAAAAGTGTATGTGTATATGTATATATAAGAGATCAAAATAATATGTGGTGATGGGACAATACAGAACTGCAATCGTGTTTGTATATCTGCGATTTTGTCCGATTGTAGCCAGCCCACGCCTCTTTTAACGGTAGATAATGATAATCTATTGGTTATATTATGGCGTAAATGCTTAATCTTGTATTTAACCCATATTTTTGTGAAGCGTGATGTTGGGTTCTATGGTCTAAAATTCTGATTTTTCCTTGACTTTTCTTTAGCACAGAAAAGGACCATTCTCAATGGTTATGACATTTGTACAACTTATATCGATTTCATTCCACTTATTGATACCACTGCTGGTACTTGATATATTTTGTTATTTTGTGAAGAATTATTTGTCAAGCTATCTAGCCCTATAAACCACGTAAATGACTTGTTTATCGCTTGGTGCGACATTTCTGGACATCGATGCGTGAAGTACCAACTAGACATGAAACTCTTAGTTGAAATTGCAGTCATGACTGCCATTTAGCATTCTAGAGGCTGTTAGTGTCTTTGTGATATAGTGTAGAACAAATTTGATGTTTCAAGTAAGGGCAATTATGAACTACCAAGATACCTATTAAATGGTCATGTATACTGAAGAAAATGGATGCGGTGAGATGCTTTAAATCATATCTTCTGATCTTGGGAACAGCTTACAAATATAACAACTCATAATCCTGAAAAATCATCAAAAGCACTACAATGTGTGTTATTATTTGCGTGAAACAACACGAAAACTGAGGTTGATTTAAACTGATCTCTCTTCTGTCTTTTCTTAGAAAAATCTCTGACAGTAAATTTTTAGACACGAAGACATTTTATTTGAACTTTTCTCCTGAAGAGTGAACATGCGTGAAGCAGAACGATCTCACGGGATTGTTCTCACGCTTATTTCATGACCGGAAATGGGTAGGTACCCAGTACTAAGTACTAAAGACGCAACGAGTGCGCAACACAGTCACACCTTATCAGTTATTTTCGGAAGAAGAATCGCATGATTGCAAAGCCGCAAAGAGGATCATTAATGCAATGAATGGGTACCTGATCTACTGTTAAAGAAGAAAGGAAGGCAAGACAGAGAAAAATGGAACGGGTCATACCCCTTCTGAGAAACTGAGACCAAGTACAAATAAGTCTATACCATTCCACCCATCGCATGTAGTTCCTTCTGCCTTCGTTTCTAAACGACAAGATTTGCAATTATTATGGTAGAACCAACCCAGGCTCTTCTTCTCATGCGTTCTACTACGACATGTTAAACAGAACTGATATCACTGAACTCTGGACAGACTTACGGGTGATCTGTCCCTTTATACAGATGGCGAATATATGGATGATGATCCTCATCAGCAATGCCCGTATCTCCCATAGGCCATTGACAACCCTCCTTTAGCAAGTTCGATCTGAGATACTTTACCTGCATCTCTGCAGTTGAGGCCCAGGGACTGAAGTTCATGCTCACAGTCACTTCTGAAGGTCCTTCTTTGTCTAAATCTCTTGCTTTTCCCCTGTGAATTTCATGTCAGTGTCTATTTGGCCACGCTTGGTGGTGATACCAGTAGCCTGTGTCCTATCCAACTCCATTTTCTACGTTTGCGTGTTGCTCCACTGGTTGTTGTTGACTTCTTTCCCAAGTCCTCGACTACCCTAGCAATAGGAATGAAGTCGAGCGACGACAATAGGAATGAAGTCGAGCGACGACAATAGGAATGAAGTCGAGCGACGACAATAGGAATGAAGTCGAGCGACGACAATAGGAATGAAGTCGAGCGACGACAATAGGAATGAAGTCGAGCGACGACAATAGGAATGAAGTCGAGCGACGACAATAGGAATGAAGTCGAGCGACGACAATAGGAATGAAGTCGAGCGACGACAATAGGAATGAAGTCGAGCGACGACAATAGGAATGAAGTCGAGCGACGACAATAGGAATGAAGTCGAGCGACGACAATAGGAATGATGCTGGTTCATATCTGTTCCAGGGCCTGCTCTTCTCTCTCCTTATCTCCCTTCCTTCATCAATGTTTCCAATAACCATCTGCTAACACTAACGGCGACAGACACGATCTACGTAGCTCAGCGATTATTCTTGTCTGGGAGATTATACATTATTTTCACAGCCCAGCGTCTACAGTCGTTCTGTAATAGACCGCAGGTAAAGGTAGTCCCATAGGACACACAGCAATCGGGGAGGAAGTGTTAAGAAACTGCATTTATGAGATAAGTAGACCAGTTTTCTTCACCGACGTCTTTATTTCCCTAACAAGATACCAATTTACAGTCCATTGGAGCGTGTCGAAAGCGACGTTCAAACAATGTGCCTTTTGCAGTGAGAAACTGGTATCGCTTTTAAATTCACTGTAGCTCAACAATCACGCCATCTAAATTACTGGAAGTATGCATTATAACATTATGGTGACATATTTTCCAGCCACTTCATGAAGCTGGTTTTTCAGTTTAGCTTATGTCTCGTATATTTAAAAAAATAAAAATCACTTCGGCTAAATAGTCTTTTATGTCTTGGCAGAAATTCATTGCTGATTTTATTCATTTAAAATTGGGAACAAATATTTTATCATGTTCTAAAGGGAAATGGAAAATGCTCTCTCCTAACTACAGCAAATATTTCACAATGCACGAGAAATATTCGTGTCTGTTATTACAATACGAAGGCGCAGCTAACTGCAGTCAGACGTGTATATTAAAATAAGGATAATAGTTAAATTCATAAGGCTCGAAGGCCGGATACATGACCAAATGGGAAACCGAACATACTGGTTACACCAAAAACGATGCCTATTACCAGTTGAACCGAAGAGAGCAGGTCGTTGTCTTCAGACTTCGCACTGGCCACAACAGACTGAGGTACCACCTATTCAACAAATTGAAGATAGGGAGTACCGACGAATGCCCGTGCGGTACTGGTAAAATGACCACTGAACATCTGCTGCAGAACTGCCCGACATACGAGGATCAGAGAGAGCAGATGTGGCCATTACCAGTGGAACTGCAAGACAAGCTCTATGGCAGTAGCGAGAGCCTCAGGATGACCGCCGCTTTTTTCGAAAAAATAATGGTTACTGTCTGACTGTGTACGCAGAAGAAGAAGAAGATAAGGCTCGAAGACATCAGAATAAAGCTGTATAAATATTTCTATAGATATGTTAAAAGTGAGTTGTTATTAACATTGTATTTGAAGCTCAGAGAAGAGAACAACGCCCGCCGTGGGTATAACAATAGTCCTTCTCACATTGGGTCTAAAACTATGGACCACGAGAAAACAAAGAAGAAAGGAAAGAGTAGCTATTTTTGCCATAGAGGTTATTAAACAAGAAATGTAGAGAATGTTTGATTCTAGAGAAAGTCAAACAAAAAAATGTAACGCTCGGTGGTGAACGAAAAACACTATTGCTGTCCTAAAATCGACATTATGGAAACGGTATGGTCTGCATAGGGAGACGAGGAAGTGCAGTGGTTAGTGCACTAGCTTTCCAGCCGAACGACCGGAGTTCGGTCCTCTGATGTAGCGGGATTTGTCTGATCTCAAAATGGCGCCTAGAGTACACCCAGCCTAAAATATTAGGTACCAGAATAATCTTGGAAAGTAAAGAAGGTCGGCGTGATGTTGACCACATCACTTCCAGTGTATAGGATGGTCAAGACAAATATGGTCGTAACACCATATTCCAAATTTGCCATTAACAGGCGGAGAAAATGGATTTGTAAAGTCACACCTAGCAACTTCTAGAAGCAAGTATCCATGTGAAGTATGAGGAATGCATAGATAATGTTATGATATAGTGTATGTAGATGAAACATAGATCAATTCTCATCATTCAAGTGAAAATGAATTGCAGTTATTAGATGGGAATTATGAAAGGAAAAGTACCACGCAGCAAAGGAAAGTAACTGATAATAACTCATGCAGCGAGAAGGCATAATTGACTATTGAAGAAAGTGGAACTAATTTTCGTTTCAAAATCGACAAATAATCGGGACTATCACACAGAGATGAACGGTCAATTTATTGTTAGAAAGAGGATTGAGAAAACTGTTCTTCCGTCCATAGATCGACGTGCTTGTCTGATAATGGAACATGGATTGAAACAAGAAGACACCGTCCCGACGTAGGCAATGATGAAATAAAGGTTTGACTAACATTGGAATATATCCAATTTAACGAAATGCACATCAAACCTGAATTGCTGTCCTTTGTAATGGAGACATATAAGACAAAGACATGCCATATTGACACGATAATCCAGGAGCATGGTCATACGTATTTGATACTGCCATACTAACATTTATACCTAAACCCAAAAGAACTAGTGTGAACAAAATTTGAAGGACATGTGACAGCTAAAAAATAAATCTTCTAAACTATGTGATGACAAAACACTTAACAATGCAGTCCTCTCAAAAATAGACAATTCGTGCAAAGCTAAATGCGAGGACCACGTATTTAAAGCGGAAGATGACTATTGGCTGAATGATGGTATGTGGTTCGTCGATGGTTTGTGGTTCGTCCAGTACAAGTGCAGTCATCGATCCCTTAATCTCTCTCATCTGGCTCTGAATAGGGTGAGTAAAGGTAGTCCCATAGCAGACACAGTAATCGGGGATGAAGTGTCAAGAAACTGCATTTAAGAGATATAACGTTTTTGCTTCTTTCAGCCAAAAAAAAAATTGATATTCATTATTGAATGTTCATGCGCCTCTCGTGAAAATCACTTCCTAATTCGAGGGCAAGTCAGTAAATAGATCACAAACGGCTATACATAAAACTAAATGAGAAATGATCTTGAAAACCATTTATTATTGCACTTTTATCTCGATATAATTTCCATCAACATTGATAAAGTTATCACATCGCTTTAACACATGCAGGCATAGTTTTGTCTGCAGCCCCAGCCACATTTTCACTCAAGATTAACTTCTTCGTCAATCGCGAAACGTCTCCTGCCAAAGCTAAACCATGTGAACACAATAATGCAGTTGTTACACTGTCTGCCGTACCCACCTGTCAGCTCAAATCATCTGTTGCAATCTAAACAGGTTGGTCTTCATCGGCAATTTTTGAGCGACCTTGATCAAATTATCGACCCGGTTATGCACCGCTTTACGTGACAAACACTTCTAACAATAAACAGGAAGCATTTCTTTCTGAATATCATTTGTAGGAAGTTATTTTTCTTCCTCCTCTCCTAAAGTACGCAAAACGCAGGCTGTTCTTTGATTGTACACTCTGTGAGCACGAACACTGTTTGATATCATCGATGCGCACGTACATGCGACACCTAGTGCCTGCTACCTAGATTAATCACAAAACTGGATGTTGCTGCCACCTAATGTCACCTTTAAAAACTACCAACTACATTTTTAAGCTATCCCATATTAGTTTGTGACCTTCTTGCTGACTTGCTTGTTTTGCACATTAATACACACACACACACACACACCCACACCGTACATTCAACTTCATTCACCATCCGACGCAGTGATTTGGGATACCAGACTGCAACAGAGCAGACTGGCTAAGGAGAAGGGATCGAAGAGGGAATGCTAACCCGGTACTAACAAAATACTTGTCAAATGTGTTGGACCTAAAGGTGCAAATATCGCAGTCAAACTGTAAACTTCGACACAATGCATTCCGTTCTCTGGACTACATTCTGCTACTTAAGCCCTTTTCAAGGTTTGGTAGCGGGGGATTGAGAACGAACGAAGCCAAGCCAAGCTATTCACCATCCACTGCAAACATAAATTAAAAACAAGATAAATACCATTGCATCTTATTTGGAGCGAACAACTAAACTATAAAAATATCCCCTTTAAGATTCACATATGGCTCATAACCATTATTTTGTTTGTACAAATACAGTACATTATGTTTTTGAGGAACCAAATATTTTCGTCGCCGAGAATCCATCCACTTTGGAGAAACGGCACTGCCTTCATAATTTATATTAACAATATCTAAAGGTCAAGATAAATATAAGATATAATGTACACAATTGTGTTAAAACGTTATTGAATTATAGAGAAATTATATTCATTTGGGCGCACATGTTTCTGAACCAACTACGCGACAATTGATATTTGACCGTACTGGTAATTTGGTTATCGGAAGGTGTTTCCGTCCAACAAGTAATGGAAATTGTTCAGTTGTTCACACCTTTAAATTAGGGTAATGGTGAGCAACCATTGGGTGGAGACCCCACTTTGGCTCCCTGTGAGTTGTTCGTGCTGAACTAACTCTTGGTAACTTTTTTTTTTTTGGTTGGTAGCAGGTTACATTTGCACTGACGTACTTGAGAGAGTAGACTTGGGTCATCCTGGCTGTAGTGCTGTACGGGGCTCTTGCACAAGCTTACTACTATAGGGATTACAGTGTCGATCCTCTCTGCGTTCCCCAATTATTTGGAATGCCCCTTTTGAGCGAGATAATATTGGAATAAGGAAAAAGGGAAGTGGGAGGGGAGAGAGAAGAGGGGTGACATTCTGACATATGACGAAAATGGCGAGTGGAACAAATAAGGTTGAGGAATCTTGATCTAAAAGAAGACCTGAAACCACTTGTGTTTGATGTGGGCAACCAATGTTGTTAGCCTGATGCCAGTCAAAGGTTAGGGACGGAAGAGTTAAACCAAGAATAGAAAGAGCTGCTGAAAGTGCATGTGCAGAGCTGGAAGGCGCAGATAAGGCCAAAGGTGCATCATAGTGAATGAGCTGACATCGGCTAACGACTCATTGTCCATGGAAACTATAACAAGGGCAAACCACTATTGCGCGCGTGCCTGTAGACACCCACACACACTTTTTCTATTTGATAATAACGGTCGTATAGCTGAATTGTCATACATCGATCTGAGGTAAAAATCGATCTAAGGTAAAAATCGATCTGACGTAATACTAGAAATTATAATATTTATAATTGTATATGTAAACATCAGAAACAAATCAATGAAAACTATTAAATTAAAAAGACAATAAGAAACCAACTGTGTTGAGCAGAAAAACTATCAAGCCAACTGTGTTGAGCAACAAAAAAACACCCAAGCCAACTGTGTTGAGCAAAAAAACACCCAAGCCAACCGTGAAGACCAGAAAAACACACAAGCCAACTGTGTTGAGCAAAAAAAAACACCCAAGCCAACTGTGTTGAGCAAAAAAACACCCAAGCCAACCGTGAAGAACAGAAAAACATACAAGCCAACTGTGTTGAGCAAAAAAAAACACCCAAGCCAACTGTCTTGAGCAAAAACAACTCTCAAGCCAACTGTGTTGAGCAACAAAAAAACTCTCAAGCCAACTGTGTTGAGCAAAACAAATACCCAAGCCAACTGTGTTGAGCAAAAATAACACTCAAGCCAACTGTGTTGAGCAAAAACACACCCAAGCCAACTGTGTCGAAAAGAAAAACACCTAAGCCAACTGTGTTGAGCAAAAATACACCCAAGCCAACTGTGTCGAACAGAAAAACACCCAAGCCAACTGTGTTGAGCAAAAAAACACCCAAGCCAACTGTGTTAAGCAAAAAAACACCCAAGCCAACCGTGAAGACCAGAAAAACACACAAGCCAACTGTGTTGAGCAAAAAAAAACACCCAAGCCAACTGTGTTGAGCAAAAAAACACCCAAGCCAACCGTGAAGAACAGAAAAACATACAAGCCAACTGTGTTGAGCAAAAAAAAAACACCCAAGCCAACTGTCTTGAGCAAAAACAACTCTCAAGCCAACTGTGTTGAGCAACAAAAAAACTCTCAAGCCAACTGTGTTGAGCAAAACAAATACCCAAGCCAACTGTGTTGAGCAAAAATAACACTCAAGCCAACTGTGTTGAGCAAAAACACACCCAAGCCAACTGTGTCGAAAAGAAAAACACCTAAGCCAACTGTGTTGAGCAAAAACACACCCAAGCCAACTGTGTCGAACAGAAAAACACCCAAGCCAACTGTGTTGAGCAAAAATAACACTCAAGCCAACCGTGTCGAACAGAAAAACAATCAGCGCACTGTTATTTAATTATTTTCTTTTAATAAACGTAAAGATGGTCCGTAGAGACCGGAACAGCTCATCAGAATTGTAGTAGTTCCGGAAGCGTGAAAGTAAACATCCTATCCCGTCAGCTGCTGTTGTTGACAGAATGGTAAGGGTCTGACTTAATTTCGAGACGTCAATGAAATCTTAAGGAAATGTGTAAATAATCTAGACTGTGAGAAAGTGGGAAAACGCTTACACGGCATGAGTCTGGAAAGTTGAAGTTGGTGCAGTCGTTAAGTTTTTAACATACACATACTTTGTGACTTATACAGGGCATATTTTGCAAGGTGGAAACTTTTTTCATTACATTTGCTTTGAAATATCTTATTTGGAGTCCTGGTTTTCAAACCGGCAGGCCATGACTTCTGCCAGGCAGTCGAAGGCTATCCACAGCACGCTCCTTTTTATTTTGTTATGATTTACTTCCTGGGAGAAGGTAGGAGGTCTATATGGATGGAAATATAGAAACTGGCTTCTTTTGGGTAGGTTTGCCTTCCCACTGCGATCCCTACTCTCTTAGCCAGACTACACTAGTGCAGTCTGTTTAGAGGCTAAATAGGGTCTTAGTCAGCTCTGATTCGCTGACTCCGATGCAAGCTGCCAGCAACGAGTCGCTAGCTGATGACAGCTCATTCATTATGCTGCATCTTGGCCCCATCTGCGCCTTCCAGTCCAGCTCCTCCACTTTCATCAATTTCTTCTTCTGCTTGTTCTTCTTCTTCTTGTTCTTCTTCTGTGTTCGTTCTCAATCTCCCGCTACCAAGCCCTGAACAGGGCCTTGCGAGTAGCAGGATGTAGTCCGGAGAAAGGAATGCGTTGTGTGACTAGTTTACACCTTGAATGCGATATTTGCACCCTTTCGGTCCGACACATCCGTCTTCGACAGAGCTCTTTCTATTTTTGGTTAACACTCCTGCCCCCGGCCTTTGACTGTCATCAGGCTAACACCATTAGTTGCTCACAGCAAACGGAAGTGGTTTCAGGTCAAGAGTTTTCTTCCTCTAGGTCAAGGTTCTTCAACCATGTATGTTTCACGCACCATTTTCGCCATACTTCAGAATATCCTTCCCCAACCTGCCGCTCTCCTCCCCTCTCCTTGTCCCAAGTTTATCTTGCTCAAAAGGTGCAATTCAAATAATTGTACTATATGCTCATAATATTGATTTTTTTAAAATATTTACACACTTAGTAGAAATAGAAGATAATGGATATCTTCTTCTTCTTCTGCGTACACAGTCAGACAGTAACCATTATTTTCTCGAAAAAAGCGGCGGTCATCCTGAGACTCTCGCCACTACCATAGAGCTTGTCTTGCAGTTCCACTGGCAATGGCCACATCTGCTCTCTCTGATCCTCGTATGTCGGGCAGTTCTGCAGCAGATGTTCAGTAGATAATGGATATAACAGTATGAATTGAAGGCTTCATCATGCGGCCGGGAAGGAGCCAGACACTAGTTCGACTTTTGAACGGGGTGAGAAGGAAATACATAGCGAGCGACACCATCTCTCCGTCCCCAATTAGTCTAGCCTCCCCAAGAACTAATCGCTCAGGACAGGATGGCTGATTACTAAGAAGCCAAATTTGAATAAAGCAGTTAAAAACCAATTCAAAACTAATTACTTAACCCATGATACCCTGCTTATATTGCACTGGTAGCTGTAACCATTACTCTGATCAATAAATATTTACTGTTTAAGAATTAGGGTGTAAGAAGTCAATAGACTAAACTGAAGCATAATTCCCTAACCCCCCCCCCCTCCCCCTAAACCTCAGGGTTAATTCCCTCTTGGTTGAGGGCCGCTGTTCTAGTAGGACGATTACTGGCTTTATCAATTCTAGACCATTTAAATTTTCAGGAGCCAGCGACTCGCACCTAGCCTCTCCTTCTGTTAGTAAGAACAGTCCCACCACAAGAAGACCAAGAGCTGTTTCTGCTGTCAGAGGTTATGTATTGTTTCAGCCTTGAGAGCATTTTGTTAGAAACGAGAGCTGATACTTAACTATACTCCCGGTAATGAAATGCGCTTGAAAATACATCTTTAATGGAAAGATTAGCGGCGTGTATTTAGCTCGGTTCAGGAGTTATCGGTTAATTACTTGCCAGCCACTTTCCAACTTTATAATCTTGGTCGCTACACGCGTTCCAGATCACTAGTGCGTCATAATACCGCAGCTGAGGCATGTCACTGCCTGACGACATGTTCGTCCGCTGGAAAGATGCATGTACTCTTTTTTATTTTCAAAACAAGCTAGCGGCTTATCTTCCGGGAGAGCTGAAGGAGATTCCATGCCACTGCTCAGCTATGAGGGAAATCTGACAGCCGGGCTAAGAGGGAGTCAGAGGTCAGCACAAGATAAGAATGTCTGTTTAAAAATAAATGTAAACGGGAAGTGGGGGATACAAGCGGCCACATAATTGGCTTTTATAGTGCAAGGTTTCCAAAAATGGCTGGGAAAACAGAGAGACGGCTGAGATAGAAGAATCTGGACAGTTTAACATCGTGACATGGTGTACGGCCAACAGCCGACATTGTAAACACTACTATGAACAGAACACTATGGAAATGTGTGGTCGCTTACGCCAATTGGTATGCAGTTAATGATGTTTTACGAAGCGTATCATAATACTATGTTTACACCAGAGATATATATTAGGTGGTACCGAAAGGCTACCACTTGTATGACTGTTAAAGAGAAGAATTGTAATCTGGTGCAGCATTTGTTTGTTTATTTCAAAAATTCGAAGACACGCATATTTTAACTACAGCTAGTGTAGGTGTGGTTATATCTAGAAGACATGGGACGGCGTGGGCAAGTGACACGTCTCACAACCAGAAGGTGCTGGGTTCGATCCCCATCACAGCACCGGCCGTTACCCCGCGGAAGCAAACCCTTAGAAAATGCAGGAGGAAGTAGGCCCTTACATAAAATGAATGCTGAAGTCGGATGTACTGGGCCGACAGGCGCAAAATAAAAACCACGGTGCAACGCACACCACCTTGGGGATTAGAGAAATAAGGCGTACGCAAGAAAAACAAATAGAAGACATGGGTGTGTACTGTGGTGTTTTGTAATGCATCTGTTGGTCGGATCTGGGTTCTGGTTAGTCGACTGTTTCAGTATTAGATGCAGATTGATAAAAATTACGAGCTCCCTTCATCTTGACTTTTAATATTAGTGTTAGGTTTCACTTCTCAAGTGGGAGCAGACAACCTGGATTAGGAATATATTTTGGGAAGACACGGAATGGGAGAGACGAAGAAAATTGGGTCAAATGCATGAAGGGTTGTGTGCACTAAATAACATGATAACTGGAGGATGCATGTTCCCACACAAGGTCAAATGGACAAAACCAGACCACGTGACAGACAATCAGATTGATCGCATCTGTATCAGTCAAGCGTTCAGAAGTGAACTACAAAGTGTAACAGTAAAGCAAGGAGTAGATGTAGGGTCAGATCACAAGATGTTGATGGGGATCTTGCAGCTCAAACAAAGAAAGTTCCCAGTACAGGGCGCAAGGAGAACAAGATATAAACTACACCTCTTACAACACCAGGAGAAGAAGACATACTTTAGTATACAACTTAATAACAGATACACATTGCTAGAAGAGCTTTATGAGGACGAAGAGATGAATAATAGTATGTGAGACCAGGCTAAAGAGATGTGGAAGAAACTGTAGGATTCAAGAAAAGCAAACACAAAGAATTGATCACAACAGAAGCATTACATAAAATAGAAGAAAGGAAAAAGAAGAAAGCTATACTCAACAATTGCCCAATCTGAGCACCAAATCAGAAGCACAGATAAATTATACATTATCAGAGAAACAATATAAACAATTGGTTGAGTATTTCAAAAAAGTAAGTAGACTTCCACCACAAGAAACACCAAAACATCTTACCAGCAGAGGAGACCCTGAACTTGGACTCCAAACCACCAAGCAAGATAGAAATTCAAAGGGTCATATCTAAACTCAAGAATGGGAAAGCGGCTGAACCAGATGGAATAGCAGTAGAAGTCATAATGGCAGATATGGATAAGACCATATTCATTGCAAAGATTATTAAAGAAGATATACAAAGAGGAGAGAGTGCCCACACAAAGGACATCTGATTAAACTGTCTAGGAATGGAGGTCTGGATATTGCAGCAATTATATGGGGAATTTCATTGCTGTCAGAACCAGGCAAGATATTAAAAAGAATCTTCTAGGACAGATTAAAAACGAAAGTAGGAAAACCCCAGAGAGGAACAGGCAGGATTTCCTCAGGGAAGATCACGCACAGACCAATTAACTATGCTACTCATCATAGTAGAACAAAGTATTGATTGAAAATCATTCATTACGTAAATTTTATAGACTATGAAAAGGCGTTTGACAGTGTGGATCGAAGTACTGTATGGCAACTGTTGAGACACTATGGGATACCAGAGGAGTACACAACTCTCATCCAGAATATGTACAAAGACACAGTTAGTAGAATGATACATGCAAAAATACTGACTGGCAGATTTGGGGTGCAAACAGGGATGAGTCAAGGATGCCTGCTCTTATTTCTCCTGTTCTTGTTGGCTATCGATTGGATAATAAAAACACCAATTGAAGGAAAAAGAACTGGTATTAGGTGGACACGCTTGTCTCAATTCGAGGACATGGACTACGCAGGTGATCTGGTACTTTTGTCCCACAGTCATAGCCAAATGCAAGATAAACTTGATAGGGTGAAATAACAATCAACCAAATTGGGACTGAATATCAACATGAAGAAAATCAAGCTCCTTAAACGCAATACTACCAATAACGAACCATCAAGCTCCTTAAACGCAATACTACCAATAACGAACCATCAAGCTCCGTAAACTCAATACTACCAATAACGAACCATCAAGCTCCGTAAACTCAATACTACCAATAACGAACCATCAAGCTCCGTAAACTCAATACTACCAGCAAAGAACCATCAAGCTCCTTAAACTCAATACTACCAGCAAAGAACCATCAAGCTCCTTAAACTCAATACTACCAATAACGAACCATCAAGCTCCGTAAACTCAATACTACCAGCAAAGAACCATCAAGCTCCGTAAACTCAATACTACCAGCAAAGAACCATCAAGCTCCTTAAACTCAATACTACCAACAAAGAACCATCAAGCTCCTTAAACTCAATACTACCAATAACGAACCATCAAGCTCCGTAAACTCAATTCTACCAGCAAAGAACCATCAAGCTCCTTAAACTCAATACTACCAATAACGAACCATCAAGCTCCGTAAACTTAATACTACCAGCAAAGAACCATCAAGCTCCTTAAACTCAATACTACCAATAACGAACCATCAAGCTCCGTAAACTCAACACTACCAGCAAAGAACCATCAAGCTCCTTAAACTCAATACTACCAGCAAAGAACCATCAAGCTCCGTAAACTCAATACTACCAGCAAAGAACCATCAAGCTCCGTAAACTCAATACTACCAGCAAAGAACCATCAAGCTCCTTAAACTCAATACTACCAGCAAAGAACCATCAAGCTCCGTAAACTCAATACTACCAGCAAAGAACCATCAAGCTCAGTAAACTCAACACTACCAGCAAAGAACCATCAAGCTCCGTAAACTCAATACTACCAGCAAAGAAACATCAAGCTCCGTAAACTCAATACTACCAGCAAAGAACCATCAAGCTCCGTAAACTCAACACTACCAGCAAAGAACCATCAAGCTCCGTAAACTCAATACTACCAGCAAAGAACCAATCTTGCTGGAGGGAAAGCAGCTGAAAGAAGTGGATACCTTTATACATTTAAACAGCAAAATATAGACATCAGGAGGAACGGATGCAGATGGACGGATCAGAATTGAAAAGGAAGCAAGAGGGCATTCTGGACCCTAAACAACATTTCGAGCAATCAATATTCACATTAAAGTTAAAATATTCAACGCCGGTGTCAAATCGGTGCTGCAATATGGAGCGGAGACATGGAGAACGATGAAGGCCATACAACAAAGACTTCAGAGCTTCCTTAACAGATGCCAACAAAGGATAATATACATAAAGTGGCAGGACATGGTGGGGAATGAAGACCTATGGTAAAGGGGCCAACAACATCCACTGGAACGACAATTTAAACGAAGAAAATGGGGAAGACATAATCCAACATAGCCAGACAGGCTCTTACATGGAATCCGCAAGGCAAAAAAAGAGAGGTATACCCAACAATACACGGAGACGATAATGTAAGAAGGAACTCAGATTACATGATTACCTCAGTAGAGAGGCAGAAAGAGTAGCCGAGGACAGTGCATGCCGTCGGAATGGTGTCAATGGCCTTTGCACCGAGAGGAGTGACGGGCTTTGATTGATTGACCCTGACCTTTTATCCCCCCCCCCCCTCTCCAAAATAAAAGAGCTGCTTCATTCGTGATCGACCTTGGGCATTGTCTTCCCATAACCCGTTAATATCAAAGAGGTTCGTCTGTACAAATGGCATCCCGTTACTTTGACACATAAATGATCAAGTGCTTATTGTTTATATTTTAGGGCCATACTAAAACTTAAGAAAAGTAAAGCAGCGGAATTGGGCGGCGTGACAGTAGAAGTCATTCTAGCAGATGCAGAGAAGGTCACACGTGTACTTTACAAATTATTCTAGAGGATTTGGGAATAAGAGAAAGTGCCACTGGAGTGGAAGGAAGGCCGTCTGATCAACCAGCCCAAGAAAGGAGACCTGCCAGACTGCACAAACTAAGGGGAACTGAGACGCTGGTCCGGTCAGGCCCAATATACTGGCCAAGACCACAATCTCTCTTCTATATAGTTTTCCCAGGAAGCAGGCTATTTTCAAAGACAGTCTGGCTGACTAGATGTGAATCGACGTGACCTCCGCAGTAGTGAGTATTACGCAAATGAAGTCAAGCATATCCCAACCGCATGGAGGGCGACGGTCCACCTTCATCAACACGAGGAAAGCTACTACAACCCGCCACTTAACGCCCTTTCACGGCCAATAAAAGATTAAATAATCATTATGGGCATTAAACAACAACTGCAAAATATACAGAAGAATCACACTGGTATCTGTACCTAGGAAATTATTTAATATTATTATCTTAGGCAGGATGCAGTCGACATTTACCAGTCATGCGTTGTTCCACTCCTCCTGTACGGCAACGAAACCTCGGCATTATTCAAACATGATAAATCAAGACTAGAGGCCTTCCACATGCGCAACCAGCGGCGTATCCTGGGCATGACTACCTCTACAACATAGAGGTTTCTGCTAATGCCGATGACGGCTGTGTCGGAACTTCTTCTTCTTTTTCGTACGCTGTCAGACGTCAACCTTTATTTTTTCGAAAAAAGCAGCGGTCATCCTGAGGCCGTTGACACTGCCATAGAGCTTGTCTAGTGTTGCCATTGGTGATGGCCACACCTGCTCTCTCTGATCCTCGTATGTCGGGCAGTTTTGCAGCAGATGTTCAGCGGTCATGTTCCCGGTACCGCACGTGCATTCGTCAGTGCCACCTATCTTCAATTTATTGAATAGGTGGTACCTCAGTCTATTGTGGCCTGTGCGAAGTCTGAAGACCACGACCTGCTCTCTTCTGTTCAACTGGTAATAGGCATCGTTTTTTGTGTGTAGCCAGTATGTTCTGTTTCCCATTTGGTCATGTATCTAGCTCTGATAAGCCATTTTGACTCTTCGTATGTCACACTAGGATCTGGTTGTGGTAGTCTTGCACCTTCTTTTGCCAGTCCGTCTGCCTCCTCGTTGCCTTGGATGTTACAGTGGGATGGAACCCACTGTACCACTACTCTTTTTGGTGCGGACTGCTGGCAAAGTTGACAGAGTACTGCTCTTAAATCATTAAGTTCGGTATTTTTCTGGCTTTTTCGTGCTGTGACTACGGCCAGGGCATCTGTAAGCAGGACTATATGGCTTTCATTTCTTTTGCCTGTCACCATTTCTTCTACTGCAGCCCTCAGTGCCTCTGCCTCCGCTCTGAAATTGCTTGAGTATTTTCCAGTTGCCACTGACCGTGTTATTTTTCTACCGGCTGTGTCGGAACGAAAAGTGCAAATATCGCAGTCAAGCTGTAGACTAGCGACATAACACATTCCGTTCTCCGCACTACATCCTGCTTCTTGCTAGATTGAGAGCTAAAACAGGTCTGCACCCAATCTCGGAAACACTGAACCGCCGCGAGTTTCTTTGTTCGGTCATGTCATACGGAAGGAGGGGGAATCCCCGGTCCAAAGAATACTTCACAAATCGTTCCTCGGAGCCAAAAGACTTCCCACAACTGGAGGCACAGTGTGGCTTCGGCAGATAGTAATCTGTAACCTCTCCAAGGTCACAGCGGGCCTTACACGCCTAAGCGAATTTTATATTATTATTTTTTTGTCAATGCGGTTGTTGTTTTTTTCTCTCTGAAATGGTCTTATTCGCTAGGTTGCAAATAATCCCATTTATTTCCCTCATAATCTTGGCGGCCTGTCATCTGGGCTGGAGAAGATCAAGCTGTCACTCTGCTCATCTCGTCGAGTAGACACCATTAAAGAATATATTGTATTGTTTACCAGCCATCTCCACGCGGGTACATGTCACATTGTGTTCAACAGATGTTATTTCAGACAAATCAAACCTCAGTACGAACAAATCCACAGTTATACTCCATGAGATGTGATTAACGTACAAAGTCCTCGTTAGTGTTCGCACTCGCCGTCTGATTCTTATTTAAGAGCAAAGTCTCGTAACTTTCCATATCTGTCTAGTCCAATAGCGCTGCTCAAACTCTTGGCACTAATCAAGCAAATGATAACTCAATGAAATCCTCGGAGACCGAACATCGGACGAACAAGGGCGCCAACCCGTCGAAGGTCATTAGCTGGTAACAACTGACTCGGACGGAATTCCTGTGGGGAAACATATGGTGCGACCTTGAAGAGGTAATTTAAGTAGCAGCACCTGTTGGGAATCTTTCAATTCCCACACGGAAGTCAGAGTATCGAAATGTTCTGTTCCCTGACACCAGCTCATCACTCTCTTCTCCATTCTTTGTTTATTTCTCCTCTAGGAATTCTTGTGCCCCTAATTACATTGATATTTTTTGTAGATGTTAACTAACCAAAAGAATAAAATTCATGTTTTGTTCAAATACTGAATGGTAAATCAATTAGATCGCTTATATATCTCTGCAAAAGGGGCGAGGTTTTCTCTTTGATCTCAAAAAGCTTTAATCTACCCAGCTGTAAATTGGTTACTAACTGACAGTTATGGAAGCGGGTTTAAAGCAGCGCGGACGGGAATTAGTCATTTCACCTCTCAGAACTAAATGAGACAGTAGAAAAGTAACTACAACTTTATTCTCGACTCCTAGGAGCTACCTTTACCTTTGTTTTTTTTTTTTTATACGAGAGAATTGTCTTAAGGTGATTATGTCTATCCACGTCCATTCATCCTTGTGTCGTGTACCACTTCTGTTGTTGACTTTCTGCATACCAGAATATTAACATGTCTATTGCATCGTCTCTCAACCTGGGCTCCCAGGTTTCACAAGAAATAGTGATGAATTGATTAAACATATCTAAACGTGTTGTTTTTTATTTTCAAATAATTTTTGTGTTTAATTTCATATTCACAATTTTACTACACACGAACGACGTATTCTTGGAAAATTCTTAGGTATTATGAAAAAATCATCAACATGTTATGTCATTTAGAAGAATAATCGATTAAGAATTTGTGTTCCAAATGACAAGCACAGGGTTCACATATATAGAAGTAAATGTCATTATCTAATTTGGCTTGAAAAACATCATTTCTTCGACTCATATATTTGTTAAAATGACACTATTAACTATTGAATTTGATTTATTTTATGTATTTTTAACTTATTATCTGTTTTCGTTTTGTTTATTGTGTTTTTGAGAATATTATGTAGTTTGTGTTTATTTTTTTTAAATGTTTTCAGGTACGGGGGTTAATTTAAGGTTTCCTGAATTGTATTTCATTTTTGTTTTGTCAATAAAAACGTCAGGTTTTCTTGTTTGCTTAAACCCACTATCAGAAACAATATATAATGTTTTCTTTATGCACTGGAAGTTTACAAGAAAGAAAGATATTATTAATGATATATGATGATTTGTATGAATGGGTTCTCTGATACATAAATATTATTCCAAGGGTTCTGCAAGGGTAAAAATGTTGAGGAACGTTGGTCTAGTGTATTGTTTACACACCGTTTGTTAACTCGTGTTAATTTGAATGCTGTCCACTTGTATATTAACTACCAGCTAATCAGAGTTTGTCCAAACAGATGCACAATTCTACAACTTTTGCAATTGTATACCAAGTCTCCTTTTGGCATTGTCTTATTTCAGGACAGCTATGTTGGTTGTCCTAGTAATCCTTAATACATTGCTGTAGAATCCCATATATGTTATCTTGATTGATTTTCCTGCTAGTTTATTGGTTGTCCAAGATTCAACATGACAGGGTCAGCAGCATTTGCTAATATATTATATTAAATTATATGTCCTACTTCTTGTCAAATACGTGTTGCAAAATATACTTTTTGTTTTCTGTAAAAATCATCATTGGCGAGACAGTTTCTGTAGAACATGCGCGTGTTGTCGCGTTAGTTTTGTCCAGCTCTGCTTCCTGTATTTCGACACTGTCTGCTATGACTGTAACGGTTTATCGAGAGTGACAGTCCCTGCCACAGATCGTACAACCATGGTGAGGAGGGTGGTTTGCTGTGGTGCCGATCTCTTCAGCTTTTCTCTTTTCTCTGCAGCCAGGAGGCCTCTGCAAGTGTCGGCAGTTACTATGCCCCTTCTGGATCACACATTTCACTTAAGCTATTCCGTTCTATTAAGTCTAGGCAGCATAGTGGTTAGAGATTTGCTTCTCACGACACATGGACCAGGTTCGTGTCCGGGTATCGCTGCACTCCGGTCTACCCATCTGTAAGTGGAACCTGATTTACAGTTAAGGACAACAATGCACCGAGAAAGGGTATTCGGCGCTGTACCACACACAAAGCAAAGACTTAGTTCAATTAAACCTCTAACACTTCAACCCTCACGACAGTATCTGCTCTGAGACTATCTTTACATGTACCTATTCTGATCTAAATGTCTACATCTTATACTGGATTCTATTCTCCGTTAATGATTTGACTCTTTCGCGAAGATACTTCCCTCTCATGTTCAGTCATACGTCTTTTAGGTTACATCAGTCCCCGGATGTTACGCGTATGATCATTAACTTGTATCTAGTACTGTACGAACGTGTATCAAAATTCACGATTTCACTTTCAAATGCCAAAAGCTGTGAAATATTTCTTACGTATAGACATAATACTACCTAGTGCGTTTTTATGTCTGCTGTTTGTACTGTCATTATACTGCACTATTAACTACTTATCTTCTTGTTACCAGTTTGCTTCTCACCATGAAGGGGGTTAACACCGCACATTGGCTTTCTGACAAGAATCCTTCAACAGAGAACATGCCGCGTTTCAGCGGTGGTCTATATTAGTATGTTTTATGTTATAAAGTTGCTAATCGCATGCACATTCCTCATTATTTTCTGTATACAAAATTCTCTGAAGATTACAGTGGCCCTTTTCATCCGTGGGGACACTTTTGGTAGATACAGCTAAATAAAAATGAGCTTAAACACAGAAGAAGCAAGCCAATGAACAATCACCCATACATATCTCACATCTGATCGATTATTGTTAGACGCTACTCATTCGAAGTTAATTCTTGGTGATGTATTTTTGGTAGCCGGTTACAGTGGCTCTTCTTATATCCTAGGGTGTACTTAAGAAGGTGACCCAATGGTCCTCCTGACTGTACTGTAATACGAGCTCCATAGTAAACTCACCATTATGGGGATTACACATGATCATGATTGGCCAGAATGATGTGATACAGGAGCACGAATAATGATGTCTTGATCAGTATGTTTTACGTGACCCTAATTACTTTACCCTCCCGGTCATACATTATGGACTTCATTGCAAGAGCTTCAGTTTCTTATCAGGTGGAGCGACCAGTTTCTTTCTTCGCTGACATTACTTCCTTGCAGAAAGAGAGACACCCATTTACAGATGGGTAGACTGAGGAGAGTCTAATTCTTTTACTGTGAGAAACTTTCACACAAGCGGTGCTTCCACTCCGTCGTACATAAATGATCTATTAAAGTACAAGAAATTAAAGAATAATCTGTCATTACCAATGGGTTCAGCGGAAGAAGCAGTGCGACCTAGTCATCAAAGAGAAGACGGTTTAACTACATTGCAGTAAGTCATATATGTGAAGATCTTCCTTGTCTGTAAATGTTGCCACATGCTAATGTTGTATATCATCAATATTCCCGAATATATCTCCGAGGACCCATTAAACATCGCATGATGCTTCACTGGGGTTCCTCGAAACACCGCTTGCCAAACAAGAGCAATAAACTCTTAATACAGCGTAACTAAGTTCATAGAATTTTTCATGCTACACAATCTCCCGTAACGTATCCATTCTCCTTATTTCTTTAACCCTTTACATGATAATCTTTGAAACAGAAAAATACATATTCATAAGAGCAGGAGTGATACTTCCTTTCCGTATCCGTCTTCTACATTCGTCATGAAAAAAAGCATTTGTGACGGAACAGGTGCTTTGATCAGCTATAGGTCATTGACACTGATACAAGAGAACAAATTATATTTTTTGTTTATAAAATATATTTTAATGTTACTCCAATAATAAAATACTTACGAAGGATTGCATTTGCCACAGTAATAGTTCGGTTCTGTTTCTAAGAAACGACGTCACTGTTCACAGGCATACCCATAGGTGCTCAGTCAGTCTCTCAATATCTCTCTCTCGCTCTCTCTGTAAATGGCGGAGGGTTAGGATACTGATGATTCCTGAATCTGTAGCTGTACACACTTCTGCTCCGTCCGCTCTTGAGTTCCAGTTCGCTCAGACCTCGTTTGATTTCAAAGCTATGCAGTCTGTGAATGGTTTATTCATCTATTGTCGTGTCGACAGGCTTTGATTGATAGAATTCAAAATGTCACTCCTAACCATATCTAGTGTGATGTTATCATATAACAAGCTGTCGTTGATAGACTTCATAATGTTACTCCTTTCCAAATATACTGTAATGGCATCATCTAATAAGTTGTCATTCATAGACTTCATAATGTCACTTCTACCCACATATAGTGTGATGTCATCATCTAACAGACAGTCATTCATAGACTTCATAATGTCACTTCTACCCACATATAGTGCGATGTCATCATCTAACAGACAGTCATTGATAGACTTCATGTCACTCCTTTCCATATCTAGTATACCCACTGGTGATGCCAGAATGTCCGCTCTTTCGTTGCCCGAACCCTAGGACAGTAGATCCACAACTTCCATGCAGGTTTGATGTCTGTACAGCTGCCACCCAGTCCTTCTCTACCTCCCCAAGTAAGAATCTGGAGTCTCACACGATGACAGCCCCTGTTAAATAGGTCTCAGATAGCGATCTCAAAGCTGCAATCACTGCTTCCATCGCCAATAGTAATAGCTACAGCTTCCAAGCAGAACGTACTTCGCAGAATGAGGCATAAATGGATTAATTCGCCGTACTTGGCCATAGAATTTATTTTGAAACCCTAAACCATCAACGACTTAAAAATGGACTTCGTTAAAACATTAATTAGAACTCTGATTGTATTGATCCAAGAACCATCAAAACACGGCACTGACAGCGTGTAAGATGAGCGTCATTCGTACTTGTGTTAGCAAAACAAAAAACCAAGTAATTACATTCGAAAATCGAGACCGGCATTTTCTTATGCATTGACCCTTTCAGATCGACGTTTTATGTCCGGGACAGTTGAGACCTCGGGACATGCAATAAAGGATCTTTAAACAGCTCGCTGTTTTGTTCTTCAATCATTTTCAGCAACTAATACCATACATATCAGCATTACGAGCCGTATGTGTAATATAGACAGAAGGTATTTCTGAGCTTCCTAGTATCAGAGCAGTTATAGCGCGTCTCTCTCATAATAAATGAAGAGAATTCGCTTTCCGGTTCAGTCTACCCAACTGTACACATGCACCTGATCACAGGATTCGAAAGGTAAAGTAGCTAGGAATGGAACTGTTTACTCCACCACACAGAAACGTATACCTCGCCACAATGAAGTCTTAAACGCTTCATCCTCGTAGAAGAAGAAGAAGAAGATGAAGAAAAATTGAGAGAGAGAAAGAGAGAGAGAGAGAGAGAGAGAGAGAGAGAGAGAGAGAGAGAGAGCAGAATGCAATAACCAACACAACAAACAAGTAGTTGTTTAATGTTCAGAATGAGTAGGATTTCTCTTTCGTGCTCCCTAAAATGGACGTTAAGTGGCGGTTCTCGTAGCTTTCCTCACATTCCGAGCTTGCTAGTGAGTGTGGACCGGGGTCCTCCAGGCATCTGTGCTATGCTTGGCCTCATATGCGTGTCGCTCACTACTACGAGGATCACTTCAATTCTCATCTTGTTAGTCATGCTGCCACGAAAACAACCTGTTTCCAGGGAGGACTGGGGGGGGGGGGGGGAGTCAAGGTGAAGGTCTTGGCCTGTATATTTTACCTGACCCTATCATATCTGATCTGTATATTTTACCGGTCCAGACGTTAGTCTTGCTCCCATAGCAAACAAGTAGACAAGTAATAAAAGAACACGATGACTTTCTGTGTTTTAAAAATCTGATCTAATCCAGATGACACAAAGACTGGGAAACGACACGATATAAGCGAAGAGGCTGAATGTGTCTTTAATTAATATCTGGTCCTCTCCTCGGGATATGGAAGCATTGTTTTGTGTTAATGATTAGACGTCGTGAAGTTTATGACTGGGTCTGGTTAATGGCACACGTAGTTCGTGTTTGGTTGGTAGTGGGGTAATTATGTTGGCGTTTGGCGGATAGTGTGAATGTGTTAGAGTTTGGTGACTAAAAAGAATGTGTTTGGTGGGTAGTTGGGTTACGTTAGCGTTTGGGTGGCAGTGTCGCTATGTCAGCGTTTAGTGGGTAGTGAGGTTATGTTAGCGTTTAGTGGATAGTGAGGTTATGTTAACGTTTAGTGGGTAATGAGGTTATGTTAGCGTTTAGTGAGGTTATGTTAGTGTATAGTATGTAGTGAGGTTATGTTAGCGTTTAGTGGGTAGTGAGGTTATGTTAGCGTTTAGTGGGTAGTGAGACTAGGTTTAGAGTTTGCTGAGCAGTAAATACACGTAATCTGAAAATGTATATACCATTAGAAGGTTGTGAATTTCTTCTGGTGTTTAAAGTGGCGCTAACTTTCTCCAGAGGCGGAATCGATTGATTTGCCTGTGTTGCCACAACTTGTGTGTGTTTTATTTAGGTGATTGTCTGTGCGTTCTAAAAACCACAAAGTCTGTCCAAGCGTTTGCAGAGCAAATGGCCTATGTGTGTGTTCTCACAGCATCTATTTAGTGCTGGTTGCTAATCAGCAAAATGGCTGAGTTGTTTGAATGTCGATCTTCTGACCACGAGGAGTTTTAAACAACGGTAAGGTTTTGTTTATTTTTCTGTCAGAAGTGAAATAAAAACCTAGCCTGTACAGTGCGTAGCGACTGCAGGGAGTTGTGGCCTTTATTTCTCAGATCTTAAAATCCTCCTGATGGACTACAATAATGGGTATAAACGCTGTAATATCAGCAGTGGAGTTATCGTTTTTTCCCTTGCCTATTATCAGTCGCAGAGAGAGATAACATTTTTGCTGGACTAATAAATTACGGTCATTTTACCCGGTCGAGATGATATTTTGTGTGTAAATAGGAGATATCACCCGAGTGACACTCGGTTGTAAAAAAAGAGTTCAGAACAACCTTCTAAGCCTGTCGTAAAAGCCGACTAAAGAGGAATGTGCTTGGTCATTTCAAACTAATCGCAGAAATCCAGTGTTGTGTAAGTAGCAGTTTCAAACGATCAAATGCATGCTTTCTGTAAACGGTACAGATGCAATGTGGACACATGATTTGTTTGAAAAGGCGAAATAGATTTTATGAGCTATGCAAAGCATGTGGTAATAATGTTGACAGAGAAGGACATCAATGAGCTTCCTACCTGGCTGATTCGATTATATCCATACTGTTTAAACCGTTCGTCGTACAGAGGCACAGAAGTCTTTGCGATATAGAAAGGCTCCCAGATGCTGTCCCGCTCTACAGTATATGCGATCCGAATTGGTCCCTCTTTTCCTAATATCTTCCACATGTCATACTCTGTCTGCCTATGACACTTCTGACAGAGCTCCCAATAGAAGGGCCTCACAAGACCGCTTCCCCATAGCTCTAATAGTTCAGCTTTATTTGTCGGGGCTTTGACTGATTCTCGAATTTCGAATGCAGGCACGACAAACGCCGAAAGTGAAAGTTGTGTTCTATTTGAGTCATTCTTGTTGCTACTATTTATATCGAGAGTGTGAAGAGGGCTCGAAGACATAAACCTCTGAAATTCTGTTCTGAGGTTTTGTGATGGTAACATGTCTATATCTACCATGAAAATGTATGGCGTCTGGGCATAGTTGATGGCCAAGTTTCTAAGTAAGTTGTTTGGATACTCCAAATCTCTATTTGCATAGTTCAAGCCATTTGAAGAAGTGGATTTAATATCGAGCTTTCGTTCCACGTGTTCTGGGCACACCAATTTCAGATCAGAAAGCCCTTCAAAATGTTCAGGTGTGCGACTGATAGGGTACACTAGATGAAAACTGACATGGCGATATATGTAGTCGTTGCAGAAATGAAGATGAACTAAGCTAGTGATTGTATCGATGAAATCGTCGTCGTAAGTAAACACAGAGACAGATATTGGTCCGTTCCAGCGCTGACTGAGCTCAACCAGGTTAAAGAGCCGATTGGAAGAGCTCTGTGTTACAATACTCACGTCATACTCGTTCCGACCTAGTATCACATGTTCGGAAGTGAGAAAATTGTCCAGCACATGGTACGTACCGCTCTTGTCCAGACGATACGAGTTTTTAACTCTCTCTTCCATTTCAGAAAGAACATTTTTCAACATCCTGCCTTGTAGCTGGCGCCCTACAAGAGACTTGCTATCTTTCATCCTAGCCTCTTTCACCTCCAAACGTGACAACAACGTCATATGAAGGATCTGAAGGAACACAATAGCCAGCACCAGGGAGGCTAGACATGGCCAGAAACGGATTCTATAGAACAGCGACATTTTCCATAATGACATGGCCTTTTTCAACAGGTGCAGCTATTAATAGCACCACAATTAGCCCAGCAAGTCACAAGGCTTGCAATTCAGTACTGGTCAAAGCAAAATTACTAAAATGCCAAAGCAAGCGAAAGACATCTGGTGTGTTCGCTGACTTGATTTTCCCCGCTGCAGTTAGACAGTCATAGCTATATTCTGGTGAAATCATAGTGGACAGAATAATGTGGCTGCGACTTTTGAGTTAATTAAGTAGGTCAGTATTACCATACAAATGGACAGCATGTATCCAGGAGCGGCGCCAACATCTGAAAAGGAACAAGACAGGAAAATGAATTAGTGACTTCTTTAAAAAGACTTGACAGATTCCCCTCTAATCCCACATTGTAGCATACGACAGAAATGAGTATTCCCCTCTTTTTGTTTATTCCGTTTTTCAGACTCCACTTGCCATAGCGTTCTGTTTCAATGTTCTTCACTATCTATCTCCCCTGTTCTTCTTCATCTGCTGTTGTCCTTTGTTACTAGACCTGACCATAAAATACGAAGAATGCGATATAACCTTATGTTGGCAAAGGTTTGCATGCTATAAAGTAGGATTCTGATTCTACATTGGTGTGAAACAGCCTAATCTTTTATTTTTTCTAAGATTTTATATAACTTATCCGTTGTCCGTTTGCGAGAACTTCTAATATAAGCTTTTAATAAACTTGACATGATCGTTGCCCGTTTGCGTGAACTTCTATTACAAGATAGTATTAAACTTGACATAACCGTTGTCCGTTTGCGTGAACTTCTATTACAAGATAGTATTAAACTTGACATGACCGTTGTCCGTTTGCATGAACTTCTATTACAAGATAGTATTAAACTTGACATGACCGTTGTCCGTTTGCATGAACTTCTATTACAAGATAGTATTAAACTTGACATGACCGTTGTCCGTTTGCATGAACTTCTATTACAAGATACTATTAAACTTGACATGACCGTTGTCCGTTTGCATGAACTTCTATTACGAGATAGTATTAAACTTGACATGATCGTTGTCCGTTTGCATGAACTTCTATTACAAGATACTATTAAACTTGACATGACCGTTGTCCGTTTGCGAGGACTTCCATTTCTCCTACTGCAACAAACTTTCCTGAAATAGTGATGCCGACCGGCATTAGCCACAAACTACCGAGATCGGCTTGACGTGATGTAAGTTCCGACTGGCCAATGTTTAAACTGAAATGACGTCGCTTCACAAGTATCCGCACTTTTCTCACACAAGAGCTTAATTCTATTTGGCGTGTTTATTTACCAACCAACGTAAGTCAGCTAGAGGAATAGGTGTGGGATTGTTAAGGGCAAATGCCTACAAATATCGCGCAATGTATATTAGATCATTCGAAAATTGATAGACAAGTTTTAGAGATTAATTTATAATTTATCTGCTAATACTGTGTTGTGTTATTTTGGAAGGTAAGTTTTTTGTATGTGTTAGTGTGTTGTAAAATTTCAAACCAGTACAACATTGAGACAACATTTTTTTTAAATATTACAAAATCGAACAGCAAAATGGGACGATGTGGGCTAGTGAAGTGACAGGGCTCACAACCCGAAGGTGCTGGATTCACTCCTTATCACAGCACCGGCCGTTACTCAGGGGAAGCAAACCTTTAGAAAATGCAGGAAGAAACAGACCCTTACATAAAATGCATGCCGAAGTCGGATGCACTGGGCCGACAGGCGCAAAACAAAAACATAGTGCAACGCACAATGCCTTGGGGATAGAGAAATAAGGCGAACGCCAAAATGTAAAAAAATGTTTAAAGCAGCAAAAACTAGTAACTTTCTACTTTTCTTAGTTTCACTGGTCCGCGAAAATGGTGTTTCCCAATTTCACAGGTCCGCGAAAATGGTGTTTCCCAATTTCACAGGTCCGCGGGTGTAAAAAGGTTGGGAGACACTGACACAGAGAGCTCAAATTGTGTTCAGTCTTTAACTAGTGCGACCTGTTTCTCTATTAAATTTCGACAGTGATTATTTCACCAACAAATTTTGTTTAAGGCGCAAATTCACCACAATAGAAACATGTTTTTGTTGCTAAATCCTGTAGTCCGAAAAGCAAAACAAAAATGTCTTAGTACTCCTATAAATAAAAGTTTCTACAAACGTTTTTTTAAATACTTCCTTTTTGTTTGAGAATGCTGCTGTTTTGTTATGGAATAGAGAAAAGGGAAACAATATAATATGTACATAATGAGTTTACAGGATGCTTACATCCCAAAACAGAGTATGATCTTCGGTACGAGCCTAGACTGATATGTCTCTTTTTCCTAAAATTTCGTGGAAAATTAGTAATTCACTCTTCTAATTGTGTTTCATATTTATAGGGGATCAAGATGCTGAGCAGCGCAGGAGTTGCAGTGGTCAGCGACTCATACCTGACTGCTAGTATCAGGGCCAGCGAACTAAAGCTGCCAAGACCCTTCTACACCTCCACGCGGTGATCCTGGATAACAGGCTGCAGAAGGGCAAACTGGCTGAGGAGAAGGGATCGAAGAGGGAATGCTAACCCGGTACTCAATAAATGCTTGCTGAAGTCGGATATGTTGGACCGAGAAGTGCAAATATCGCAGTCAATCTGTAAACTACGACACAACGCATTCCGTTCTCTGGACTTCATTCTGCTACGTAAGCCCTTTCAGTGTTTGGTAGTGGGAGATTGAAAATGAACGAACCCAAGCCATATTTACAGTATTGTGTCTACACCTTTCTTTTAAACCAGAAAGCTATTCCGCCCTCAGAAGGCTATAGCCAGTGGGAAATCAAAATATGACATACAATGAGCTGGAGATGCTTCTAGTATAGCGGGGTTAACTTGCACTCTTAGTCATATCTTCCAGCACCTTTCTCACTGTGACAGTTGCCCTAGTCTTACCATTGTCATACACCGAGCCCTCCCGAAAACTACTTTTAGAATGGCACCAGATATAAGACAGCGAGCATCCCATGGTAATAAAAACATGACGATTTATTGACTACCATAGTCGGCCCTGACCAAGCGTACAAAAATTACACTCACAAATCATGTATTTGCATATTCGGTCTGTACGACTCCCACGAGTTTAGAATAATCATGCAGCCTCTGGTTCTGTCTGTACGTCTTAGTCTATGTACCCCATGAGATGTGTTTTGGGATGAACATATTTGTAATTTCAACCTCGTCTAATTTACAAAATTAATCAACCGACGCCACCCCGCGTTGTTAAAGCAGTTACAGAATACACGAAGAGCTGCAGAGAAAATCAATTCCAATAACGGAGGAAATACAAACAAGGTTTAAAAAGACTTTTTTTTTAACGTCAAACGTGTACACGCGTTTTCATTTTCTCGTGTAACACTATATTCTAACAGTGTTTGTATTTAGTTTAGTCGAAGAATCAACGTTATTGCACATGGTTTAACCCATAAGTGCTTTGTTCTTCTCAATATTTTTGGAGAATAATAGTACAATGGACGAACTATGTAGCATCGGCGAGGATCCCGTAAGAGATTGGCTAGATTTTTAACACAACTTTTGAATTGTGTCCAGGCAGCGGCCGTTATGCCTACTTTTTCGATTTTCAACTGCCGAGGGATTTGATTGCACATGGGCATTCTAACTATACCTAGAGATCCGGGAAAATACCGGACAATTCGCGTGAAAAAAATCTCGGCCTCCAACGTGATTTGAACTGAGACCTCCAACACCCAAGGCCGACGTCTTACCCCGAGTCCACTCCGTCCCCCGTTTGCATTTGTGAACAGGAACACGTGTACTATTCGGGAACTCTATACATACATGTCTATTGCTGATTGATGTCATGGACAACCGTATTTTAGCCATGCTGATATTAATAAATCCGTACAGATGATCAGTACTTCTCTTACACTCGACATCATGTGAACTAAATCACTCACGTATTCCAGTATTTAGCACTCATACATTTTACCTCAGTTTCTCAATTAATCATTCTTTGCTGAATGAGCCACACGGTTAAGCACTCACTCCACTATTCAACCTCTCGCTCGTGCCATTCATTCACTCGGGCATTTCCTTACTTGGATACTAGCTCGTGCTTTTATTTAGTGTGTTTATATCTAAGATACGTTAGATACTGTATACGGTTGACTATTTGTTCAGTTCACTGACATTCTCTCAAGCCAAGGCGTTTCGTTCTATTCTCTGTACCTCCCCTCTGTAACTTCGTCCTACATAGACAATTAGAGGGTTCCTTATTTACATGAATCAAACGCACTTGCCACTGTTCGCGCAATATCACTCTCCAAGTTATTTATATACGAGGGGTAGTTATTAAGTAACTGCTAATTTATAATAAATTGCATAGAAGAGTACGTATGGAAAACGGAAAATCGTATTTCTGGACACAAAATAGCTCTTTAGCACTATACATGTAGGGATTATGACAATGTGACGATTAAGCACACGTACACAGTACTCTAATCTAGATCTAACAAATGCTTTATACAGTTTGACTATCACTTCCTTGTTCTTAGGCTTAATATTTCTTTTTATGATACATAATATTGTATTTGCCTTTTTTACTTCTACCTTCATTTATCTTACCTATATGATCTTTTATAACCCCTAGATCCTTTTCCTGTCATTCTAATATTGTTCACTCTTATTCTGTAACTATGTTCTATATTGGATCTATCCATGTGGATGACTGTACATTTATTTACATTAAACTCAATTTGCCAGATCTCGGACCATTCCCGAAGTTGTACTAAATCCGACCTCAATATACCCACTTCTGCTTTAGATGAGACACTAATGCATAGTTTTGTGTCATTCACGAATTTTGCAATCATGGATCCGATATTATTGTCCAAATCGTTTATATATTTCAAGAACAAAATTGTTCCCAATACCGAGCCGTGTCGCACTCCACACCACTCAAGAGTACTCCTTATTTATGCCCACTCTGCCTTCTCCCCGTTAACCAATTTTCTATACATTTGGCAACTTCCCCACCTATTCCGTGTGATTTCAACTTCCTAAATAATCTTTGATGAGGTACTCTATCAAAAGCCTCTATATGATGGTCGTAGTTCGGTCCTTCCTCATTCCATTCCTATCCTAACAGTAAAAGACCTAGAATATGTTGGCGGCGGGAATTTAACCCGGATTATTTGCCACAAGAAGCTAGCACTCATCTATTCACACTCTCAATGATAAGTATAGAAGACAAATGCTTGATATTCCACACGCTACTTACTACCTGTTATAAATGGCATGTCAGATTCCAATACATCATAACAATGTAACTACAGAAAAAAAAGAAAGACCACTTCAAATACCATGCCCCACTTTGGATCACCGGCCTCAATTGTATTCAAGTTCTATATCCCCAGAACTTGGTGTTCGACGCATACATTGACTGAATGCTAGACAGATCTAGACAATGGCGTCCCTTCTTTTCATGGTCATGCATGCGCACGAATTCTGGTTCACTTAATTAAAAAAACGGGAAGAAAAATTATTCAACGCTATTTTCAAATGGTCTTCCGCTTTCGACTTCACAACTACACAATAGCAACTTTTACAAGAAGTCTGCAGGTGCAATATTTCTTTAGGGAAATGAGCCAACACAATTTTGATTGCCTCTGTTAAAAAACAAACAGATGAGAAAGCATGTGCCAAATCAAATAAGAGAAAAAACAAAAATGTGGTCTAATGTGGTTTTGTTGCTATCCCATGGTGTGGTTTAATGACCAGAGACACTGCTGGTAATGCAAATATGACCTCATAAGTGACCATGCCGATAGGGATGAGGTGTTAGTGATTTAATTATACAGGTTTCTACTTTTTATGAGGTGGAGTGACTGCTTCTCCTTCTCTGTGATATCTTCCCTTAACCGGAAGTCAGTAATCCATTTGCAGCCTGGTAGAATGGAGCGTATCGAGACGGAATCGCACACCGTCCTTTATCCATGAGAAGCAAGCACTCTTACAACTCTGTTACACAGACGCTCAACAGAAAAGATAAAAATATCGAGAGAAAAAACGTAAATGGGCACCTTGCCAGCGGTTGGACAAAGAACATTTGGTTATGTTGTGTCCTAGTTCATAGCGAGGTTGTGATATCTGCGCTGTGTCAGAACGGCATTTTAGGGACTGGTTTGCCTTTCCTGTTCTTTCAGCTAGGATGCCCGAGTGCAGTCTGTTTCCACGACCACCAGTTGAAGACAGAATAGGGTCTTGGTGAACTCGTCCATACTGACGTAAGCTAGGACGAGTCGCTGGCTGATGTCAGCTCATTCACTGCAACCTCGCTGAGAAACTTTAAGTCAAGTTAAAGTAGCCGACTGCAAGTACAACATATAGTCGAGGTTCGAGTGTTGGAGACACATCTGTATTCGCTGACAGCTTTTATAGGGACGGAGAGTTGGAGACATTTGTATTAGTTATGATGGAATGTTGAAGATATTTGTATTAGTTATGATGGAGTGCTGTATGCAGATTTGTATTAGTTATGATGGTGTGTTGTATACAGATTTGTATTAGTTATGATGGAGTGTTGTATACAGATTTGTATTAGTTATGATGGAGTGTTGGAGACATTTGTATTAGCTATGATGCAGTGTTGGAGACATTTGTATTAGCTATGATGCAGTGTTGGAGACATTTGTATTAGCTATGCCATCCACGCGGACCTTAAATGCTTGTGATGCAGGTAGACAAGCGATGAACAGTGGCAGTTTCAATAAAAGAATGGTGGTAATGAAGGGAATATGTGAAAACGTATGGGAGCGAGGTGTAATCAAAACATGTTTGTTCATGACAATGATCACAAGACAAAACTTGGGTAGCATATGTAACAAAGATCAAACAAGAAATTCGCTATCTGGAGATATTAAGAAGCAATGTCAAAATGTTGATTAGTTCCTAGTTCTAGTGAATCCCACACGTCTTTGGCAAGTATCCAACTCCAGCGTGTGTTCTGAGAACAGACACACTGAGCTCCAAGCAAAGGAACGATCGCTTGGTATCCGGTACTATAGGCGTTACACTTCAATTTACCCAGCTATAGATACATACCTATATTTTTAGAGAAGCCAAGACAGAGAGGAATCAACCTGTCACGCCACCCGGAAAATATTTGAAAGTGGTTCTTAGAATCGACATCATTGTACACAAGCGCCATCATTTGGTGCCGTCTCTTCCATTGCTGAATGTGGCGACATGGCACGAACTCCGTAGCTCTTTTACTGGCTCCGAAACTGTCCTGTCCTCTGACTCAGTCATGTACACATTTACAGCTGCGTCGACTGGGATAAGCGGTCATACCAAGAAACAAATCCACGACATGTCCGTTCTGCCAAACTTTGCACGACGTGATTCAAACAAAGCACGTTGTGATTATAAAGCAAACTTACTATACCTAGACCACCGAATCGCCAAGTATAGGCCTTCAACACATACACGCCGCACCCTCTGCCATGAGCTCTGTCCAGGTTTCAAATGTTTCGCTCGAACTTTTTTTCTCCATGCGTGTTTTGGCCTGCCGCTACTTCCCTTGTCTTGGGGATTCCTGAACAGAAACTGTTTTAACTTAACTTAACTTAACGTCTTTATACTGGTTTAGAAGACCCTGCAGAGTCTGTATACAACCAGTTACATTTACATCACCTTGCTCTAAAATCTATGCGCATCCAGTTTATTCTTAAACGCATTAACTGTCCCTGCCTCCACCACCTCCCCTGGCAATGCATTCCAAGCAGACACCACTCTCTTACTAAAAAAATATTTCCTAATATCTAACCTGGACCTCTCCTTAATCAGCTTGTAGCTATGCCCTCGTGTTATTGTAGGTGGCTGTATATTAAAAAACTTGTTATAGTCTAATTTATCGATTCCTCTGATCATCTTATAAACCTGTATTAAGTCACCACGAATTCTTCTCTCTTCGAGACACTGTAGGCCCGTTTTTCTGAGTCGTTCCTCATAACTGTAATTCTGGAATCCAACTATCATCTTTGTCGCTCTTTTTTGTATTCTTTCTAGCATGTTTATGTCCCCTCTATGATAAGGACTCCACACCTGTACACAGTACTCCAATCTAGGTCTAACTAAAGCTTTATACAGTTTGACGATCACTTCCTTGCTCCTATGTTTAATATTTCTTTTTATCATACCTAACATTGCATTTGCCTTTTTCACTGCTACCTTAACTTGCTCACTCACCTTTCCTGTATGATCTATTATAACCCCTAGGTCCCTTTCCTTATCTATCTTTCTAATATTGTTTTCTCCCATTCTGTATTTATGTTCCATATTGGATCTACCCATGTGGATGACTGTACATTTATCTACATTAAACTCCATTTGCCAGCTTACAGACCATTCTCGAATTTTATCTAAATCCGACATCAATATATCCACTTCCGCTTTAGATGAGACACTACTGCATAGTTTTGTGTCATCAGCAAATTTTGCAATCATGGATCTCATATCAATGTCCAAATCATTTATATATATCAAGAACAAAATTGGTCCCAAAACCGAGCCCTGTGGCACACCACTTTTCACTTCACTCCACTCAGAGTACTCCTTATTTATGCCCACCCTCTGCCTTCTTCCTGTTAACCAATTTTCAATCCATTTGGCAACTTCGCCACCTATTCCATGTGATTTTAACTTTCGAAATAATCTTTGATGAGGTACTCTATCAAAGGCCTTTGCAAAGTCTAGATAAATAACATCCACTGGCTCCCCTTTATCTATGATTTTAGTAACCTCCTCCATGAATTCTAATAGATTTGTTAAGCATGATCTCCCTCTAGTAAACCCATGCTGACTATTTCTAATTAGATTAAATTTTTCTAAATGCATTACAATGTTTTCTTTGATTATTGACTCTAACAATTTACAGGCTATGCTCGTTAAACTCACCGGTCTATAATTTGCCGGATCTGATTTTTTGCCTTTTTTGAATAAGGGGATCACTCCTGCATCTTTCCAATCCCGTGGAACAATCCCTTGTGCAAGTGATTGAGAACATAATATAGCCAATGGTTTTGCTAGTTGGTTTCTAATTTCATACAGCAATTTTGGGTGAATACCATCTTGACCTGGACATTTATTCACTTTCAACCCCTCCAATTTTTTAAAAACCATTTCCTCTGTAATACAGATTGATCTTAATCCCGCTGTATCCATGTCTCTTTGAAAAATATCTATAGGCTCTGGGATCTCGGAGCAGTCCTCCTTTGTGAAGACTGTGCCAAAGTACTGATTAAGCAGATTAGCAGCCTCCCTATTCTCACTTATTATTTTCCCTGTACTGTCTATGAGAGGGCCTACTTTGTCTTTCGTTCTTTGTTTATTTCTAACATAAGAAAAGAAGCTTTTACTGTCAGTCTTGATCCTCTGAGCAAGTTTTTTTTCAAAGTCTATTTTTGCTGTTTTATTCGCTTTCTGAGATATGTTCTGCTTGTCCAAATATTTTACATATGTTTCTTTTGATTTACCTGCCTCTATATATTTTTGCCATGCTTTATTTTTTGCTCTTCTACATTTCACTACAAATCTAGTTATCCACTTTTTACGCTTGGGGTTTACCTCCCTACATGGAACACATTTTGTAATGCTATCAGCTGGTTTCATTATTATATGTTATATCCAAAGTCAATCACCTAAACCAGACGTGAAAAAAAGTCTATAAAACGTCTTCCCCGACAGCAGTGCCAACTGTTTGACTATCTTTACCATAATAGTACAGACCATGTGAAGCAGGTCTTAGAACAAGTCGAAAGTTTGTCTAGATCCTCCCTGCCGTGGTAATCTTTAGAAATGGGCTCCTTCCTCCCCCCCCCCCCCCCCCCCTGTTGTTGTCAATCTACTAGTGATGACTCACACGAGAAGAAGTTGTGTTTCAGTTGCTTAACGTTTTACATATTTAATACGGCTACCATATCGATTTACTTTCCCCGCGAACGTCTTTGCGTCGTCGTACATTCCAGTTGTATTGAGTTCAAGATACGCTATGTCCAATTGTGGTCTTGCCATATGACCAGTGTCGTAACCATGTAATCGCGTACTGACATTTAGGTACATAAAGCGATTTTGATATTCTTGGACCACAGTACTTTTCAACTTTAAAAACCATTGCTTTAACACAAAAAAGATTCACAGAATGTTAAACCATTACAATATACTCAATCATAGTAATGGAATAATAGAATCAAAATAGAAATCGTTTATTCTTGAGAGGAAACTGAATGAATGATACAACCAACGGAACCCAGACTTTCATAAACGGACGCCTGCGCAGAATATAAACGGTAGGGAATTTTAGGGAAAAACAGACAGATGTCAGAAGAATAAGAAGTGAGAAGACGCTGGCGTTGAAGATTATCTGCACGCCAGTTGTAGAACTGTACAATATGAAAGAAACAGCAGTAATAATTAAAGATCCCCTCCCTTCCGGCAGCCCTCCCCACATCACCATTACAATCTTCCCCCATCACCCATTTCTTTCAACCCCCACCCACCCCCCTTTTCCACAAATGTTGGACATAAAACATTAATGGAACGAACCAGTTGATAGCGTCACAATAGGGATTCTCAACAAGATGCAAAATTCTGGGAATCAATGACCATGCGTGATGTGTTATTAAATTTAATGTGAAGGGCTGATTGATTTCAACAACCCCAATACACCAGCGGCAAGGTTAAGTGAGGAAGAGACAGGCAGTGTGAGTCAAGGCAATAATAAGGAATGGCGAACTCAGCAGGAGAGAGAGGTGAATTCAAATTAAAACGACAACAACAAAAACGACGTGTCAGAGTTAGGAATGAACGACGAAAATAGGTTTTTAGTTAAGGCGAAACATTGAAACACCGTATCTATTTCCCAAACTGAATCATGATATTTCGTATATGTACAAGCAACGGATGGAGTGGTCTCTCATCGCACATGTTCAGGGTTCGTGCACGTCCTATTCTACTAAGCTTTAAATATGCATCTGACTCACAGCAAACTACCAGAAAGGAGAGGCTGCTTTTAACAGACGCGGAGTCGTCGTATAATGAAGTCTGTAACACTTAATCTCCGACGGCAACGTCTGCGATGAGACTAGCTATACTTTCTTTACACGATATGGTTGGTGGCCGAGCAGTGCAGTTAGAGCGCTTCTCACAAGCAGAAGGTACAGATAATTAAACTGTCAAATGGTTATCTAACTGATCTAAGACGAAACAGCAAAGTCCGTATAGAATGAACCAGTAGTAAGTAGTAGTAATCCGCGTAGGCAACAAAGACCTGTTGCGCCAACAAAGACCTGTTGCGTCAATCACCGTGTCCAAGATAAATAGATGCGGTCCAGGCTGAATGCAGCGAGGGTCCAGTCAGCCATGTTTGGCTTAACAATGTGATGTGGATGACGGACCATATAGAAGAGGTCTACTTACCACCCCTAATGTACATGGCCTCCTTCTTGAGCTGGTGGGCCAGGACGTCCTTGTGGAGTTGGACAACGTGTCCGAATAAGGATAAGCGGCGATAATGTGGCAGAACAATGCAGGGGCGATAACACCTCTGGCGGACACCAGTTGGTGTTGTCAACTTGTCGGAGAGGTGAACGCCCATGAGAACTCTCGTACATGTGTTACAGGAAAGCTGCTCGATCAGTGGTTGCATATGAGGCACTGAAGGCTGTAGTAAAAGCAATGCTGACAGGCGAAAGCAATGAAAGCCAGATAGTCCTGTTTACAGATGCACTGACCATGGTTACAGCACTAAAAAGCCAGAAAAATACAGAACTTAATGATTTAAGAACAGTACTCTGTCAACTATGCCAGCAGTCCGCACCAAAAAGAGTAGTGGTACAGTGGGTTCCATCCCACAGTAACATTCAAGACAACGAGGAGGCAGACTGGCAAAAGAAGGTGTAAGATTACCACAACCAGATTCTAGTGTGACCTACGAAGAGTCCAAAAGGTTTATTAGAGCCAGATACATGACTAAATGGGAATCAGAACATACTGGCTACACAACAAAATTATGCTTATTACCAGTTAAACAGAAAAGAGCAGGTCGTGGCCTTCAGACTCCGCACAGGCCACAACAGACTGAGGTACCATCTATTCAATAAACTGAAGATAGGTGGCACTGACTAATGCCCCTGTGGTACAGGGAAAATGACCACTGAACATCTGCTGCAAAATTGCCAGACATACGAGGACGAGAGAAAGGGCATGTGGCCATCACCAGTGTCAACATTAGATAAGCCTTATGGTAGTGTCGACAGCCTCAGGATGACGGCTGTTTTCTTCGAACAAATTCAAGTTGACGTCTGACAGCCTCAGGATGACGGCTGCTTTCTTCGAACAAATTCAAGTTGACGTCTGACAGCTGCTTTCTTCGAACAAATTCAAGTTGACGTCTGACAGCCTCAGGATGACGGCTGCTTTCTTCCAACAAATTCAAGTTGACGTCTGGCAGCGTACGAAGAAGAAGTGGTTGTATATTGTTGGGAACTCCAACCCGTGTTAAGGCTTTCCACAGCTGATTTGTCCACAGAGTCAAACGCGGCATTGAGTTCAACGTAAGCAACGTAGAGGAAATAGTTCAACCCCCGGTAAATCTCCGTCAATAGGCGCAGAGCAAAGATGGCGTAGATGGTGGAGTGTCAGGCAGTAAAGCCAGATTGTTGACGGCGTTGATTACTTTACATCAACAGCTGGATGAACGAGGGAAGTAAGCAGACAATTTAGTCTAATTACGTCTGAAGTCACCATAGAAACAACACCCTTACAAATGAAAGACGAGAGAAAATTATTAACGTATTTGTCGACACTGTTCAACAATGGTAATACTCTAGCCTAGCTTGTCAGCTTAAACTAGACTTGGTGAAAGAAAATGTTCGATATACTGGCTAAATGTATCAAGATTATGGCATGCCCAAGAGACCTGGAATTGTGTCAAGGTTTCTCTGAAACTCAAAACAAAAAAAGATCTGAGATAGGCTGGTACATTATAGATCTTATGATGCCATTTCACCTCGCTGAATGAAGGCAGAACAACATGGAAGGACAGCAATTATTAGTCTAGCTATCGAAACAAGCAGTTTTCTGACTTAACAACCTGCAAGTTCAGGACGAATGTGAACATCTTGCAAAAACGTATTTCCTTTTGAACCGAATTGCGGTCAATCCGGCTTTGCAGAATGAACATAACTGTCAGTGACAGACTAAGAATGTTTGAGCACATAGGGTTGAACAGAAAGCTAAATGAAAGCCGACTACGCTTAAATAAACAATTATTTACACATGTGGAGAAATCAGGCGGCCAGCGCGTTGGCTTGTTGAATGAACGTAGTGTCAACAGCGTTAAACCATAATAGAAATGTCGGGCTGAAAACGGATGGTTAAAACACTGCAAAACCCGTCAAGTCTGCAGTGGGATAAAAAAAAAAAAAAAGAACGTGTGAAAGTGGATGTGACCACATTTTCTGAGCTTGATAATGTTTATATCGATTATACAGCAAATCGATAATGTCCGAGTGCATTCTGATAAACAAGTTTAGCCACAACAAGGCGCTTTTCAGTCAATTGACTTGAAGGTTCTGTGCACCAGGTCATCTCGCTCAATGATCATGCGTGATGTTTTAATTTTATGTGAAGGTATGTTGATTTCAATAACTCCAATACACCAGCGACACGGTTAAATCAGGAAGAGACAGGCAGTGTTGGTGTGAGTCAAGGTAATAAAAAAATAAAAAGGAATGGCGAACTCAGCAGAAGGAGGCAGTGAACCTAAATTGAAAAAGAAAAAAAACAACTAGATGTTTTACAGTTAAAAATAAACGAACGAAAATATGTCTTTGGTTAAGGTGAAAAATTGAAACATCGTATCTATTTTACACAATTTATGGTTGGTTTTTTTAATTAATATACAAGTAACCGATAGAGTGGTTGTCTCTCATTGTATCGGGACAGAGTTCATGCTCTGATTGGGGCACACACCATTCTACCAAGCTATAAATGTGCACGTTAATTAAACCAACGGCTTAAAGGTCCAGGCTGTTCGGAATGGTTTTAACTAATAGAAAGCTGATACGTCATATAATGAAGTCCTTACCACTTCATCTCCGGCGGTAATGTATGTTGTGAGACTATCTATACTGTATAAGCTATGGTTGAGACATGCACAGATTTGTCAGACCGCTTCTCACAAACAGAAATGAAATCATTAAACAAACTGTAAACGGATTACCTGACTCTGGTCTAAGACAAAGAATGCAAGTCAGCGTAGAATGAAGCAGCACTCACACGCCATAAATCTAGTCTGGCTTGGCTTCGTTCATTCTCAATCTTCCGCTACAAAACACTGAAAGAGCTTAAGTAGCAGAATGTAGTTCAGAGAACGGAATGCGTTGTGTCGTAGTTTACAGCTTGACTGCGATATTTGCACCTTTCGATCCAGCACATCCGACTTCGGCAAGCATTTTTTAGTACCGGGTTACATTCTCTCTTCGATTCCTTCTCCTTAGCCAGTCTGCCCTGCTGCAGCCTGTTATCCAGGATCACCGCGTGGAGGTGTAGAAGGTCTTGGCAGCTTTGGTTCGCTGGCCCTGACGCTAGCAGTCAGATATAGGTCGCTGACCACTGCAGCTCATGCGCTGCTCAGAATCTTGATCCCTAAATCTAGTCTAATTAAGTATGTAATCTCTATAGGAACTTCTTTCTTACTTCACAAAGGAAGAACAGGAGAAAATAGTTAACATATCCGTCGACAATGTCTAAAAATGTTTTTATTCTAGCATGTAAATTTAAACAAGACTTCGTGAGAGCAAACCTGTCTAAATATGTAAAGATCATGAAACGTCAGCTTAAACTAGAATCTAGGTGGTTAAAAAGATGTGACAAAACAATACTATCTAATGATGCAAATATTCTGGCATGTCCATGACACCTGGAATTGTGTCAAGGTTACTCTGAGATTTTTTGTTTTTAAAGTGTTTGAGATAGGCTGGTACATTTAAATGTGACATTTGACCTCGCTGGATGAAGGGAGAGCAGCACGAAGGACAGCAATTATGAACACAGCTGTTGAGTCGCGCAACGTTTTCTGACTTAACAACTTACAAGTTCAGAACGAATGTTGTTGTTTGCAAATGGCCACAATGAGTAGGTTACTCTTTTGTGCGCCCTGAAAATCACGTTAAGTGGCGGGTTGCAGTAGCTTTCCTCGCATCCCTTGGCCAGTACATTTCTCCTGACCCTGGCTAACATTGTCTGATCAGTGTGTTTTGCCTGACCAGACTTTAGCCTCATAGTCTCACGGGACGAATGTAAACAGGAGAAAACATATTTCTATTTAAACGAACTGCGGTCAATCCGGCTTTGCAGAATGAGGACGGCACTGCCAGACTAAGAATGCTTGAACACATAGGGTTGAACAGAACGCTAAATGAAAGCTGACTACGCTTAAATAAACAATTATTTTCGCGTGTGGAGAAATCAGAAAGCCCGCGCGTTTGCTTGTTAAATGAACGTAGTGTCAACAGCGCTAAACCATTAATAGAAATGTCACCCTGAAAGCGGATGGTTAAAACACTGCAAGACTCTCCTCTCCCATCGTCAAATCTCCAGTCGGACAAATAAAGAACGAGTGAAAGTGGATTTGACCACATTTTCTGAGCTTGATAATGTTAAATTGATTATACAGCAAATCGATAATGTCCTAGTGCATTCCGATAAGCAGGTTTAGCCACAGCAAAGGCGCTTTTCAGTAAATTGAATTGAAGTTCTTTGCACCATGTTGTCTAGCTCAATGACCATGCGTGATGTGTTATTAAATTTAATGTGAAGGGCTGATTGATTTCAACAACTTCAATACACCAGCGACAAGGTTAAATGAGGAAGAGACGGCAGAGTTGGTGTGAGTCAAGGCAATAAAAAAGGAATGGCAAACTCAGCAGAAGGAGTGAGAGGTGAACTCAAATTTTAAAAAAAATTTACAAACAAGCACTAGTCTTGCTAGTGTTAGAAATAAGGGAGGAAAACCTGTTTTTAGTTGAAACAGAAATATATATATATCATACACTGTATCGAGGAGACGGCGTGGCCTAGTGGCACGGCTCACAATCCGAAGGTGCTGGGTTTGATCCCAATGACAGTACCGGCCGTTACCTCGGGGAAGCAAACCCTTAGAAAATGCAGGAGGAAGCAGACCGTTACATAAAATGCATGCTGAAGTCGGATGCACTGGCCTAGTGGTTAAGTGGCATGGCTCACAATCCAAGGGTGCTGGGTTCGATCCCCATAACGGTACCGGCCGTTACCTCGGGGAAACAAACCCTTAGAAAATGCAGGAGGAAGCAGACCCTTACATAAAATGAATGCTGAAGTCGGATGCACTGGGCCGACAGGCGCAAAATAAAAACCACAGTGTAACTATTTGGTATACGTAAAAGCAATGGCTGGAGCGTGTCTCACTGCGCAGTGGCCAGGTTTACGTGCTGGTTCTGGACCCAGGTGTAAATGACATGATTCGCAGCAAATACCAGGCAGCGTGTAACGTCTCTGGTGACCAGTAACAGAAAACTGAGACGTTTAATGAAGTATTGAACACTTTATCTCCGACGGCAATGTCCCGTATGAGACTAGTCATGCTTTACAAGCTTTGGTTGGTGGGTAGGGTGAGAGTAGTTTGCTGGCTTGTTGAAATAATAATTTAAATTAAACAAGTCGTAAAAGTGTGACCTAACACTGCTGCAAAATAAAACACGCTAGTCAGTATGGAAAGATTGGAAATGAACCGATAGTCGCCCTCCATAAAGTTGAAGTCTAATTAAGTCTTATACTGATATGAAAACACCTTGACCGTAATACTGGCTGGCAGATGAAAAATGTAATACACTCTAAATGTTAGGATTCCGACATGTCATTTTAAACTAGAGCTATTCTGTATTCATAACAGAAAAGTTGTAACAAAACTGTCTACACACTGTCAAGTATTGTGTATGCAAGAGGTGCATATACAATCTGGCACCTACTGCTCTTAGATTATGGATATAACTACCATTATCGTCAATCGGCCAACATGTAGATGGGTACATGGGTTACTGTTAGGGAATGAAATGCAGCAAAGGAAGGGAACCATTTCATAAAAAGCTGAGACTAGCACAATGATGTATATAGCTATGGTACTATCTTAACCTTTGCAATACAACCAGGAAGTGACAGCATAGATAAACATTGCAGACTTGAGCAGACAGATAGCAATACTCAGAACAGAACATTGCAGACTCACGGACCATGTCCACAGAATGAGTCTTAGAGATTCCACCACATGTGACTGCGAAACACCCAAGGAAACACCAGAACATATCCAGCAGGATTGCCGCACTTATGCAGACCAAAGAGACGCAGTCTGGTCTGGAGGCACATACCATGCTCAAAATGCTGTGGAGGACCAGCAAAGACCTGAAGCACAATCTCCTTCGTCAACCTCACCAGTTGATTGAAGAAACAGATCATATCACTAGACACCTGAACATAACCAAGGCAAGAGAACAATCATGAAATGATACACAGGATTTGCTGGGCATGCTATTAATATGCAAACTATAGAACAAGGTGACCAGATACATACAAGATGCTACAAATAGCTAAATTTCCTATTTCTGGTAGTTTAATCCGGCATCCTTTTCTACCTTATATTTATTTAGGACGGTCTCTGGTTTCTATAATGTCCTAACAAGCTTGTGTAACACCCATGTAGCGGATTAAATATCATAGTTTATGTCTTCTGTTGGAACTATATATGGTCTTCCAGCCTTTACAATCGTTACTAAATGCAATGCTTGTTTGAAAGTTGGTTTCTGTGTAAGTTGAATTTGCATTAAAAGGTTTAATTTCATAGTGTTATGGTGGTGTGATGTATGGGTTGACTACTGTTTAGATTTGGATTCATATATTACACCCAAATGTATGACATATGTGTTAAGAAATAATTTTTACTATTTATTTAACACCCTGATACAGTTTTTTTTTCCTGATTGTGTTATCTCATTACTAGGCTGCTTACAATTTTGTATTTTTTGTTCTCTACAGCTTTATATGCCATTTCATTCCCACAGGATTGTGATTTAAGCACACATCCAATCCAGAGTATATTTCGGCTTGCTTAGAATATTATTTCAATAATCTGCTGATGATCTTGATGAGCAAGTCTGATCCACTGTCCATTGCATGGAACTTTTCTATCTAATACACAATAGAAAGAACTCAGTGTTGCACTTTTCAATGAGAAGTCGGTGAAGATTCCATTTTGGCTAGAAAATGCAAATACTTTGGTCACATAAAGAGACACAACGGTCTTGAGAGGACGGTGATGGAAGGTATGGTGCCAGGCAAAAGAGGAAGGGGTAGACCAAGAAGACGATGGCACCAAGATATCCAGGAGTGCCTGAGTATGACAGTGGCGGAAGCTGGTGTTTTGGCAAGGGAAAGAGTTTCTTTCAGACAGACTGTGATGGGAGCGACGTTCTACAAAGGACATGCTACATGATGATGAGTCGGTGAAGAAATAAAAGATAGAGGTAGTGTCGGTTGTAGTGGGAAATTAAGCAAGAATATATATTGTCGCTTTTAACTTCTTAAAGAGCAAGTCTTCTACAAATACACGCCGTTATCCAGTCCTGAGCCATCCATTCCAGTCCATGTCTTCCTTATTGTTTGTCTTAAGCTCATTTCTCCATGTGCATTTTAGTCTGCCTCTACCTCTCCTACCATTAGGATTCCAGAACAGAAACTGCCTTGCAATTCCATCATTCGGATACCTTAACATCTATCCTATCCAAAGACAGCATCTTCTCCTCATGTCCCACTAATATATGTCTAGTACTTACGAACGGTTCCATATTAGTGATATTACTGTATCATTTCAAACCCTCCATTCTGCACAGGCCCTCATATGAAAGTTGACACCGTTTTTGGTTATTTTTCAGTGTTTTAGAACCATACAATAAAACAACATTTACACTGGAGTGAAAGATAAATCCGTTTGATTTCCATAAGTTTTCCAATCCAATGAACCTTGTGCATTCTTATGTTGACATGTTATCATACGTTGCCTCATTGGTACCAAGATATATGAAAAACTCTATATCTTCTAGGAGTGTGACTCCAAACACTGACTGATTGTCGTTAGCTTAAGTTTTTCTTATAATATTTGTCTTATTACTTTTGTATTTTCAGTTCCAATTTCTGTGACCTCTCATCAAGTAAACATATAGTTTTGTATTTGCTTACAGAACAGTAGAGTCATGACATTTGCAAAATCCAGATCATCGAACTGTTTACCCAGTCTCTGAGAAACAGATACATCCTTAATGCATAATACTAGCTATTTATGTATTCTAGGGACAGACCACATTATGATTTCACCAGAATTCAGAACAAATATAAATAATTACAAGAGCTCTGACTAGTTGAGCTATGAAATTTGATTAACCATTTGACAAGCACATAGAAAATAATGTTACAGATTAAATAAATTCACGGATCACTGAGAAAATTATTAAATACAAATTACAAATTGATGATTGCTAAATTATTAATTAATAATATTAATATTGATATGGCGGACACGTAAATTTTGAAAATTATTTTGCAAAGCAAAAGACGTAAAAGGTAATGGTACCCGAGATGAAAAGAATAGGACCACACTCACAATCTAACCATGTCGTAAAAGGTAACTAACGATGGGTGTTCTCGTGACTGGCAACTTTATCATGTTAAAAACACGTTGACATTACAATCAGTCTCTACAAAAATCCAGATCTGAGCTTTCTGTAAAAGGAACAGCTGAAGTTTCACAAAAGGTGATTTATTGCCAATATTTGCAAACACGTTTCCTGTAAACTGGAACAGTTGTACTGTACATTGCGGCAAAAGAGGAAAAGATAAATAAAGAAATGTTGGGGCAAACTGACAACTAAGTTTGTGTCACGAACATACAGACCTAATAATAAAAATAATAGATTTGAAACAAAATGTAAATGTAAGAAGATAATAGCCATCGTACCTTCATCCTTGTGGATTAACTCTACAGGTAAATAGCGTGAAAGTGCTATCTTATTTAAGTTATTATAGTCTGCTGCCAAACCTGACTTGGTATATTTACGAAATAAATTGCACTTATAACAATGATGAATGAACGAATACACTAGTTGCTTCCAGCTTTTGTTTACCTAGAATTTAAATGAATTGAATGATTATAAATTAAATATTGTTTGTCACGGATATCAACGGCGAAGAAAGAAAAGTATCCCAGCCCCAATAACTCAATAAGCATAGCCGGGATAGCCAGGTGACAAAATATTACACTTCCTGCCTCTAACACTTCATCTTTAACGGTAACATTTGACTGTGTTATGAGACGACCGTTACCTCACCTCCAACTATCAACTATTTGTTTAATTAAACATTATCTAGGTTGGTCAAATAAAAAGCAGATGAAAGACAAGAAGCGAACATATCTTAAATAAAATAATAACTAGAACAAGACTAGTTTGTAGTCATTAGTCAGTGCAAGTTAAGTTACTGGGAGATTATCCTGAATTATCAAGAATAAAACTGTCAAGTGATTCATGTTATGACGATGATATCACTCACTTATCAGAGCAGAACAATATTATATTAAATACAAATTGAGTTTGGTCATATAAATAATAATGAATCCCCATCAGCTGATGCCACAACAATTTAAATCCACTCACAAACTGTTTATCTGCTTTTAAAAGTAATCTATTGCCTACCCTGACGTATAATCCATAAGTCACACACACATTTATGCTACTTTGATACTCCAACTGACCGTGAAGCTCTGTTCCAAGAGAAGAAGGTAGAATGACGAGCAGACGCCTTAGACTAACACGTTTGTCTCCGTTTGTTGTGAAAGTTCGAGGTTCCACATCCGGTAGGGCACTACGCATGGGCATCAGGAATGACCCCCCTTCTCCATGACGTCAAAGACTTCAAAATGGCGTCACAATTAACAATAGTCTTTGTTTACTCCTACAAAATCTATTATTGTTAAAATCATAGTGTCTATCTTGGAGATTTGGCACTTGATATAGCTTTTAAACAGTTACTGTGCAATAGTCTTTTCATTTGACAAGTATACGTCATAAAGGTACTGTTTTAAAACAAATCAAGTATCATTTTACGCTACTGTCACGACTGAGTCTGACTCGGTCGGTCTAGTCTCTACTGAGAAATGAGTACTTCAGTACTACTAAGTACTTAAACTACTTATTACTATTAGAGACTAGTAACTTAGAGTAAAGGTGCTAAGTAATACTAGTAGTGAGTGCTAAGTACTACTAGTTTCTATGTTAATTGTTATTCAGTACTAAATTCTTGACATTCCTGAAAATTATTCAATTCTTGACAATATTATTTATTATTATTATTATTATTGACCTCAACTCACTAACAAGTGAATCTGAATTAAGTTAATATTTTTTTTTAGTCGTCATTTGAAATCGCTGATTAGACTTTTAAAGACCTGCAGCACATTTTCCATTCCTCTATTCCTCTAAGATTGTCATATATAGTAGTACTAGTTAGTAGTTAAGTTAGTAGTAGTGTTAGTACTGTTACTGTTGTTAGTGTTACTGTCACTGGCTGTGTTTTGTATTAATAGTGTGGATTCAATATTCTATGTCATATATGGAATGAAAGGGATTGCATGAGCAATAAGAAAATATAAATTATATAAATGTATCTCTATTTCTAAAATAGTAAAGATATCAGAAACATGCAACAACAAAAAACTGGACAGAAAACACAATAACATGTCAGATTTGCGCAATATAAACTGCTAATCCATATGTTTTGTCGTTTTATGACACACTTGTTTTGAAACAACATCCATTTATGACATCTATTATAGACCTAACATGAAATTGGTCTAGCATATCACAATTTTGAGAATCCTTGTTACCTAATGCGAAAAGGCCTACTTTATCACTTTAAACTAGTTTAAACACACAACGTTTAATATTTTACAAAAATTTGAGATACCACTGACTCCACATTTGTTTATTTATAGCCAAACACCAGAAAAATAGATCCAATTTTGTTTCTGAGTTATATAAAAAATAGTCTATTATGCGAAAAATTAAACAAGATGTATGTTTATTGTCTCCTGCCACAAAAATGTAATGTTTACTTTATTCGACAACGAACACATTTTGTGAAGAATTGACTGCTCTGTCAGAATAATTCAGATTAACTAGAAAAATCATTACAATAGCTAAAATGAAGTGTACATTTTCAGTGATAGTTTAAAAGAAACTTTTTTGTGCAGAAAAAAAGAGCAGATCGAAGCATGCATATTTGTTATCCATAGTAGAATTTAGCAAATAATGTTTTGACAAAAACTTTTTTTAAAACATTTGTGAAGTATCTAAAAAGTCTCACAGTGAAAAATATATCCGTATCATAAAAAAAAGAATCATCTTAAAGTTACCGGCCCCTGACAGTGGCTTCGTGTACTGAATGACAGGAAAAAGCGGTCCCTGACAGTGGTCTCTCGTCCTGAAAGAGTTAATGAACTATTATAGTTAGAATTATTTTTTACGATAAAAATGGGATTGATGAATCATAACACGTTTTATGTTACTACGTCTTATTATTTATTTTATGTTTTAGTATCTTGATCACATTATGTATGAATCATTAAGTTATCCACTTCTAAGTGTGCTATTTTTGCTCCATTCCTAAAAAAGAACTTGTAATTGACATATGAACACTTTGTCAGGTCAGGTCATCCTGTAACCGGTGAGGTCGTTGGAGCACACAACTTTATAAATTTGATGTTTTAACTTGTTACTCCTCTACCCCATCTTAAAATGCTAAAATACTGTGTTTATTTTCTATCGCCTAGTGAGAATTATAATGTTATTAACATAATGTCGCTCCACTCTCATCATGAAAACATATAGGTCTGGTTGTTTATTGTGCTTTAACCTTCTAGTTACCACATTTTTAAAAAATTATGTCACAGATATTTAAACTTACTCATTTTTGGGTGCACCAGCTGGCTTGTAAATCCGTGAAATTGCCACAATGCACTGATAGTGTTCCTAATCAGATCTCCATATCTGTTAATGTCCACTACAAGCACATTTATAAACCCAACCTACATAAACAAACTAAATAGACCCACCTCAGAAAAGTTCATTGCAACAACTTAACTTCACCACAATCGATAATGGGATAATCTTCAAAATCCATGTGAAATAAAAACAAATGTTAACAAATTATCTAAAGTTAAAATCGCTATTGTATTTTTATCGGTGCGGGCAGAAATGGTCTTGTTTAATGTTCAGTCGTTTCTATAGCAAAACCGGTGTTAACACAATAAATACACATGTGAGTATACAGAGAAATTGCCCTGGGCAAATTTTTCCGCGAGTAGTTCTAGAAAAGTTAAAATAAAAGTTTCTATGGTATGGATTTATTGTTGTAAACATGCTTACTCATTGCTATGGTGAACATGAAATTTGACTTTAAATCAGTAAATTGTTTAGCTGGTTGCTAATTCATCTTGTTTGTGCCATTTAACTTTGTTGCATTATTCAGTGCCAGGGGATTTGTAAAAAGAACATGCAACTGACCATAAGTGCCTGCATTATACAGCTATCTTCTGTCTTTCAGGAACCAGATGATTTGACATTTGTTGATGCCTCAATGACACTGTCCCAGAAAAACTTCCTGATGGCTCCTTCAAGTTGTAATTTGCAATGGCTGCTTGTCATGGTTCTTCTAGACATTGCTTTATCCATGTCTGTTGGTAAGAATGGGAGGCTAGTGTTAGATAACTCTAAGATGAACATACCTTTACTCTCATCTACTCCTTGTGATGGATGTTCTGCAGCAATATTTTGATAATTACTTTTTTTGTCTTAAATATTGCTCATACTTTATATTATGACATAGTTAATTTAGTATTTTCTTGGCTCTATATTCTGAACATTTCAGCACTTTCTTGTGTTTCACAATCTGGCCAAGACTCAGAGCTGTTGAGAAGTCGTAACTGTTAATGCACATCATAAATGTATCTGAGACAAAATTAACTAGTTTGAACATACTGATCACAAATAGGAATGAATCATTGGGGGGGGAGGGGGGGGGGGGGTTTGTTGATATGTTTGCAAGTGACTCAGTCCTTCTCTTTTCTGTTGCCCTGGTATGTTATTTCCCATGAGACGGATATCTTGAGCACCAATTAGATGATACAGTATGCAGCAGTCATTGCAACTGCATCTCACTGTCATCATTTGTGTTGTGGATCCGTTATTTCCGGATCAAGAAGTCTTGTGATTGTATGAACAGTCAGTGCTGATTATTTTTGCAAACAACTGACTTTGCTATTACAAATACCGCCCATTACAACAATGATAAAGAAAGCTTACAGCTTTTGTTTTTTTTGTTTTGTTATGAGATCGGTGACTAGGAGTGTTATTGGGCCCCACCCCACATATGTGTTGTCAATCCTGTGCAACAAATTTGTGCTGCTGGTTGAACCAAAAAGGACAATTAATGCGTTTTGCTGTTCTAATGGTGTGGAGGGAACTGACAAATCATCTTAATGATTGTTACTTTTGCATAACTCCTCTAATTGAAGCATGGTATTTTTAATAAATACCCTATCCGAGTATTCCCCCTTTTGCGGCCAGTGCCAGATAGGGAACGACTTCCTGCTCCAGACATACCAGAATCTTATACCCTGGATGCTGAAGAAGATAATAATGCCAGTGGACATCCATCTCCTGTGAAAGCATCTACATCAAGAAATCCTGATTTTGTGTCAGTTGAACAGTCTGCACATCCACATAAAATTACCCAGAGTGAATTTAATGATCTAGTGAAAGACATCTGGAGCTGCCAAAAAATAAAGCAGAGCTGTTAGGGTCCAGACTGCAGCAATGACATTTTCTGGAAGAGAATGTGCATGTTTCTGTGTCTCGTGCTCGACAAAACAATCTGCTTCCATTTTTCAAAATGACACGTGACCACATTGCTTGTGTTAATATAGTGGGTCTGATCGCAACACCACACTACACAGATAGCAATTGGAGGCAGTTCATTGATTTGTCTAAGTTCAACTTAAAGCTGTGCTGATCCATAATGGAAAGGGTATACGTCTGTTCCAATCGGGTATACAGGCACATTAACCTTTACCAGGCTGCACTAACAATTTTCCCCTGCAGCTGCATTAATTTTCAGCACATCATATTTTACTTTGGTTGTTGATTTTCAGATCAAGGAACCTTTTTATTAGTAGGCCTGAAGATATTATTCTGATATGTATAGTGACATAAATGAATAAAGAACTGTTTGGTGTGTGTGGGTGTTAGTTTCTAAGATATAAGATGTAGGTAAAAATTTATAAAAACAAAGCACATACTTTTAGACTTACTGATTAGGGAACGTCACTACTCATATAATCCATTGGAATCACAACAAAGTATCGAAACTGTGTTTATAATATTAGCATAACTGTTAGTTTACACTAAAAACGTATTTATATATATCTATATGAACAAACTACACTTAACTAGTTCACAAAGGTCTTCTACAACTTACTTCACCATCCCAAATAATGGGCAGAGTCCACACCGATTGAAAAAGAAGAATATATCCTTTCAAAACTCTGTTTTAACTCAACGTCTTTATACTGGTTTAGAAGACCTTGCAGAGTCTGTATACAACCAGTATACAACCAGTTATCAAAGTCGATCTACACTTTCGCAGCTGAAGTTAATAGTGCTGAAAGTTACAATTAAGTACTATCAAATCAGCCGCATTTTAATATTTTTGTACTGCACCCTGTTTGTGTTTTATATGATAATGTCGACAGCGGGCAAAAATGTTTGCCACAGATGTGCAAACTAGGGTTTTTTTGTTGGCAAAAATCATAGCCTCGGCCGCTGTAAAGATAAAGTACAAAAACATGAAACAACTTACACACCAGCTATGGCAAGTACAAGGGGCGGGTTTGTGGTGACCTGAAGGTCATTACCATTTTGATAGGGCTACAGCAAGGTTACACACAGTTTTGCTGTTTCCTTTGTCGCACAGCTGTGCCAGGGCTTTGCACTACAAGAAAAAGAATTGACCCCAATGACAATCACTTGAGCTGGGGAAAAATATTGCACTTAGTGAACCACTCGTAGAATTCCACAAGATCTTGCTCCCTACTCTCCACACAAACGTGGACTAATTAATATTTTTATAAAGACTGTATCGAAATGAGGCAGATTTTTATGCCATCATGAAAATTGTCAAGACTTAGTAAGACCAAAATCAAGGAAAGTGTCTTTGTCAGTCCACAGATTCACAGATACATTAGCTTTTCCGAGATCAGCGATTTGATTATTTCCTCACATGTGATGAAAAGCTAGCTTGGAATGCTTTCCAGCAAGTGGTCGCAACCTTTCTATTAAACAATAAGGCTGACAATTACCAGGAGCTTGTAGAAACCCTTTTGCAGCGCTACGAAAGAATAGGGTGCAACATGTCCTTGAAATGCACTTTCTACACTCTCATGTAGATCTTCCCTGCAAACTGTGGTGCTGTCAGTGGCAAGCATGGGGAGCAGTTTCATCAGGACATTTACTACCCTCAAAAAAAACATACCAAGGGAAATGGAATGCAGCAATGCCAGCAGACTATTGTTAAGCCCTTGTGATAGATGCTTCAGAAATGCATTACAAGCAACACGTAAAAAGATGTCGCTGTGAATCATTTCCGCTATGACCATTATTATCATATGGTATCTATTAGCAATTGTGTAGAACTTGTTTTATAGATACTTTTAAATACTAAAGCTAATCTGGTGTTTTAATGACCATATTCATTTTCAGCAGCGCAAACAACATAAAAGTAACTTGATTTAACAAAAAGTCCAACTTTCTTTTGTCCAGTGTTATTATTATTAACATGATGGTGCATACTTTATTGAAATATACTTTAATGGTTCATGTTATTTAAATTCCTTTAATTATGAATTTGCTTCCTTAAAGGCTGTGGACTAAATCCTTTTTATATTTTTGATATCATTTGCAGAAGTGTTTCAGTGTTCTTCCCTGACTCCACCAGAGAATGGTAATACCATAGAGATAAAACTACCAAGTCATGTAATGCATTATTCCTGTAAAATTGGTTACCGCTTAGAAGGTCCACCCAAACAGGAGTGTAAAAATGGGTCATGGATTCCTCCAGAAACTCCATACTGTTTACCAGACAGTAACCAAGGTATGAAATCTTGCCTGTGTTTAGCTAGCATTCATAATCACTTGCAAATATGTCTCTACATTGGTGATGTAAACTGCATAAAGCTTTGCCTTGCTGTTGTTGTTCAAAGCTACTTGTGCTGAGTTGAGTTAGCTCTTGGCATGTTTTCTTTGGTATTGTGTTACAGTGGCTCTTCTTACATCTCGAAGCATGTTCAAGAAGGTGGACTCCGAACCATTGGGCTATAGTGCAATGCACAGGTGCGGAATAAACACACCACTATCACAGTGTTCAACCCCATCTCGTTGATCAGAATGCCTTGACACATTTCATTTCCAGGAAGCGCGAACGACCTATGGAGGAGTCTTCAACAAGTGCTTGCCTCTAGCTCTGTCCACATCTTCCATACCTCATCTTTGTCTGTTTCAAGCTCCATCCTCTATGTGTGTTTTTATCTTACCTTGGGTGTTCCAGAACAGAAACTCTTGAAATGATATTAGCTAGTTTCCTTAATGTGTCTCCTATCCAGTACTTCTCCGTAAATCACGTTCCACTGATATATGTCTGGTCCTTTCCAACAGTTTCATATTAGTGATCTTATCATACCATTTCAATCCCACAGTTCTGTGTAGACACCCATTTATGTCTGTCTGTTAATGTTTTTCCATTGTTTTTGCCATTCTCCATGTTTCCGAACCACATAGTAGTACTGACTTTAATTTAGAGTTGAATATTTTGATTTTTGTGTTGGACTTAAATTTATTTTAATTCAAGTTCATCAGTACAATGAAAGCTTCTCTCTCCTTTTTGTATTCTTATTTTGTCTATATATGGCGCATCATGTTATTTTAATTCCTTTATGTATGGCTATATATATAGCTACCAAGATGTATGAATAAAAATGATTCAGTATCTTGTAGGAGTGTCTCCCGGCACAATCTAATCGTTGTTAGTTGTATTTATTCTCATAATCTTAGTTATTCCTCTGTGTATATGGTATTTTAGTCCCTTTTCCCATGATCTTTCATCAGTTATATTTATATTATTTTGCACATGATTGCAGTTATGGGACAGAAGAAACAATCAGTTAGCATAACGGGATCAAGATGCTGAGCAGCGCATGAGCTGCAGTGGTCAGTGACTCATAGCTGACTGCTAGCGTCTGGGCCAGCGAACCAAAGCTGCCAAGACCCTTCTACACCTCCATGCGCTGATCCTGGATAACAGGCTGCAGTAGGGCAGACTGGCTGAGGAGAAGGGATCGAAGAGGGAATGCTATTCCGTTACTCAAAAAATGCTTGCTGAAGTTGGATGTGTTGGATCGAAAGGTGGCAATATCGCAGTCACGCTGTAAACTACGACACAACGCATTCCGTTCTCTGAACTACATTCTGCTGCTTAAGCTCTTTCAGTGTTTGGTAGTGTGAGATTGAGAACGAACCAAACCAAGCCAGACTAGATTTATGGCGTGTGAGTGCTGCTTCATTCTACGCTGACTTGCATTATTTGTCTTAGCACAAAAGAGTAACCTACTTATTGTGGCCATTTGCAAACAACAACATTCGTTCTGAACTTGTAAGTTGTTAAGTCAGAAAACGTTGCGCGACTCAACAGCTGTGTTCATAATTGCTGTCCTTCGTGCTGCTCTCCCTTCATCCAGCGAGGTCAAATGTCACATTTCATATTTAAATGTACCAGCCTATCTCAAACCCTTTTTTTTTTAAATCTCAAAGAAACCTTGACACAATTCCAGGTGTCATGGGCATGCCAGAATATTTGCATAATTAGATAGTGTTGTAGATATTGTTTTGTCACATCTTTTTAACCACCTAGAATCTAGTTTAATCTGATGTTTCGTGATCTTTATATATTTAGACAGGGTAGCAAATGTTTGGGCTCACGATGAGTCTTGTTTAAATTTACATGCTAGAATAAAAACACTTTTAGATATTGTCGACCAATATGTTAACTATTTTCTCCTGTTCTTCCTTTGTGAAGTAAGAAAGTAGTTCCTATAGAGGTTACATACTTAATTAGACTAGATTTAGGGATCAAGATGCATGAGCTGCAGTGGTCAGCGACCCATAGCTGACTGCTAGCGCCAGGGCCAGCGAACCAAAGCTGCCAAGACCCTTCTACACCTCCACGCGGTGATCCTGGATAATAGGCTGCAGCAGGGCAGACTGGCTAAGGAGAAGGGATCGAAGAGGGAATGCTAACCCGGTACTAAAAAATACTTGCTGAAGTCGGATGTGTTGGACTGAAAGGTGGCAAAATCGCAGTCAAGCTGTAAACTACGACACAACGCATTCCGTTCTCTGAACTACATACTGCTACTTAAGCCCTTTCAGTGTTTGGTAGTGGGAGATTGAAAATGAACGAAGGCAAGCCAGTTAGCATAACACAAGTAGTAGTATTGGGAATGATATTTCAAAAGAAGACATTATGTGAAGACTTGAAAAAGATTCACTCTTTTAAATATTATTGTTTACTCAAAGCTTATTGGTGCTGGTGTCAACATGTACATTTTCATTTTGATATAAAATTATGTAGGGTGCTGTAGGCAAGAGGATAAGGCACTTGCCTCTCACAGTAATGAACGGAAACGGTGGGCGATCGAATGCCGCAAGTTTCAAGCGACCCCTGGTCTCACGGGAGATAAGACCAGAGTGCCTGCATCCCGAGTTACCTCCAGTCATCTCAACCAATAGTCTTCCCACTGATCCAAGGTCTCTCGGGATAAGAGTGAAATTGATGACCAGCGCATATTCTTCCCCACTATAATCCAAATACAGCGTGCATCACATTATTAAGATAAAACCGTCTGGTGTTGTGGCCATCATCGCTTCACAATGGGCAATAACTATAGCGCTATATTGCTTGTCTCTTAAATTTGATGCATTTTTATAGGAACATATTCATTCTTCACTTACTTGACATGAGTGAAATGATGAATTATGCTCATTCTCACAGTTTTTCATTTTTCATTTCAGTCACTTGTGCTTCTAGCCCTGTGGTTCTGAATGGTAGAGTGGAGATTAGTCCCAAATTTCTTGGAACTAGGGCCACAGTGTTGTGTGAGCCTGGCTACTCCAGCGAGGACACATTCCAGACAAGTTATATCATAATGTGTGGCCTCGGTGGACTTTGGGCCTTGCCAACTGGGTCAATCCATCTTCCAGCGTGTACACGTAAGAACATGTGTTAAAAGTTAACAGAAGTGTTACATGAGAACAGTAACAACCATAAACCGACATTTCAGCCGACATAGGCATTTATTAAAGTCTGAACAAATGAGAACAGCACAAACAAGAATTGGTTCTTGTTGTTGTTTAATGCCCACAATGAGTAAGTTTACTTTTTTGTGTGTCCTGAAAAGGACGTTAAGTGGCGAGTTGTAGCTTTCCTCACATCCCGAGTTTGCTGGTGAAGGTGGGTCGTGGTCCTCCATGATGTTGTGCTATGTTTGGCTTCGTCTGCGTGGCACTCACTGCTACGGGGATCACATAGATCCACATCTTGTCAGCCAGACTGCCTTGAAAACAGCCTGTGTCCAGAGAACGCCACATGGAAAAGAGATTGTGGTCTCGGTCAGTGTATTGTGCCTGACCCTGACGCAACGTCCGGGTCAGTATGTTGTGCCTGACTGGACTAGCGTCTCAGTTGCCCAAACAAAAACAGTAAACAGAGTTAAACAAATATTAGAATCCTGTTATTCAATAAGATAAAACAGTGCTTGATGTCAGGTGGCTGAAAGCTATCTCTTTGTTCTGCAAGTCCATCTTGTCTGCACTTAGAATGAGCCATGCTGCGTCTTCCATTGTTTGCTTTCAGATTCACATTTGACTATTAGTATGCTATGCTTCTAGCCCGGTGAGGTTTATGGAGGAGGCTGTGTTTCAGGTCTTCACCGGCCCCCACAGCTTTTGGAACATGGCCGCTTCTCTAGACCAGACTGCCTCTCTTTGGTCTGTATAAGTAAGGCACTCTGCAGGATATGTTCTGGTACAAAATGGGATGGCATGGATTAGTGGTTAAGTGACATGGCTCACAACCAGAACATGCTGGGTTCGATCCCCATCACAGCACCAGCACCAGCCGCTACCTCGGGGAAGCAGACCCTTACATAAAAATGCATGCTGAAGTCGGGTGCACTGGGCCGAAAGGCGCAAAATAAAAACCACATTGCAGCGCCTTTACTTGGGGGCTCCACAATCGCACGTGGCAGTGTTTCTAAGACCAATTCTGTGTAGGTGGGCCTTGAATCTGCAATGTCTAATTCTGAGTCTGAAGATCTTTTGTTTATTCATCTCTGCCAAGTTTGTCTACGCTGTCATTTTCTGGCTTGTATTCTCTGAGCTGGTCACTCCATTTTGTCCTCATAAATCATTTGATGAGTGTCTTTGCTTTTTTATAGCTCTGTGGATGGTGAGTCTGGGTACCACTACTTCCAGCTTTTGTGAGTTCATCTGTTATCTTGTTTGCTGCAAGGATCCACTGTAGTACTATATCTGTTTTTTTGGGACAGCAATCCGATGTATTTTATTTCTTGTGAGAATCTATCTTGTTTGAGGCTTGAGATGGCTTGAAGTACACTTCTGGAGTCTGTATGAATGACCGTTTTCCTTGTAGTTGTGTTTTGGCTGCTAAGAATTTGAGTTGCGGCTATTAGTAGTAAGTTTGTGGGTTGTCTTCATTCTTGCATCTTACTAGATCTGGGTAAGGTGCCACTGTGGAATGTCCAGTCCTAGGATTTTTACCTGTTGACATTTAACCTACTCTACAGGCAGTTCTGGTAACCGCTAAGTTGTAATTGTGTGAGGTCTTGCTGCAGGATATTTCCCACCATCGCCTCTAAGGGGTGCATACAAATATCAATGTGAAATATAAAGTTAACCATGTCCATGCAGAGAAGCTAAAACCCTTATCTCCAATCAGTATAGGTTCAAATGGAGCTCAACATTAACGAGGACAAAAGATTTAATCAAATCTATCAGTTTCAAAAACAGAAACAAGTCATTCTGTTTCATATAAAAACAGGCCACCTCAGACTGTTACGTCACCCTCGGATAACACAAACATGGGTATGCCCATGTGGAACTGGCATTCAACCTCTAAAACACATCCTCCAGAACTGTCTGGCTCATGGCATACACTGTCAGGCCTGTCCAGGGGGTGCTGAGCTGAAGCAGAAGCTATTGGTTCACTGAAATGACATGGAAATGACTGAGGACTTCATCCTGATAAGAGCCCGGAATATCTAGCATAACCAATAGACCTGAATGCAGAAGGAGAAGATGCAAATCCTGAAGAAAATTCAATAATTTGTGTCAGCAATTGGTAATTAAGAACTCAGTTATTAACTCAACTTAACATCTTTTTACTGGCTTAGATGATGCTGCAGATTCTGTATACAACCAGTTTAATCTAAAAAAAAAAACTTTGCACATCCAATCTATTCTTGGATGCATTAATTGACCCTGCCTCCACTATTTCCTGTGGCAATGCATTTCAAGCATTCATTGCTCTCTTAAAATATTTCCTAGTATCTATCTGGACCTTTCTTTAATTAATTTGTGGCTGTGCTCTCTTGTTCTTCTAGACGGCTTTATTTTGAAGAAAAAAATTGTCATAGTCAAATTTATCCTTTCTGTTGATTATCCTAAAAACCTGTATTAAATCACTTTGAATTCTTCTCTTTTCTAGACATTGTAGGCTGGTTTTTCTGAGTATTTCCTCAAAACTAATTATGGAAACCCACTGTCAGTTTTGTCACTCTTCTTTGTATCCTTTCCATAATTTTTATATCTTGCCTGTCATAAGGACTCCACACCTGTACACAGTACTCCAACCTAAATCTAACTTATGCTTTATACAGTTTGACTATTACTTCCATGCTATGTTAAACATTTCTCTTTATCAACTTCCTTCACTGCCAATTAAGGAAAACACACATAGCCATTGTTGACATGGATCATTGTATTTTCCTCAGAACTGACTATGTATTTTATGCTGATAGCTCTTATTTGTCTAGTCATTGGTAAAGGTCAGTTTATGTCTGTTACTGTTCTCATATAAAACAGCTTTTTAACCTTGCTAGTACCTCATCCATTATTGCTATCCATTTTACTACAGCTGTCAATATACCAACTCTTTACGGTCTGGCCTAATTTTACAGATTTGTGGTCTTACATGGCAAGTGCAGCAACTCTGTATGTCAAATTATTTTTTTTTATTTTTAAAATGTTAATTAATATTAAACAAATTGAGCTAAAATTGTGATCTACAGATACATAATTAAGCAATCAATGACATGAAGTATTCATAGTAAAAATATATATTAATTTGACAGCGTTTAATGCCATTAAATAATATTTTTTTTTTTTTTTTTTAATATTCATGTGTAGTCCAGATGTGTGATAGTTGACCTGCTCAAATGAGTCATTATTCAGCTTTTGAACTACTAGTTCCATTGCATATCATGTCACAGCTTCATAGAAAATGAAAGAAACTTTTCATTATGTCATGTTTTCATTAAACTAAACTAAGCAGCCAAACACTTGTGTTATATACTTTTTCTTTTGTAGAATCGTATTGAATGTCACTGTAAAGAATTAAGTATAGATTTATTGCTTTGTATCTGGAAATATTACAGTTTAGTTTCTCCTACATCAAAAAACATAACTCACTTTCTCTCTGTTCATCCAGATCTGGGAATACATAAGTGTAGCTTAATTCATCCACATCTGTGAATACTCAAGTGTTATTCAATTCCTCATCCATGTATCTGTGTGTTACCGAAACGTGAAATGAGAGCAAACAAATTTTTTCACTGTAACCTGCTAGAAATGGCATGAAAGGTAACTACAGAGTTTTTTGCATGGGGCTTTCTACCCCATCTTGTAGAAGTTAGAAACCACACAACAATGACAAGAAGACCTCTACACCCAAGATGGGAGTAGGCACTAACCACGTTTTTTTAGACTAACTTTATTCAGCCTACACCTTTTTTATAATTTTCTCAACAATGCTGTATAAAAATGTTTTAATTTTTGTAATTGTAGGGTATTGTTATTCTTCTTTTCTACATTCGAAACACAGACACAACAGCTTCCTGGTTTGTGCCTGCCTTTCTTTTTATCCAGTTCAGTTCATTCCAAGTCTTACAAACTTCTGATTGTTTTAGTGATTTAGTGACAAGGAGAGAAGGACATGGTTTTTCGTGTGTATGGAATACCATTTGACATTGACTATATGACAATTTAGTAGATTCTGGGGCTTTGCTCCATGCGGGTCATGGTTACAGTGTTAAAGAGCAATGAATAGCACCACTTCATCCTATTTTATGTGGCATAAAAGAGGGCTAAGGAGGGTTGTACATGTGACTGTCATGCCCATTGCTTAACTCTTAAAGGCAATAATTTTGTAACTAGTTTTGCTAGAATCATTTTTTCTATAAAAGCAGTCTCTTCATAAAACTTGACTCACAAGGAAGACAAACATGTTATATATCAAATTAAAGGAAAATGAATAGGCAGTAAGAATATGAAGGTCTTGTAGAATTTCATAAAATATGTTAGAAGTAATTGTTAAAAATTAAATCGTCATTTACACACAAAAATGTCACCAATCCATGAATAACCACTGAAATGTAATGAGGATTGGTCTAGTGTACTTCAGAATAACAGTAATCCACATATGAATAATATGTACAAGAAAATTTTTTTGGTTAAAGTCAAATAGAGTTGATGTGTCACTGAGTTGCAGGTGTCTAATCACTCCACATGATCAACCACATTTTTGCAGCAATCTGAATGAGTTCTGGGTCTCAGTCAGTCAGTAGTGGGGATAGAATTTGGTATTGAAACCCATTCGCTATCATGTTCTCTAGAATGTGCTTTAGAAATATTGAATCTTTGTTTTTCTGTTGATGATGCAGTCAAATGTTTTTGTCTTTTAGCAGCACTAGGTCCTGTCTGTGACAACGCCCCCTCGTCTTCAGCATCAGATTCAGTAGGCTGCATAGGTTGAATAATATTATATTCTATATCTAACTCCAATTCAACATCAGAAAAATGTGATTGCTCATCACTAAATTCATCTAGAGTACACAACTCCCTAGCCTTTTCTACAGATAAAATAAAATCTACTATTAGACAATTTTGAAGTACTAGGTTCGCTACATATTTTTGTGATAAACTGACTTGAAAGATGACAAATGTTTTCCAACTTTGATTTTCCTCATAATGCACGGCGAAGCTTTTACAATTGAAACGCAAATATAAGAGTTACTTCCCTTACCATGTAATGTCAATTAAAATTTAGAAACACTGAAAAAAACTAAACAAATTTTGTTCAATGTGCTGTTAACGATATGAGCGAAGATGATTGCGGGACGTAATATTTTTCAAGTTGATCAGGAAGGAGATGAACGAATAACATAAAGCTGGATTAACAAAAGTAGAGAAGGAGGAGAGTTTCCACATTTTTAAAATTACATCACAAGCCTTTAGACTTACCCATTTTTGGGTACACCAATTGTCTTGTAAATCCATGAAATTGCCACAAAAGCACTGATAGTGTTTCTATTCATATCGGTATATCTGTTAGTTTCCACTACAAACATATTTATAACATCTGCATAAACAAACTAAACAGACCTACCTCAGAAAAATCTGTTGCAATAACTTAACTTCATCACAATCAATAATGGAATAACCTACCAAATACATACGAAACAGAGAAAAAATTGTTTTAAAATTGGTTAATCAGTCTAGCCATCTTGCTTTTTCAAGACCAGAGAAAGTGGCCTTATTTTAAATTTAGCCGGTTCTAAAGCAAAAACTGGTGTAAACTCAAAGATATACTAATGAGTATACAGAGACAATGCCCCAGACAAATTTTGTTGCCAATGGTTCAGTAAAAGTTCAAAAATACTGTACTTTTGGGAACAACAAAATAACCTCTTTACTCACAGAACATTTACACAATTCTCTGGGAATGCCTGACAAGCTAATCACCTTTCTACTTCTACAGGAAAACACTGCCCATTACCTCCAGAGGTTCCCAATGCCTTGTCCCATTACAACACTTTCAATCTATTGATGAGCGAAGGGCTTAAGGTTGAGTACTTCTGTTCCAATGGATATGTCCTCCTTGACCAATCAAATGCTCATGTCACCTGTCGTAATGGTCAGTGGGAGGGACCTGTTCCCACCTGTGGTAAGTTAAATTTAGAGTTAATTTATTACATAGTAGTAGTAGTTGTAATCCGTCTAGGCAACGATGCACCCGTCGCACCTATCGGCTATGCCCGTGATGAATAGCTGTTGTCCAGGCTGCACGCAGTGAGGGTAAAGTCATTCCTGTTTGGCCCAGACAATAGATGTGGGAGCGGGACCATGTAGGACATGGCCGCTTACCACCCGTAATGTCCATGGCCTGCTTCAAAAGCTGGTGAGCCGGAACGTCTTCGGGAAGTCAGGCCACATTCATGAATAGGGACAGACGGGGGTTGTATAAATGCTGTTCAGGCCTGTGTGCCGTGTGATGAATATAAAATATCTGCAGTTGATAAGCATGTACGCTTGTATGGAAAATACTTCATTTGAATTTGTAAGTTACGTAAATTATCATGTAAAATATTTAAACCCCGAAGCACTTTAGAGAATATGTAAATCATACATTATTTCCTTGGTAATTATATTCAATCTAATGAAAGTTACTCGATTTTAAAATACAAACACATTCTGTATTTCCGAACCAGATATATTGAGTATATCATTTTATATGACACTAATGGAGTAAGTGTGCATTCTCATTCATTGAGTTTCTGAACTTGCACATGTATTGCAGCATTCTTTGCTGTCGTGTTGTACTTTTTAAATATTTGATCATGCTTGTGCTGTAGTAATGATTCATTCTTACACTGGTGAATCCTTCTGTAGCATTTATTTTGCACACTAAAGTTTTGTACTTGCCACATGCCAAAATTGTTGCTTTATCCCCTCCAAATCATTACCACTTTCGCTGTTCTTAATCATATTACAACAAATGTCTTTTGTACCTAATGGGTTCGTAGATTTGCACAGCTGTGACTAGGAGCAGCAGCATTACCTTTAATCTTATTGTACAACTGTGCAAAGAATATTATTATATAAATGGATAAGGCCCATGGAACAAAAGTTAGCCACCTGCGAAATGCGGTGCCTATGAAAGGTCACTAGCAACACCAGAAGTGACAGAATCACAAATATGAGTACTCGGGAGAAGGTTGGAACTATTCTCTGCCTACAGTACATCGAGCAACAGAGAATGAATTGGTTTGGCCACATTGTGAGATTGCAAGCAGACCACGTTGTTCATGCAACCTTCTACATGAGAACATCAGGAAGACTACAAAAGAAGTAGATGGACATATTTTGTAGTTATCCTGTGGAAAAAGAAGATGCATTATGGATTATGTTAGCATTATTTCATTGCTATATTTTTTACCTTTGTCTATTATTTTTTTCCATTAGTTTTAAAAGTTACCTGTGTGCCACCCACTTATATCCGTAATGGCAACTGGAACCTGGTAATGAAAGACAGACAGGACATTACATTTGAACAGCGTGGAGATGCTCAGTACCCCAAATTTGAGGTGGGCACAGAGGTTGAGTACAGCTGTAGTCCTGGCTACAAGCTAGTTGGGCACAGAGTGTTTAAGTGTCTCCCAACGCAGATCTGGTCTAGCATTCCTCCTGAATGTATCCCTCAGACAGGTAACAGTAAATATTTTTTGTAAATAAATAAAAATCTCTCTTCGCAACCTGACACTTGTTGACCTCTGAAAATCTCTTGTTACCTTCCAGCAACAGTATGTTATCATAGGTGAACTTCCCATTTCCTGGACCCTCATCCAAATTAACAAAATTTCATGATGAATTAATTCAGTATGCTCATCACTCACCAACTGTGCTACGGTTATCCTGAAGAAAGTTGGGATGGGAGGGAGGGAAAATGTACCTTCAGAGTCAAATTCCTGCTTATAGGACATTGCTATTTGCTCTACAAGATCCTTGTACTTGTGAGCCTTCATATCTATCAGAGCATACAATATTGGTTGTCTTCAATCTTGAAGTAGGGAGTTAATTTTTTTGTGTGGATAAAAGTAACGGGCACATATATATCAAAAATTCTGTTGTAGAACCCCCTACCCCAAAAATGTTAGTTTTCTTTAATGATCTGGTATGCGTTGTAATATGTGTGATACTTTATGTGGCTCTTGGTTAGTGCCAACATTTTATTCATATACTTTTCTATTAGATATATTGAAATAATAAGAATTCGTTGTTAGTGCACTGACTGCCCAACCGAGCAAGATTTGCAAGTAAAGGCAGCCAGCATGATGCTCACCACATCACCCCTACTTGGTCAAGAAAATATGACGCGCCAACACCACACTCCCAATATGCCACACAACATGCAAACACGATCTTTACTTTACTTCACTATATTGAAATATTTCCATACATATATATACGTGGGTAAGTCGGTAAGCATGTCACAGACTGAAATAGGATAGCTGAAAAATGTAGTTGGTAGTTTCTAAAGGTGTTATTCGTTGACAACAACATCAAGCTTTGTGGTTGACTGTAGGTAGCAAACGCTAGGTCTCGCGTGCACATGATACAAAATGGCATCATTTTCACAAAGTACAATCAAAGAGCAGTGCGCTGTTGGGAGGGGGCAAAGACTTCTGCAAATGATATTCATAAAGAAATGATTCCTCTACAATGAGAAATGTTTGTCGCTTAATGCTGGTCATAACTGGGTCAATAAATTTTCTTGAGGACACTCACTAAAAAAAAGTTGCTGATAAGTCCTGTTCAGACTCTAACAGAAGCATCTGTGCGACAGATGGTGTAGATGATTCCAGCTAACAAGCGAGTACCGATAAACAGTGTAGCATCTGCAATAGGATGTTTGCATGGTTTAGCCTACAGTATAATGCATGATTGATTGAATTTCTGACAAAAACAAAATGAACTGAGTGAGCATTTTCTTGCACTGGTAAAGCCTTTGCACATATAAAGCGATGAGGCAAGTGTATCAGTGTTGGTGGAAATTATGTTGAGATATAAGGGACAGTGTTCTGACATTCCATGTTCCTATTGTGAGCTTGTCCTTCTTCAGCTTTATGGTTCCACCAGTAGCACACTTATCACCTCCGACCTGGTGTGGGACGGCAGGCGCGGTCATTGTTAACCCAGGCTACGACCGAACGGTATATTTGATTGTGGTTGTGTCTTCATGGGTGAATTTTGGACGGTTGTCTCTTGGCAGAGCCCATCTCCTCTCCAAGCCGGTGCGGGCCAACATCTGCATCTGACCTGGAGGAGCCAATCTCCCCAGGCGAGCCATTGCCTCGTTTGCCTAGAGCCTTGCGGCCATAGTTTCCCAGTGTGCACCACTTGGAGGTGAGGTTGACTTGTGTGTTCACTTTATTGGCAGGTTACTCATTTCTATTTTTGCCCCTCAGAAGAAGAGCTAGCCGACCCCGACATCGCTGGGTTGCGATGCCAAGCGCAAACACACCATTGCACACCTAGCAAGGTATTGCTTAGATTAATCCATGACCGATTGAAACCCCTAGCAGAGAACATGATTGCAGAGGAGCAAGCAGGATTCAGACAGGGAAGAAGTACAACAGAACAGATTTAAGGCTTCTAAGAGAGAAATATCTAAAACAGCAGCAAAAATTGTATCATGTGTTTGTTGATTTTAAGAAGGCATTTGATAGGGTATGGCATAAAGCGTTATGGGCAACTATGAGGATGTATAAAATCAACAGAAATATTGTAAAGGTCCTTGAACATCTGTATGACAAGGCGTCCAGCGCAGTTCTTGTGAAAGGCGAGGGGACTGGTTTCGCACATAAGTTGGGGTGAGACAGGATTGTACACTCTCTCCAACTCTTTTCAATATATTCCTTAAGGGAATTATGAGTGAGGCACTTGGAGGTCACGTTGGTACTGTCAAGATAGGGGGCTGAACGATTACCAACCTTTGTTTTGCAGATGATATCGGCAGGCACAGAAGCAGAACTCCAGGAATGGGTCAGAAGGCTCAATGAAACAGCTCTTGGCTATGGTATGGAGATAAACGTTGGGAAGACAAAATTAATGGCCAACAACGCCAAGGGCTTGAACAGCAGGACAAAAGCTAATGGTTAGGAACTCAAAGTGGTTGACCGTTTTAAATATCTAGGGTCGATTGTCAGTGATAAAGGATCAAAATGTGAGGTGTTGGCCAGAATAGCACAGACAATAGCGGTGCTATTACACGGCTTGCGTGGCATAACAAAATCTGGCAAGATAAACGGTTAGCACTATGCACGACAATCAGATTAATGCATACACTGGTCATGTCAATATTCCTCTATTACAATAGCAATAGGGCCTTTTGAAGACCTCTTGGCAACTATCACAAGAAGGAAACTCGCTTGGTACGGTCACATATCGAGATCAAAGGATCTTGCAAATACGATCCTCCAAAGAAAGGTGCAAGGCGGACGGCGAAGAGGCCGTCCCAAAAAGAGGTGGGAGGACAACATAAAAGAATGGATCAATCTCCGACCAGAAGAGGCACAGACAGAGGCTACTGACAGAGAAGGGTGGCGTGGTGTTGTGAGGATGTCTTCATGTGTTCTCCAACGACCTCACCGGTTACGGGATGACCTGACCTGATAACTGACAGTGTAAGTGCAATAATAAATGGCTTCCAACAATGGTTTTTCAAACCATTTGTGACTTCTTTGCTGGCTTGCCCTCAAAGCTTTTAAATAGTTAGCAAATTAATAAATTAATATTTGTATTGTTTTTATTGTTACAATTTTATTATACTTATATTCTACAAATTGCAACAATGGAACAAATTATGCATTATTTTTAGTGTAACCCAAACCAGGGCGAGCAAAGTTTTGTGTGTTTCGCTGAGTAAATATAGGCTGCTCGTGTTTGATTTAGATGTAACTGAATAATTTGCAAGGGTTTTCTTAATTTTTCGGAGGAAATATAGATGGTACATTTTTTGGTATTGAATTTATAGAAAACATCTGGTACTGTCCTGACATTGGTCAGATCAAGAATGGCTTCTGCAAGTGTGTGGGTGAGAGCACCTTGGATCTCCAGCTGTGCATGCCCTTCCACCGAAGAACTCAGATCCAGTGCACCTGTCTCCAGGGTTACAAGTTGCAAGGAGTTGACACCTTGACCTGCACCCACAGTTCTAATCCTAATATTGGAGTCTGGAACTATGACACTCCTAGATGTTACAACGATTTTGGTCTGTTATTTTGTTTTGTATCTTAACTCTTGTTAGACTAATTATTTTTCTTTTTTTTTTTCTCTTCATGGGAAGTAAAGGTGGCCCTCTTTTAGGAAGCCTGTATTAATGCACTTACAGTGGTTGATTTTGTAGCAATTCATTGTATATGGTGAAACTGCTATGTGCATGCACAGCCCTCCATTTTCTGACTGCTTGGATGATTAAAGTTGCCATTTTATCTCCTCTTGCATCCAAGACAGAAAAAGTGTATGGATGGCCCAGAGCAGGAGGGCGTGGCATATATTTGTTGAAGAAAATGGCTCCATAGGGAGCTGAAAGGTTTGGATGATGATGATTATTATTTCCTCACTGGGGACCACTAGAGTGACTTCCTATGTATTATTTATTGTAATATTTTTTTGTTTGTCTCTTTTCTGACACCCATTTCTTTTCTGACATTTGTTACTTCAGTGAGTGTGTGTTCAAATGTTCATTATTACAGATTTGATTTGTCCATGTTGTCGTTGTTTGTTAAAAATATAAATAATCTGTTAATAATTTATTAATCGCTGTTCTTGAAGTGATATACACAGCACATAAGGCAGAAACCAGTGCTTTCCAGTTTGATCTGTGGGATGTCCCTATTTTCAGTTCATGAATGTTGTTGAAGTCCATACTGGAGCCCTCTCTGACGATTGTTCGGTGGAGAGTTTCTATCAGTCTTCCTCATTTTCTGATGTTAGATGGTGACCACATAAATGCTTGCAGAGAGAGTCTGTTGCTGTCCAATCTAAGAACATGACCGATGAATGACGGCTGTTTTTTTTTCCTGATGAGGGATGAAACATATTAGTGATTGGTGACTTCTCTGTTTTGTTGGCTATGAATTCCTCCCAGCTATTGTTCAACAGTTTTCTAAGACACTTATAATCTTTGGCGGAATCACGGTCGTTGTTAGCTGGTGCATAACATTGAATGACTGTGGGCTTGAATAATTTTGTTTTGTATCAAGCCAATATTAACCTTTCATTAATCCAAATAATCAATGACTTTTCAGCTTTGAGTGTCATAAGGATAGCTACTTCCCCCTTGTGGTGGTCGTCTTTCATTTCAGTTCATCCCGTAATTCATCAGGTCGTTGGGGCACACTTGAAGACACCACCACAATCCCATGCCATCTCTCTCTGTCCGCTGTCGCCAGTTGTGCCTCACCGGGACGAAGGTTTGACCACTCAAAGATGTTGTCTGCCCATCTCTTCTTTAGATGACCCTTTCCTCTCTTTCCTGGTACGGAACCATGCAGTATCGAATTTGTAATTCTGCTGGACCTCGTGACGTCCCCATACCATGCTGTGAACAGATCATCAAAAGTCAATTGCGTTTTCCACACTTCATCAAATTTCTACGTTCGTGACACGATCCTTATATGTAACATTTAAGAATCTTCTAAAGCACCTCATTACCATTGCATGTATTCTGCACTGGATATTTGCAGTAATGGTCCAAGTCTCACAGGCGTACACAAATATTGAGCGCATTAGTCTAACTTTTATGCTGAGGGCAAGCCACTTATCCTGCCAAATGGGTTTCAAACGCATAAGCGCCGCTGGTGTCTGTGCTATTCTGGCAACTATCTCAGGCTGTGAGCCCTCATCACTGATCCTAGATACTTGAACCGGTGCACAACTTCGAGTTTCTGACCATTTGCTTTTTATCACAGATGTAAACCCTTCCGTGTTATTAGTCATCAGCTGTTTTCTCTACATTTATCTCCATGCCATAGCTCTGCGCCGCTCTGTCCAATCTACTGATCAGCTCCTGGAGTTCCTTTTCCGTTCACGGTCGTCTTTGCCAGAGTAAATTAAGTTCTTTTGTTCATGTGGGAGATAGGTCTTGTCTGCACCTGTCCATCTTCCATTCACTTGTACCTAGAATGTCTAGTATATAGCTGGCCATTTCCTTATTAGCCTCTGCCGTCTTCCCTGTCGGGCACATAGTTCTAACATTCCAATATCCGATTTGAAGGATATGCTTGCCTACTAACATATTGAATTATTGTATGGGTCTCTGTCGAGACTGTTTCTGCTTCCATGTGTTTTACCATAATGGGTAGTAAGGCTATTGCTCAACCCTCATATTCAATCAGTCTCCTTAAGGGTTCTAGACTGATTAAAGGACTGTTTTTACCTCTTAAAAACTTACAGAAAATTTTCATTGTTTGGCAAATATTTTAAGCTAATCCATACGAATAAACACTTTTTGGTTGTGTTTTCTGCCATTTTTTTTTAGGACCACAAAAAGTTACCATCATCTTGGTCGCTATGTGATGTTAATAATTTAGAATTTAAAAAAATTATACATTGGTTTTGTTCAGTTAAGTTTCCATTTTTTTTGTGATTCCTCCTGAAAAGGTTGTTTTGTTACGTTGTCTCACAGTTTACAGTGGGACTGCAATATCTGAGCCTTTTGACCTGACACTCAAGGTTTGCCTTCCCTTTTTAATCCTTATTCTCTCAACCAGTTTGCACAGACACAGCCTGTTTTCAAAGCTGCCACTTGGATGTGGAATAGGGTCTTTTACAGCGCCGGTTCACTTACCCTGACAAAAAGTTGTCAGCTATGATTCGTTGCCGTGTATCATCTCATTCACTTCGTCATCAGCCCTGCTAGGTTTCACTTACATTATCTACTAAGAAAAACTATGAGCTGATTTTTTAATAACATAATTTGTAGGTAGCTACTGTTAAACCCCTTCTCTCATTCTTTAATCTGTGATGGCATTATTTTTTAGCATGTAACATTTTGCTATGGTTATTGACTTTGAGAGCCTGGAACCTTTTTATTTGGCGGCCTATAGATATGATTTGACTGTGTAGTAACATAAATAAATAAAGAACTTGTTGGTGTTATTGTTTTTGATGTCTCTCTCATGTAGCATGTCCTTTGTAGATCGTCGCTCCCATCACAGTCTGTCTGAAAGAAACTCGTTCCCTTGCCAAAACTCCAGCTTCCGCCACTGTCATACTCAGGCACTCCTGGATATCTTGGTGCCATCGTCTTCTTGGTCTACCCCTTCCTCTTTTGCCTGGCACCATACCTTCCATCACCGTCCTCTCAAGACCGTTGTGTCTCTTGATGTGACCAAAGTATTTGCATTTTCTAGCCAAAATGGAATTGATAAACCAGTTCTCCTCTATGCTCAACTCTTGCCGAATGTCTACATTTGTTCTTTTCTCTGTCCAGGGTATTCTGAGGATCTTTCTGTAACATTTTGACTCGAAGGATTCGATTCTTTGTCTAGAAGTTTTGGTAATCGTCCATGCTTCACAGCCATATGCTGCCACAGGAAAAACACAGGCTCTCAAGACTTTTACTTTTATCGTTTTGTTGGTGCCCTGCCATAATTTCTTCAGGCTGTTCAGTCTCTGCATTGCCATAGCTAGTCTTTTTCTGATTTCTTTCGAGCAGTCACCATTTTTGTCGATTCTGGAGCCCAGATATTCAAAATGTGTAACCTGATCTATTTCCTCACCACCCACTGTAAATGTATGCTGACATTGTGTTTTATCGGTGGTCATTATCTTTGTTTTGTTTATGTTTATGAACAGATTTTGATCTCTTTACTATGTCCATTAACGGCTGAAAGTAGCTGCTCTAGCCCTTCCGCACTTCTTGATAGTATCACTGTGTCATCTGCATATCGTAACTCTGGAATCTCGTACCCCCCAATCGTAAATGGGTCGAAACTTTCAATGTTCTCATCTTCTCGCACATTTCTCATTATACATTCCGTATATATGTTGTACAGATAAGGTGAGAGTATACATCCCTGTCGGACTCCCTTTTGTACTGCAAACCAATCTGATGTTTGTCCAGATACTCCGACAGTGGCTTGTTGATCTTGGTATAATGTTTCAATGAGATGGACTATATGCAAAGGAAACCCCATTTCCTTCATGATTCTCCACATATTTTGATGTTTTACCGTGTCGAAGGCCTTAGTGTAATCAATGAAACATGTGTACAGGTCTACATTAAACTCTCTACATTTTTCATAGATATTCCTTAAATTTAATATGTGGTCCAGGGTCCCTCTGTCTTTCCTAAAACCTGCCTGGACTACGTGAATTTCAGATTCAAACCTTTTCTCTATCCTTCTTAATAGGATTCGCAAGAGTATCTTGCTAGCATGGCTGATCAGTGCGATAGTTCGGTAGTTCGTGCACAGCTTCAGGTTGCCTTTTTTGGGGAGGGGAATATAAATTGATTTCTTCCATGCTTCTGGCCACTCTGCACTGTGCCATATCTGTTTACACATCTTGTGGTAGACTCGAGCACATGCCTTTCCTCCTGCTTGTATTAGCTCTGCTGGGATATCGTCGCATCCTGGGGACTTTCCCTTTTTCAGGCTTTTAATTGCAGAGCGTACTTCTTCCAATGTTGGTTCAGATTCTTTCTCATCCTTTGGTAGGATTGTAACTGAGCGCTTTGTGCTGTCTCCATACATGGTTCTGCAGTACTCTCTCCATCTATTCAGTATGTCTTTGGTTTCTGTTAGTGTGTTATCCTCTTCGTCATTTATGACATGTGGAACCGGACGGAATTCCCTTGTCAGTGTTCTTATTGCTTTGAATGCATCTCTTTCTTTGCCTTGTTGTTGTAGGTTTTCTATATCCTTACATGTTTCTACTATGTATCTTCTTTTATCTTTTCTTATTTCTCTTCTAACTTTTCTTGCGCAGTTTTTATATGCTGTGTTGGTCCCCTTACTTCCCATTTGTTTTAATTGTTGCCTTTCTGCAATGAGTTTCTGTGGTTCGTCTGTTATATAGCTCTGTGTCTTGTGCAATATCTTTGGAATCATTTCTTTGTTTTTGATGTATGTGTATTAATTACTGAGACACAAAAAGGTGAACATTTAGACTTGCCTATTTTTGGGGATGCCACTTGTTTAGAAAATCCGTGAAATTGCCACAAAGCACTGATAGTGTTCTTAACTAGATCTGCATTTTTGGTAGTTTCCACTACAAACGTATTTATTATATCTACACAAACAAACTAAACACATTGACCTCAGAAAAATCTGTTGCAGCAACTTAATTTTTTCCTCGTCGATAATGGAATAATCCCATTTGAAAAATGGACAAGAAGGAAGCGACGTATATTTACATTCAAATACACATGTTCGGCCATTTCTATAGCGCCAACCCAGATGTTTATGCACAATATTACTGGTCACTGTCAGTTACCAGACAACTGTGCCTTCCGTAGGTAAACATATTTTTTTATCAGACACACCGTGAAACCAAACGCATGGTAAAGGTTAATAGAAGTATGACATTGAAATACATTTTTTAGAAAGCCTGTTGACAAAACTTTATAATATTAATATCTGTGGACACTTCTTATTGCATATGGGCGAGGCGGCATTGCATGAGAAGTGTCAACAAGATTCATTTGCATGTCATCCTTGGTATGCCACCCCTGTTCTAGATAATAAGTAGTTGTCTTTGTGCACATTTTTCAGACCCTAACAGTGACATAGACTTGATACCAAATGGACAGAGCGGTGGAAAGTCATACAACTCTGGTGATATTAATGATGGAAAGAACAAGGTTGGCTTGTACTTAATCTGTGATTTCAGACATTTATTGTACTTTTTATGTTGTTGCTCTCACCATGTTTCATAGTTATTTTATTACAATATAATCTTTAAAGATTTGTAAAGATCAACTGAGGAGGGTAATGCATGTGACTAGCAATCTCATCATGTAAAACAAATTGCTTCAGCAACCACCAATCAAAGAGTGATAGCAGGTGTTTTGGTAAAAGGTTTCTTGTAAGGTTGGTAACTCAAATTCTTATATGGAGTGAGAAAAACTAATAAAATTGTATAATCAGACCATCACCAACAGATCTCTCCATTATTTAGCTTCTACCAGATGGTATACGAAACACAGATCTATGACAAAGAAAACAGCAAATACTATGTTATGTCTAAAATAGTAGTAGTCACCTAGGCTACAAAAGACCTGTTGTGCCAATCGGCTGTGGTCCAGGTTGTACACAGCGAGGAGAAAGTCATTCCTTTTTGGCCCCGCTAGAAGATGACCATGTGGGTTGAACTGCATAGGAAAGGGCCGTTTACCGCCCCCAATGTCCGTGGTCTGTTTCAAGAGCTGATGGAATGTAAGATCCTTGGGATGACAGGCCACATGCCCAACTATAGACAGGCAGCGATGGTGTAACATGGTGTAAATGCTGTCCAGGCCTGTATATCGTGTGACTTCAACATTTGGAACTGGATCGTACCAGCTTCAAAGCGTTTCTGGTCATGCTACAGGATAATTCAGGTCTCAGAGTCACATAACATATCTAAACCATATTGTGATAGTTGTTTGGCTGCCACAGGTGAAATGTGGAACATCATATCACTTCACTTCTCCCATTCAATTCCACTGAACATAAGACTGCAAAGATCACTCTCCAAAAACATATAATTGGTTGCTGTCTTCTTGAGCTTGTGATGATACTACATCTAATCTGACTTCACAGAAGACTGATATGTGTTCCTTAGCATCTCTGCTCTTCTATGACACTCACATTTTTAATCTACAGCATGTCTGACAATAGTTAGATTTATTATTAAAGTCCTGCCCTGCCCATCTCGCCTTATTCTGTAGAATCATGGACAATTAGTAAGCAAGCACTTAAATCTTTGGAAGCAACCGAAGATGAGGTTTTACAGAAGAATGTTGTGGATCCCATGGACTGCAAAGAAGACTAATGTTGCAGTACTCGGGGAGGCACAAACACAAAGACAACTTGTTGCAAGGATCATATCAAGGCAGTCATCCTTTTCTGGGCATGTTATGAGAAGAGGCGGCTTGGAGCACATCGCAACAATGGGAACGATAGCAGGAAAGCGAGACAGGAAGGCCGAGAGAAGATGCTGGACAGCCTGAAAGAATGGCATTGGCAACAATCAACAACAGAGATGGTAAACGACACATGTGATAGAAATAGATGGAGATCCATGAACGCCAACCAGCAGGGCACCTTATGATGATGATGAGTAGGGACATCTGCAGCAAGACGGGCCACATGTGCAAATGACTATGGTTTAGCATAGTGAGTGTGCCTTCGAGACCGGTCTGTCGGGTGATTTTGTCATTTGAGACCCGGTACAACCAGCCGATTGCAAGAATTGGCCTCCAGCTGCACGTGTGGAAGGCTTTAATGCATTTCTGATCACCATGCAGAATAGGCCAGGCTTTGGAACCATAGCAAAGAATAATCATGGTCAGATGAGCATACTGATCAAGACTTCCACCCCACATCCTCATTTGTGTTCCTGGAAAGAGGCTGTATCACAGCAGTGTGATGTAATCTTCATAGTCGTGAACTTACTGACCACCCTCACATTGCACTACAGCCAAATGGACCTTGGTTCACTTTTTCAAGTAACAGCAACTCTGTCTCATGTTTTTCCTTCTCTCCTCTTAACTCAACAATAAACAGCTATTATTTTTTTGGTCATTATTGTCATCATTTTGTTTCTGTCTCTTTCAACAATTTGGCCTCCTTGCTTCGACCCTGAACTGAAGCATTTCTGTAGTTGCTATTTCAATCTCGTATTATTTTTACTTGACAGGATTGGCCGTCTCAAACACGACTCATCACTATTTGCAACATGCAAAGTAGGCTATTGTGTGCTAATTTTTTCCTCATGGGTAATTCTTAGTCGACCTGTAGTTCTACAGGGGCAGATGCCCTTGCAGGTCCCAGCTCTGGTTTGAGCTGGATGTAGCCAGTAGAATGGTTTCCTGCTTAGCCGGCTAGGCTCGAGCAGCTTAATACTCCGCTGCATTGGGACAAGCGCTTTCGGAGGGTGGTTAACCGATGTGCGATTTCATCTCAATAGACTCACTAGAGCTGCAGCCTTATGAGCAATGAACACTAAAATCCAACCAATCAGGAAATGTATATTTATAGTTATGTTACATCTGTGCAGTCAGTGAAACTTGCTATTCCAATTCTGCCTGTTTGTCCAGGTGTCATCTCTGGTGATTGTAGTGACAACAGCCTGTAGTGTTCTTGGGGTGCTTCTTCTAATCATGGTCATAGTGGTATTCAGGAGGAAAAAGCCAAGAGCCCACCTCTTCCAGCAAGGACCAGCACCACCACCTTATGCTCGGGTACACAATAGCTCATTGGGTAAGCTATCAATACAGTTTGTCTTACAGCATTTCCTTTCTAAGTCGTGTTTTACATTTTTACTGGTTATATTACAACTTCTTTTTTAACCTTAGCTACCTTCCATTAAAAATTGAAGAAAATTTAATCTGAGATATTATTTTTCAGTGCATCACGTTTTACTATGGTTATTGACTTTGAGAGTCTGTAACCTTGTTATTTTAGTATAGGTATGATTTATTTGTGTGTAGAGACATAAATTGATAAAGAACTTGTTAGTGTTGTTTTTGTTGCACGTGTGTGTGCGCGCATGGTTGTGTTTTTTTTTGTTTCTGAAATACAAGAAGACAAAGGTGAAAATGTTGAAAAACAGCACACACATTTAGACTAACCCATTTTTGATTTTTGGGTACACTATTTGTCTAGAAAATCAATTAAATTGTCAAAAAGCACTGATAGTGTTCTTAAGATCAGCATATCTGTTAGTTTTTCCTACAAACATATATATTACATCTACATAAACAAGCTAAACAGATTTATCTCAGAAAAAAATGTTGCAACAACTTAACTTCATCTCCCTCAATAATGGAATAATCTATAAATGGAGTGAAACAGAGAATAAATCATTTCAAATTTGTATATAAATGTCCATAAACACATTTCCCATTTGATGAGTGGACAAAAAGAAAGTGACGTATATTTACATTCAAATACGCATGTATAGCCATTCCTATTAACTCTGATGTTTCTACATAATATTACCAGTTACTGTCGTTCGGTTTTTCGCACAGTGCATTCTGTAGGGAAATATATTTTTTTATCAGGCTCATCTCGAAACCAAGAGTGTGGTAAAGGTATAAACTCGCATTCAACTTTTCTAGTAAAGTTAAAGTTTGTCCCATAGTAGTTACACTACTCTCAAGGAATGAAATTGTTAAAGACCAGTATATTAATAACAGTAATAGTTGCCCATCACAAACGAAGATGGCAACAGCTTCAGACATTTTCTGCAAATTATGTTCATTATGGCTGTAAAGACAAATCCTGAAGCTGCATGACCTGCCACAATCAAGGCACACATGTGGGAAGCCGGCTGCGGAGCCGTTATGCGTTTTATTTTTTTGGGCGTCATGCTTTCACTGAGTATCCGCGATAGTCTTATCTTTGCTAGCTGAGTAACTTAGATGATGCTAAAATGCCAGGATGTGCGGTTTTGTGCAAGCAACTCCCAGGAGGTGACATCAATATTGAAGTTTTTCAGAGACGCTCTTCTGCCCCCTCCTGGTGAGCATCTGTCTGTTGTGAGCTCACCGTAGAATAGCTGCTTGGGAATGCACTCATCTAGCATGCGAACATCATGTTCATCCAATTAACTGAACTATTTGCAAAAGTACGAGGCGTGTTCAAATGAAACATATTACAAACATATGAAAGTTATCTGGTGTGACAGAATCAAATATAGCAATTGTTGTGAAGCAAACATGCCACAGGGTCAGTTAGAAAAAGTTGCCATAGACATTCAGATATGCATCCCACTGCTTGGGTAGACAACAAATGACTTTGGTTGCTCATTGAACACCTTGGTCGCCGAGGCCATGACTTCTGCTAACGCTTTTCTCTGCTAGTGCTTTCTGAACAATGCTTGCGACATGTGGCTGCGCATTGTCATACAACACGAAAGCATGCCGGGTCGTTTATTCTTGATTGCTGAATGCATTGTAGTCATTGTAGTGGATGACATTGATGTTCACGCCAGGCTGTTTGAAGTTTACCAACAAAAGTCCCTCATGGTCAAAAAACACTGTCGGTATAACCTTACCAGTGGAAATGTGTGAGTTAAATTATTTTTTTTTCGGTGATCCATGATGTTCCTAATGCATGCTAGCAGTTTTGCTACTCGGCTCAAAAGTGGTGGCACCACGATTCATCACCTGCCACTATGCACAAAAGAAACAATTCAACCTCTTCTTCATATTGCAGCAAGTGGTTCAACTCCATCCCATGCATTCTTCCCTATGGTGGTTGCTCAACAACCGATCAGTTTCTTTTTCTTGCTAATCACCATTTGAACTGTCCCTGGCAACACCGCGAATTCCTCTGCTAGTGAACGTAGGCTCCAGCGATGGTCCACCCGAATTGCTGCATCAATTTTGGCGATGTCATCTTCTGACCCAACAATATGCACCTGACGTGGTCTCAGAAGATCTTTTGTTAACTCACATCCTTCTTTAAAAATCGTTGTCTAGTTCTTCACTGTTGTCTTCGACACACTTTTGTACACTGCCTGCATTCTGCAATTTATGTCAACTGGTCGACATCCTTCAGCTGTTAGAAACCGAATCACCGCTCGCTGATCAACTCTGGACAAATTCCGAATCAAGTCACCTCAATGCTGATACAAGAATTTAGGAAAGAAACATATGTCTTCAGCTGATCTTCTTTTCTCTGACACTCTGTTAAGCTACCTGCTATCCCTGTATCTTCTCATTCTAATCTTCCATTCTCTGCTTATGTTCGTAAGTAACAGGCTGATCATACCTTCTTTCCTGTTTCAGATGAGCATGACAGAATGGCCTTGATGGCATACGCAGATGCATCCAGAATACACCTTCCATCTTATGAAGAATCGGTTAGATCAGAAAGTAACCACGGAAGCACTACACCTACAGGAGGGTCTCGAGGGGGCCCAAGTTCAAGTCCAACATCATCAGAGTACAGACGACTACCTAATGTGCACCCAGCTATTCGGTCAGCCAACTTACAGCACAATGTTGGAGGAGATGGCAATAACAATATTAACAACAATAACAACAACAATAGCAACCGCCACTCAACTGTCACAACCAGTACAATGAACAGAGATGGGGTGTCTGAAATATTTGGCTCTCTGGACACAGTCAATGTCAGCATGAGTGATGCCTCAACATCTGTTACAGTCGAGACATTTGACTCTGGCACCTCAAACAGGTCTATGGCTTCACAGAGGGCAGCTGCTGGGAGCCTCAACTCATCTGATGATCAAATAGCAAGTGATGGTAAGTCAGTCCCCTTTCTTTATAATGCTGTGATTGTTTTCATTAGTATTTCTGGGATCAAGATGCCGAGCAGTGCATGAGCTGCAGTGGTCAGCGTCTGAAAACTGATTGCTAGCATCATGTCCAGTGAGCCAGAGCTGCCAAGACACTTCTATATCTCCACATGGTGATCCTGGACAACAGTCTACAACAGAGCAGACTGAATAAGGAGAAGGGATTGAAGATGGAAGGCTAACTCGGCACCAAAAAATGTCATACTGAAGTCGGATGTGTCAGACCGAAAAGTGCAAATATCTCAGTCAACCTGTAAACTAAGACACAGCACATTTTGTTCTCCGGACTACTTCCTGCTACTTGCAAAGCCCTTTTCAGGGCTTGGTAGCGGGAGTTTGAGAACAAATGAAAAAGAAGAAGAATTAGTATTTTTCTTGAGTTATCTTGCAGTTTTATTCTTGTGTTTATTACGTCTAAGTACAAAGTACCAGTTCTCTAGATGCGTGTTGCACTTAGGGCCCACCTGAGAAATATTATAGCAGCGTCAGATATGATTGTAAGTCAATTAGTTTATAAGAACCTTTACAGACACATATATGAGTGTATTAAAGCTGAATCTAGTTGTCACTTGTCATCTTTAACCCTGGCCACCTAGTTGGTAATATCTCTTGTGCTAATTCTGTTTTTGTTGAAGACCTGTGCACAACAGGAAGCTGAAATGTTGTGGTTTATTGAAATAAAGCTTATTCCTTCATATTTCTGCACATAGATGCTCCTCTGCTGGACTCAAATTCCCAGCAAGAAGTGGACGTGACGAGTGTTAGCTCAAACCCAAGCCGGTCAAGTAAGGACGACTAACAAGTACAAACCAGCTGGCTCACTGCTAACAAAACCATGTGATAGGTCACATTCTTTACTCATTCATCAATGTTATCAATCATCAAGAAAGACTGTTTCAGTATATTGACAGTTTCTGCAGTATATTTATATAATTTCATTGTTTTAGTTGGTAAGCTTATTTACAGATTCTGGTCTCCTTCCTTCTACAACTGATTTGGATCATGTGGCGTGTGTTATCCTGTGGGTAGCATCTGTTGAATTTTTTGCAAGATAAGGTCACCATTCCCATTCACGCGCCCAATTGTGCACCTCAATTAGGACCCCCTGAGAAACATTATAGCAGCGTCAGATATGATTGTAGACCAATTAGTTTATAATAACCTTTACAGACACAATATATGAGTGTATTAAAGCTAAATCTAGTTGGCATTTGTCATCTTTAAACCTTTGAACCCTGACCACCTAGCCGGTGACATCCCACTTCCCTGTGCTCCTGAGAATATATGCACAATGTAGACATCTGAGGAAAGCTATTTACTATGCCAAAACTTTGTGTTCTAATTTGATTATTCTATCTCAAATTGACTGACCTGATCATCTCCAATGTTCTAACTTGTTATGCCAGAAAATTATGGAATATATTTATTGAAGACCATCCTGTATCAAATGTACTTGATACATTACTATGCATACACCACAAAACCCCTCACGGACCACAAGTCTGATTCTCCAAAGGACAGAAACAGTTTTATTAGCTTCCTCACGTGTGTGTAATTCAAATAATTGCTTGTCCTTTTAAGAATAAACACTATCTAGATTGAATTTGTTGGTATCAAAATCCTTGAGAATACTTTCAAGGGTTTGTTCTGTCATTAACCTTTTAGAGCGGCTATTTCCCGAATTTTCAAAACTACTTTCTATCACAAATTCTATACAATTTCACATTTTGTGGATGCCGCCATATTTGTTATCTCCAGAAATGTGTGTAATGTGTAGATGCCATGATAGTATGACCAAGATCTAAGCAGTACAGCCCGAAATACACCTTAGAATTATGGTCCACCTATCATACCAGTTCATGGGTGTCTCGGAGTGGGGTATTTACACACGCACTGGTGCATCTATGTCACGGTTCAAAGGGTTAAGCTGAATCTTGTTGAGATCTGTCATCTTTAAAAAGGTTTTAAATGCACATGTAAGAGAGTTTATTAAAGTTTATTAAAGAATTATGAGATCTGAAGAAATAATATATATAATAAGTTAAACAATGCTGATTGTTTCTGCTTCTTGCATTTCTAAATGTGAGATTGTTCTAAAATATTTGAAACATCTTAGAGCACATTTGATGAACAGTTATATTTTTATATGTTTGTCTAACAGTGTGCACATATTGTTAAATTTCAGCTATGTTCGCATGTATTGTTTTTCTGATATTACTTCATTAACTCGCTATGAATTATTTTACGTAATCCTTCTAGCTTCCTTTGGAAAATAAGGCCCCAATTGTTAATCTAGACCAATTTCACTTTTGTGTCATCTTCTTGTGGTCTGGCCATGTGCTTTCTTCCATGTGGGTTCCAATCCAACACATGTTTTGTAATATTGTTAGGCTTCAACCTAGTTATGGCTATTATTTACTACACATTTTTCATGAAAATCATTTTCTTGTGCTTCAAATCCTAGAAATACTCAATTATAGAAGCTAAAACTGGTTCCTATGTGAGGAGTAAGATCATTAATGGAAGTTTTTTTAGTATCAATGTTGGCAGATCAATGGTTCAGTTGTTGTTGAATCCCCATAATGAGTAAGACTACTCTTTTGTGCCCCTGATGAAGGTGTATAGGGGTCCTCCGGGCATCTGTGCTATGCTTGACTTCATCTGCCAGTTGCTCACTTACACAAGAATCACACCGTTCCTCCGCCTTGTTTGCCAAGCTGCCATGAAAACAGCCCGTTTTCAGGGAGAGGGGTGTGGATTGAAGTTGTTACCTTGGCAAGTATATTTTATGCGACACTGACCGTCATGTCTGATCAGTATGTTTTGCCTGACCAGACATTAGCCTCCTCTTCCCATCAATGGCTCAGAATTTCCACAGATATTTTATGTTATGAGTACGCAAAAGAGTAAACACATTGCCATTGCAGACACTGTGGTTGGGGATGAAGTGTTGTATCTTTGATAGATGGGACCAAATCCCTTGCTCATCACTAGGACCTTTCCTAATTATTGTTGGGTACATATTTACAGATGGGTAGACTGGAGTATTTTGAGCTGGTGATTGAACTTGTCTCTTTGCCATGAGATAACACGGTCTCTTCTACTCAGTAGGTTATAACATTTGTTTTGGGGTGAACTAACAAGGTCTCTTCTACTCATTAGGTTATAACATTTGTTTTGGGGTGAGCTAACAAGGTCTCTTCTACTCAGTGGGTTATAACATTTGTTTTGAAGGGAGTTAACAAGGTCTCTTCTACTCAGTAGGTTATAACAATTGTTTTGGGGTGAGCTAACAAGGTCTCTTCTACTCAGTGGGTTATAACATTTGTTTTGAAATGAGCTAACAAGGTCTCTTCTACTCAGTAGGTTATAACATTTGTTTTGAGGTGAGCTAACAAGATCTCTTCTACCTAGTAGGTTTTAACATTTGTTTTGGGGTGAGCTAATGTCTCTTCTACTCAGTGGGTTATAACATTTGTTTTGACGTGAGCTAACAAGATCTCTTCTACTTAGTAGGTTATAACATTTGTTTTGGGGTGAGCTAACAAGGTCTCTTCTACTCAGTGGGTTATAACATTTGTTTTGGGGTGAGCTAACAAGATCTCTTCTACTCAGTAGGTTATAACATTTGTTTTGAGGTGAGCTGACAAGATCTCTTCTACTTAGTAGGTTATAACATTTGTTTTGGGGTGAGCTAACAAGGTCTCTTCTACTCAGTGGGTTATAACATTTGTTTTTTGGTAAGCTAACAAGGTCTCTTCTACTCAGTAGGTTATAACATTTGTTTTGGGGTGAGCTAACAAGGTCTCTTCTACTCAGTGGGTTATAACATTTGTTTTGGGGTGAGCTAACAAGGTCTCTTCTACTCAGTAGGTTATAACATTTGTTTTGGGGTGAGCTAACAAGGTCTCTTCTACTCAGTAATTTAGAGAATTTGGCTCTGCTACTCAGTAAGTTATAGGATTTGGCTCTGCTGCTCAGAAGGTTATAAGATTTGGCTCTGCTACTCTGTAAGTTATAAAATTTGGCTCTGCTACTCATTAGGATTTTGGTCTGTTCACTGATAAAATAATATGGTGTTTGTGCTCTTTGAACATTCATAGATCATTAATGACTAGATCTCTCAGCTGATATACCATTCGCATCCTTTATTTTATACCTGTATAAATGCTCACAGAAAAAATAAGAATGAAATATTACATGGGGGCATATATCAAATGGCAATGCTTGTTAACGATCAAAAGGCCTGTTATACTCCTTCTTTGCCTTATTTTAGGAATAATAATTCTATTTCCAGAACTAGTAGGAAAGTCTGACAATGACATACATTGTAGTAGCTCCAAAAAGTCGCAGAATTGTGTCCAACCATCAATCCTAGCAGATTCATCTAAGGGAGAAGCAATGGTTACCCCTAATAATAGTTATGTGATCCATTCTCATTCCATGGCGAAGTGGTTAAGCCATCGGCCTCGTGATCAGGGGTTCAACTCCGGACTCTTCGCTATCTTTTTCACGGGTGCTTGATATGGAGTCCCCTGCATCTCGTAGTCACCCTCTAGCCATCTTGTACTTGACTTGCTACTGGGGTCAGGCGGCTCGAGACGAGAGAGTGAGGATAAAAAGTAGCACAGTTAATCCTTCCTAAAAATAGCACTAGCAAAATTAATTATGCCATCATTTCTACGATGGACAGCGATCTTTACCTTTGCCTTGCTTGATCCATCCTCAGGTCACCCCGTAACTGGTGAGGTCGTTGCGGCACACATGAAAACAGCCTCATGTCACTCCTATCAGTGGTCGCTGCCTGTGCCTCCTTCGGTCAGAGATTGGTCCATTCTTCTATGTTGTCATTCCGCCTCTTTTTGGGACGACCTCTTCGTTGTCCGCCTTGCATTTCCGTGCAGAATCATATTTGCAAGACCGTATTTGATCCATCCTGCAAGCTATTAAAAGCTACTTTATTATTGCTTTTCAATTGCTGTAGGCCTAGTTTTCCAGGACAATCTTACATTTGATTATATCTACTACCAAAGAGGTCTATCTATGATAGACAATACAGTACTTCTAAAAGGTCACACAATCTTTCCCACTTTGAACGTAAATCTTTTCCATCACTTCAATCAATCAAAAGCTTTTAACTCCCTGCAGAGCATAGGTCCTCAAGAAATACTCAAATCTTCCTGCAGAGCCATACAGTAGACGAACTTGACATTGGAGTAGAAGATCTACATCTTTCCATCACTTATTTTCCTGTCTCTTGCACCAGCTTATCTATTTATGAAACACAAAATGTTCAAATAAAAAGATGTCAAAATAACCTGACAGTTCATCCTATAGACAGCCAGTGAAAAAATAGTATTCTACTGTTCATGCATGACCTTTAAATTAACTCAACAATGCTGCTAAGTGGGATCTACTCTCTGATTGGCATTTGTATGTCATACACAAGCTAATAATAGCTATAAATGAAAACTTTCCTTGAGCAATTAAGTTCTCTTAAATGTTGTTCTAGTAAATGTCCTTGATATGTCTGGCATGCCAGCCTGATTTGATTATTCCTCTGTATATATGTAAATTAAGCAATCATCATTGCTGTTATAAATTTCAATATAGTTACAGAAGTGGTTATATTTGAGGCATAATTTTTTTCAAAATCTCATTGACACTCACACTGTTAATTTAGTTATCAGAGAATTACAGTACCTCGTGGTCAAATTTAATTGTTTATATAGTTAATGAAGCAGTTGATAACTGTGTAAGCTCTCTGTATTTTTGTCAATGTATAAAATTCTTCCAATTTAATTTTGTTGTGACGTGTGTCTCGCCAGAAGCATTTGTGCAATGTCTGTTTACACAACCCTTCACATGCATAAGTAATTTTTTAAATATATAATGTGTATAGTTTCTGTACATTGTTCTTTCAGGATTGTATACCTTTGTGTTTTTTCAATAATATACTATTTTCCAACACTGTTTTAATATACAACCTGTAAGCCCGGCTAAGGTAAAAGGCTACATTACATTTAGAGTTGACACTCTACTTGGTTTGAAAGTAAGCATTAGTAGGATTTACCTGTACATTTCTCTGTAGAGAATAGAAGAGTGAATAACTCACCTCCCCGGGGATTCAGAACAAGAAATGCTTGTACTACCTGGATACTTATATGAAAAGTTTGTTGTAACCTTGGTTTTTAGATTATTTTGTATATATTAGGGCCTAACCCGTACAATGAGCTAAGGTTCCAGACCCTCAATGGAAAATAGCCATCTACTAAGTGAGCCAGTTATAGTCCTTCTTGTCACTTGGAAACATGTATAAAATCTTAATGTCTAGATTATCATATTTTAAGTGTACAGTAGAGATATGCAGACAGAAATTATAAGAAAATCAAAGAAATATACAACATAGACATTGCTTACCTTAGAATATTTTGCGCCTTTCTTGTATTGGTTGACTGGCATATGAAACCTTCTGATCGCAAAGTGCCATTTTTATACAGCGAGAATTTGAAGTTTGGTGTGACATCATATACTATTCTTGGAATCTTGGTATTCAAACAAGCAGGTGTATGCATGTTACTAGGTAGCCGAAGGCAATCCTTTGTGCTTTCATTTTGAAATTTTTACTTCTTGAGACTGACTAGGCCTGGGGGGAAGGTATGTGACATATTTGGTAGGAATTTCACTATTTAGCCAATATTTGTCAGGGCAGTGGCTAACAGCCTACTCTATTTTTTGTCAGCAGTCAAATATTTTTTACATGTACATGTGACATCTGAGTTTGTCGTTAGTCTCTGAAAGGACTAGGTCCAAGATCTCACCTTCCTTGAGACCAGGGCTTGCTTGAAACTTATTGGTTTCTAACACCTGTCATTTCTTATATTTCTTGATAGGCGAGCTCCTTACCACTCTACTGTCGCAGCTATAAGACAAATTAAAAGCTATTTCAATGCATAAGTTTAATTTCACAAATTTTTCATTGAAGAACCAAATCATGTATGCATACTATAGAATGATTTAGGGTAGTTGATATATAAACTATTATCAAAACGCGCACAAATCTTAATTCGTCCAAAAGGCAAACAAAAAATAATAAACACTGTAACCTACTAGGCATGTTGAAAGAGCCCAGTAAGAAGTTGGACATGAAGCTGTCCACCCTAGCCTGCAGAATCTATAAGTCAAAGAGAAAGACAAGAAAATCTCTTCACCATATTGCTAAAGTGTAGCAGCTAAAGACATTGACTAGCACAAATCAGTTTCCTTATCCCTTTTTCAGTCGGAGTATAGAGCCACCACTGCATTGCGGTGGGGGTTTCGGTAGCAAATAAGTCTCTAAAACTTCATCACCAACGGTAATCGCTGCTGTGGTATTACTTTTACATTGAGTTTACGCTTATTTGAAGATTACTTTGTTCTTAATTGTACTTTCATAGTACCCCCTGCATATACACACTACAGACATATTAACTTCATAGACATCCATTGTATTCACCACCTATAGTGAATTACCTGCATTCAGAGAAATTTGTTATCTATTTATGCTAGCACAGAATCAAAATATTTAATATTACACAATTGTAATGTTCCAGAACCTGTATTCTATTATATATATATATATATATAAAAACCTGTAACTGGCGCAGAGTTTGTGAATGACTAAAATTGTGGAGTGTGATCTTTCTGTAAAGCAGCAGATCTGTGTAGTAGGTTAATATTAACCAGAATCCACATATATCCTTTGTCATTTCAGCACTGCAGGTGGCCTTGTAGTTGTCACGAGTCGTTTCTAAAGCACTTTATTTTACTTGATGAGATTTCTAGTCCCATGTACAATTCTACTAAGTCCTCTTTTGTCACAGGCATATTATTCCGCAGTTGTCCTATTCATTCCTCCCTAGTGAGGTCCTCATGACTTGGTCACAGAAATTGAAACAAAGAGTGTAAACTATGATTATGAAAATATATGCAACTAGGAACAATCAGATGGTGTTGTGGGAGACACTTCTACAAGATGTGGAACGATCCATATTTCTTGGTAGCAATATAGATAAAGATATCAAAATATAAATGTGAAAGGCAAGAAGAGTTTTTATTGCATTGGAAAACTTATAGAAGTCACACACAAAACTACAAGTCTTCAACTTCAATGTAAAGTCTGTTCAGTCGTGTGGCACTGAAAGATGGAGAGCAATGAAAAAGGTACATATTTTCATAAACGTGGAACTACACAGAATATAGAAATTTGAAATGGTATAATATTACTAATGTGGAACTGCTGGAAAGAACCAGACATATCACCGTTAAACATGACATGAGAAGATGCTAGTGTTGGACGAGGCACACATTAAGGAAACAGTTGATAGCATTACAAGACAGGTTCTATTTTGGAAATCCCAAGGCAAAAAGAAATAGAGGCAGACCAAGACATACACAGAGTAGAGAGCTCGATACAAACATGAAGGGCCTCAGCATCAGAAAAAGATGCATTAAATCTCCCGGAATGACTGGATATTCAAAGAGCGAAAAAGAAAGCTAATTTTTCCTTCATTTTATTATTTAGCACAGGATAGTCTGTGCTTCATTTTACTGATGGGAAGTGATGTCTGAGTATTTCGGCTCAAAGCATCCTTTTTCTGCTCATTTATTTATTTAGATTACTTTTCTCTAACCTTTGGCTGTTCATAGCCTACCTGCAAGGCAGAAGATGGTTTAAGTTGGAGTAATCCTGTTTCACATACCTGATCCCACACCTGTCTGAGACAGCATTTGGGACATGAAACTTTGATACTCCATAACTGATCGATGCTTAACTATATCGAGAGACAAAAATAGAATGAATAGATGCAAACTTTGCTAGGAAAATAAAGACAATTTACACCCTGTGAAAGAACCTAGGAACTCATAGGCTGCTGCAAGAGTGAAATGACTCTAGAAGATACAGAAACGATTAACAAATCCCTGTTGATCAGATAATGAGAATTTTATGCAAGTATCAACTTAAAAATCTTTTTATTAAATTTGAATCATTTTTGTAGTTTTTCATATATGTACAGTCATGCACCATTATGTACTGCCCTTTAATATAGTTTTAGTATTTCAACTAATGTTTGTTTATTTTTGTAAATCCTAAATTTCACTTTTCCAATCAGATTTGTATTGAGACAAAGATCTACAACTATCATTCTCCACCATTTTCCTATAGTCTTGGCATGGTTTAAGAACCAAAAAAGCCCATGAATATGAAATGATGAATAGGAAGGCCTGCTGAGACAGACAAACAATACTTTCTGATAGACGCAATGAATCTTTCTCAAGGCTAACAGACACAGAACTCCTTACAATAAAACAGAACCAGCTCTCATCTGGACTAAACCCAGACTGACTGCTGTGCAGTCAAGAAGGTGAACACAATGATCTGATAAAAAGGAGGCATACTGTGATTGTTATAAGCATTAAATAGTTTTACAAATGTACAGAAATCAAAGTAAAAATGTCAACATTGACTTGATTACATTTTTTCTTACAAAGTCTTTTGCTTAGATCTTGAGCATCCATCACTCAAGTGATTTCAAATTAAAGGATGTTTTGAGGTCTGTGAGAAGTGATGTGTTATTTGTTATAAAATAACAAAAGTGATGAGAGCTTATGACTGTTCTGTGTTCTACCATTAAGCTTACAAGTTTCACGAAATCCACAGTTTGTCACTGTTTATTTGGTGGTTTATAGTCGTTATTGTTTTTATTGATACGATATATCAATGTCTGCACAATATGTTCACAAAGCTTCTTCATTGTGCATGCATTGCAAGACTTGTAGCGTAGCTGATATTATCTTGAGAAACTAATAGTCTTCCTGAAGCATGCTGGTTAGTGATTTGTTAGCAGAACTAAGATGACAGTATTCATGTCACATACATAGATGTTCTGTCTGTCATCGTATGCTGAAGGGTTGGTATGCTGATGGCTCCTGTAGCTAGTTTGTTATATGTAATTCTGTTCCTTCCTTACCTTCCAAGTTATCCTACTGTTGATGATTAATTCCTGTAGTCTCGCCACTACATGTATGAGGATTATTGTGGCATCTTATTAAATACAGTCTAAGAATGACCAGCATATCTCCAAAATCCATGTTTCATTTCTTCTTTATATGTGCTTTGGAAACTTGTTTTGTCAAGGATAGTAGATCTACATAGTCCCTAAAAGTTTGAGGCATCTACATATGCCAACAGGTTTTGAACTTCCAAAGCAATGACTTATATGAAAACCTCCATTACTAATGTTGTTTAAAACAATCGCTGTACAGACTGCCTCAAATCTATATTCTAATAGCGGAAATTGCTTTCATGTATGCTCCTCAAATCTATATTCTAATAGCGGAAATTGCTTTCATGTATGCTCCTCAAATCTATATTCTAATAGCGGAAATTGCTGTCATGTATGCTCCTCAAATCTATATTCTAATAGCGGAAATTGCTGTCATGTATGCTCCTCAAATCTATATTCTAATAGCGGAAATTGCTGTCATGTATGCTCCTCAAATCTATATTCTAATAGCGGAAATTGCTGTCATGTATGCTCCTCTCTGCTCTACTTTACCTACCCACTATCCTAGAAGAGCCATCCTGATTTCTCTTCACTACATGATCCAAAGCAGTGTTGTCAGCTGATCTCACCACAAAATGCAAGTACTTTTAACTTAACGTCTTTATACTGGTTTAGAAGACTCTGCAGAGTCTGTATACAACCAGTTTATTTTACTTCATCTAAAAAATGCCTATGCACATCTAATCTATAGTAAGGTATTTATGATAAGGTGTTCAGGCCAAATCAAATAAGAGCAACAAATTAAAGCATTTTTCACAGACATGTTTTATTAGTCTTAATCAGGGTAACATGTGCTGCTCTCAGAGAATTATGGGATATACAGCCAGTTTGATGAGGGGGAAAGATGTTCATTGTTTCAGAGAAGGAGGAGGATAACAATCTAGCACATGGTGAGATACATGCTCCCAAACTTAACATCAAAGGGAGTGATATAGACATCTATCTTCTGTACTTTAGTTACTACTTCTAGCATCAGTAATGATTCTGTTTGGAAATCAAAGGCCTATTTCTTATTGTTATGGGCCATCTCCACCAGGTTTTGTATTTGAAATGTATCTACATATATTGTTGATATTATTATTTCACATTGACTGAATATTGTGTTAATACTGTGTGAATTTTCAGGACAATCTCAAAAAGGAATTTGTTGGATCATTGGTCCAACCAGAGTTTCGTGACTAAACTAGATTTGTGTAATGCTTTTATCTCAGAATGGATATAATTTGTTAAAGAACAACTGTCAGAACATTTCTGGTGCATAATGAAGTATATTCAACCATGAAGGAGAAGTGAGTACTTCTCTCACCATATTAGGAAACATTTATTGTTGTTGATTCAGGTCTATTCTCTGTATTTGTACACAATGTGCAGTCACAGAAATAATCAGCAGACATCTGTAGTTGGGAACAAGTGGGGGAGGAAGACAGATGAAAACAAAGAATGTTTGTTCCTAACAATGACCACCAAACAAATATTTATCTTCACTCAGAAACTCACTGCCTCGAGGTTTCTACATGTTCCCTTTGTTAGACATGACATTTTAGGAGTAGGTAGATTTTGAATTGGAGAAAAGTTCATTGTGATTTTGGGGAGAAGTAAAAGCTTCATTTAGTGGGAAACTTTTAATTTAGTATGGGAAAGTATAGGATTAATTTAGTTTGAGAAAATGTAGGATTAATATTGCATGGGGAAAATATAGAATTAATTTAGTATGGGAAAGTATAGGATTAATTTAGTTTGAGAAAATGTAGGATTAATATTGCATGGGGAAAATATAGGATTAATTTAGTATGGGAAAGTATAGGATTAATTTAGTTTGAGAAAATGTAGGATTAATATTGCATGGGGAAAATATAGGATTAATTTAGTATGGGAAAGTATATGATTAATTTAGTTTGAGAAAATGTAGGATTAATATTGCATGGGGAAAATATAGAATTAATTTAGTATGGGAAAGTATAGGATTAATTTAGTTTGAGAAAATGTAGGATTAATATTGCATGGGGAAAATATAGGATTAATTTAGTATGGGAAAGTATAGGATTAATTTAGTTTGAGAAAATGTAGGATTAATATTGCATGGGGAAAATATAGGATTAATTTAGTATGGGAAAGTATAGGATTAATTTAGTTTAAGAAAATATAGGATTAGTTTAGTTTGAGAAAATATAGGATTAATTTAGTTTGAGAAAATATAGGATTAATTTTGAGTAGAAAATTTACAAATTAATTTGTTATGGGAAAGTATGATTAATTTAGTATGGGAAGATATATAATTAATTTTGTATTGAAAAGTATATGATTAATTTAGTATGGGAAAGTAAAGAATTAATTTATTATGGGAAAGTGTATGATTGATTTAGTATGGGAAAATATCAGATTAATTTATTTTAGGAAAATAATTTATTTAGAACGTGAAAGTATAGGGTTAATTTTGTATGGGTAAGTAAAGGTTTCATTAGTTTGAGAAAGTAAAGGTTTCATTAGTTTGAGAAAGTATATCATAAATTTGTATGAAAAAATGTAGGATTCATTGGCATGGATTCATGGAAGGGTCTGGTTTTTAAGTCTAGTTTTAAGCCAGTTTTTTAATGTTGTTTTCTTACTTGAAGACAGATGTAAGTACTTCTCTAATAAATTGGTTTCTCTATTGAAGATGTGCAATTATCTCTACAACAATTGTAGTATTATTTATGGATGTAGCATTTCCATTTGGCAATACAAAGGTATTGAATGCTATTTTGTAGATAAGTTTCTGGTTAATAAGGAGTATAAAGTTTGGAAAGTATGATATTCTGATGGAAGGAATTTTAGTCAAGCAAATAATATTTTATACTGTTGATAATTGTGAGTTGGTATATGTTTTAGATTTTTGTAAGTGACCTGTACAAATTATTTGTACAGTTAATGTTAATTGTAAAATGCATGTACTTTCAGTTTGAGTACTGAAAGTTTACAATTGAACTCATATTAAATACACAGTACTCTGCAGTTCTGACATCATCTTGTCACTTCTTGCTTGTCCAGCTTAGCTTAATGTGTCTTGATTGAATGGGATTGTTATGTGTATAAAACCATTGTGTTCATTACGTGTGGTAGTTATTTTGTACGTTACATTTCATCCCGCCCAATTATCCAGCGTTCAAGCCGGTTTTGTTGCCTATGTCATTGAATGCTGTAGGCCACCGTGACTTGTCAACTATCGTCTTTCCATTAATAATACTAGCATTTTCTATACACAGCCCGTTGTCATAGATATCACGCAGAAAATCTATGAAAACCAAGTTCCAGCATTCTCATTAGTGCAATTCTCAAAAACGGGGGTTGTGTGTTGGTGGATCCTTACAGAAGTAGTGAAACCATGAACCTGATCAGTACTGGCCCTCTGATCAGGAAAGAGAAGGCCAATGCCAACCCCAGATCCATCAGTCCAGACTCCTCCAGCACCAGAATGACTGCATGGAGCAACTTCGATGGGGCATGAACATTCCAATCGTCTGCTGGCCACTTTGTGATGAAACTGAATGACTGAAATGAGAAACTGGTTGTCTACAAACTCTGCAGAGTCTTCTAAACCAGAATAAAGACATTAAGTCAAGAACAACTGGCATTGGTCCGGCAAGCCACCAGTTAATTTTTGCCTGTCTAAAATGAAACAATGGAGCGGCTCAACGGAATGTGACCAGTAATGTCAAAAGAAATACGGAATGACACCAAAATCGGTGACAAAGCTGACATACAACAGAAAACTACACCTCCCCACGACGTCTAACGACACAGGTAGATAGAAAATGATGGTAACATCAGGCTTGTCTATGTATTCATGTTTTTAAGTCAATTAAGACTTGTCCATTTCCACAAACACAATCATTGGTCATTCATTTCAGTGGCCTTTCTCCTGTCTTTTTCACACAGTTATTGAAGCATAGATCCAACACTGCATTTGGTCTTCTTTTGGTTTCTTCCTGTAGAATTTTTTCTGCTCATGGCCAAGCTACACTTTATTCAACCATCGCTTTGGTTAAATTGGGCCATGATTTGCCTTGTCCATTATTTTATTTTTGACCATCTCTGCTTGGGCTTGTTATTTTTTGGTGGTTATTGCGTCTTACATTAGCCCTAAAAAGTGCAATAGTTCTTGGTATGTGGCTGTCTATCTTCCTTTGAGGATCTTGGGTTGTCTGGTGCTTGTCCTTATGTCTGTCATCTTACCTCCTCACCAGTGTATTTGTGTGCCTCATACAGGACGCTTCCGTTTGTTTGGTATCTATTTTTAGCTTGTACACCCAGATTTATTGTGATCCGTAATTGTGTGGGTTATTTTGTTTGTGAGCTCTTAAGATGGGCTGGAGTTATTTCTTGAATTGTGTGACGGACTGGGCTGGATCTCCTCTTGTCTGCCTTGTTAAACTTGTTTATCTGTTAGCCCTGAATGGGTTATTCATTTCCTTGTGTTGTGTGACTTGTTGGTCACACTTGTTGATGATGGCTGTCTGTGAACCCTGAATGGGTTATTCATTTCCTTGTGTTGTGTGACTTGTTGGTCACACTTGTTGATGATGGCTGTCTGTGAACCCTGAATGGGTTATTCATTTCCTTGTGTTGTGTGACTTGTTGGTCACACTTGTTGATGATGGCTGTCTGTGAACCCTGAATGGGTTATTCATTTCCTTGTGTTGTGTGACTTGTTGGTCACACTTGTTGAGGATGACTGGCTGTGAACCCTGAATGGCTACTCTAGTCATTTTGGTATCCTGTGGCTGGTGGGACTGAGTACTCTTGTGGTCCTTGATTGCATGTTCTGGTTGCATTTGGCCCCAAACCCTTGTCCCTGCATTCAACACACTGCTGTGACGATTTTGAAGCAATGGTTTTTACATAAACAGGTTGCCAGTCCAATAAACAACCTTCTTTAGCTCCTTTTTACAACATGCTATGAAGGTGACATGGTACTCATTGGTTTCATTCTGGGTTATACCATTGTGCTTCCTCTTGACTGATTCACGTTTTTCGCTGCAGTTGAGCTGTTAACCTGGAAGATTTTTCCTCAGTTGGGGAGTACACGAATTCCCCCAGTTAATGTGTGCAAGAATGAATGCCCCCAGTTGATGTGTACAAGAATTCATGTCCCCCAGTTGATGTGTACAAAAATTAATGTCCCCCCAGTTGATGTGTACAAGAATTCATGTCCCCCAGTTAATGTGTACAAGAATTCATGTCCCCCAGTTGATGTGTTCAAGAATTAATGTCCCCCAGTTCTTCTTCTTTTGTTCGCTTGGAGTATGTCTACATCTGCAAAGTTGTCTCTTGTATGAACCTCACTAACTTCTGCAGTTCACACATAGGTTCATATGGTTTCTCTTCTAGTGCTGTTTCTCTTGGCCAGTATGTCCACCTCAGTATCTCATACTCTATACAGTCCTGAAGTATATGCTCCGTAGTCTGGGGTGCCTGTCCACATGTACACATACTTGAGTTGCCAATCCTAAATTTTGTATACATGTGGCAGCAGAGTCGGTTGTGTCCTGTTCTGAGGCGCAGTATGACAATCTGCTCTTGCCTACTTATATTATGATAGTCATCTTGTATTTGTGTTGGAAGCTCTCTCATTGATTTAATCATCTTTTTCTTTTAATGGTATGTAACTGGTACATCTGGTTGCTCGTCTGCAGCACCTTCCTTCACCAGTGTGTCAGCTCTCTCATTTCCTGGTATTCCGCAGTGAGACGGTATCCACTTCACCATGATTCTGCGCTGGTTGCTCAATGTTGACAATAAAACTTGTAGATTTTACAGCTTCTTAGATGATAGTGCTTGGAGTACTGATTTTGCATCTGTTAGAAATACCACAGGATACAGGCCAAGGTTTGTGTTAGCTATGTTTTTGTCGCCAATTTCATCGTTTGTATCTCTGCAGCATAATTATGGCAGAATTTCTCTGTTGGTGCTGCAACTGTTTCCATAGTGTTATTTGGGTATTCTATATACACCTGCTCCTCCATTCTTTACTGCATTATGTGCAGATCCATCTGTGTATACTCGACCCATAGATTCTGTTGATATTTTTCATCTAAGGAACTGAGAGCAATTGTCTTACGTTGCACACTGTTCTGTTCCTCCTTGCCTAGTATTCCCTGAATGGTTGTTTAGACTCGTACTGAAAGTCTATGCTGCTCTCTCCAGGGTGTTTGTTCTGGCACAGTTGTTAAAGGAATATCAATTTCAGGCAGTTCTGTCTACAAAGTCGTTTGGCTTGGTGTACAAAGCTATTTCTTTTCAGTCGTCCCATTGCTAGGTCCTGGAATCTATCCTTCATTGGGTGACTCGGCATACAGTTGAACTTTTCTGCCTGTGTTAGCACCTTTGTGTCTTTACGTTCCCCCAGTGTTTGCATCCTCCCTAGTTTCTCCATCTCCACTATAGCCGTTGATTTCATTGCCCCTGTAATAACCTTTAGCGCCTGATTTTGTACCTTATCTAACTCTTTCAATGTAATGTTTGATGCTGGACATCATGCAGCTGATCCATATTCCAGATGTGGTCGTATGCCCTGTTGGTAAACACTGCTAATTATTTTATCTCCGGGCCCGCATGTGGTTCCATTTAGTTTTTCTCAGGATGGCATTCTTCCTTCTGGCTTTTCCTACTGCTTTGTTGACATGTTGTCTACAAGTCAGCCTATAATCAAATGTAACTCCAAGGTAGGTGGGTTGTTTATCTTCTCTTAGTAGCTCTTCATCTATCCTGATGTCTCACGTTTTTTTGTTTTTGGAGAGAGGGTGAAGAGTGTAGTGCTTTATTTATCTGTGTTGATGCTAACACACCATTTATTTGCCCATAGGGTTAAGGCATCTATTTCTTTTTGTAGCATTTTGGTGGCGACTGTTGTATATTCACTCCCCTTGCCGAATCTCCCCTTGGCAATTCGTTAATCAGATCGTTAATGTAGACTATGAAAAGTGTGGGGGGAAAGCATACCACCCTGCGGTACACCAAAGCATAGAACAATTTTCTTACTCTTCAGTCCATCTAGTTGTACTCTGGCTCTTTCATTAAGCAGGTATGTTTTAACCATTTGTACATCCTACCTTTTACTTTACTGTTTCTCAGTTTCTTCAAGAGTCCTTTCCATACCTTGTCAAATGCTTTCCTTAGGTCTATCTATGCTGATAATACCAGTTACTTGTCTTATAAAGCATCCTAAATCTCTTGGGGAAAGATAAGTTGCTTGGTTCTCAGTAGAGAAGCATTTTCGGAAACCCATTTGCTGTAACACAAGGAGGTTGTCACTTTCAAGGTAGCACTGCATCCTGAGATTAATGACACGCTCCATTGTTTTACAAAGACAACTTGTAAGTCTGATTGGTCTATAGCTGGATGATGTGCAATTGTCTTTCCATTGTTTTAGGAGCAGTATCATAATTGCTTCTCTCCACGTCTGAGGAACTCTGCCTGAGGTCCAATTTCCCGTCCCCTAGTTGATATGTACAAGAATTAATGTCCCCTAGTTAATGTGTTCAAGAATTAATGTCCCCCAGTACATGTGTACACGAATCCAAATCGCGGACATTTAATTATCTTGTGCAGCATTGCCAATGTAACTTTTTAGCCCTTATTCTAACATATATCCCAGATCAATGGAACACATTTTGGCTTACAGGCGTCTGATAAAACAGATTTCCTACCGAATCTATTAACAATAATGCCCGAAACGTAACCCAGGTTAGAAAAAAGTATCACAAGATCAGTAGCAGACGTTTCCGTCTAAATATGTCTTTATTTTGGACTTGACAAACAAGAGCAACATGGTGAATAATTTCATACTCAGATTCCAATATATAAAACGGATGATGCTGTTGAGTGCCCACGATGGGTACGGTTACTCTTTTGTGCATCCTGAAAAGGGCGTTAAGTGGTGAGTTTTAGTAGCTTTCCTCGCATTCCGAGCAGGGTTATCCAGACGGTTGCTTGGTTTCATCTGCGTGTCGCTTACTACTGCGAGGATCACGTCAATCCGCCACCTCGTTAGTCATGCTGCCATGAAAACAGCCTGTTTGCAGTGGAAGTGTAATGGGAGTCTTGACCAGTTTATTTTGACTTCGAGTTGTGAAATAACATAATCACATACGCTAATCGGCCTGACATTTTAGGAAAATGTATTTTTCCACAATATTCAGTTTCACAAATAAATATGAACAATGTTCCTGTTGTATACTGTGTATGCGATTATCTTCACTTGCTAAAATTAGTACCCCATGTCCTTAAGTTATGAGAACGCATCTTTGTCGACCAGCTTATTTTATCGGCCTGCAGATTCGAATGTTTTGTAAACGAGTGCAATCCCAGCATGTATTTTCCCAAACACTCGACCAGGCTTATACGCATACACACCGGAAGATAACTGCATTTGGTGTATAATCATTTTATTATGTTTGCAGTTGTTTTCGTCTAAAGTGGAAAGAAATCTGGCAACAATACAATCGCTTCATTGAAGCAAAATAAACTGACAACTTTGCTTCCTAATGTTTAAGGTTATATTTCACGATAATAACACGGTCTTCTTTAGAAGTGTTTTGTACTGAGCTTCTTTATGTACATTTCTCGCTAACGGGAAGGAATGACTCAGTCAAGTAAGACAGCTTTTGTAGTAGAGATAACTATGACAACAACCAACTGCTGTCTTTCAGATCTGCTGGAGACAACCATTGCAACCTTCCTCCCCCAAACAAGACGTATAAGAAAATCCTGCTTACGGAAATCTTCTTTCTTCTTCTTCTTCGTTCGTTCTCAATCTCCCACTACCAAACCCTGAAAGGGTAAGTAGCAGAATGTAGTCCAGAGAACGGAATGCGTTGTGTCATAGTTTACAGCTTGGCTGCGATATTTGCACCTTTCGGTCCAACACATCCGACTTCAGCAAGCATGTTTTGAGTATCGGGTTAGCATTCCCTCTTCGATCCCTTCTCCTTAGCCAGTCTGTCATGCTGCAGCCTGTTATCCAGGATCACCGCGTGGAGGTGTTGAAGGGTCTTGGCAGCTCTGGTTCGCTGGCCCTGACGCTAGCAGTCAGCTATCGGTCGCTGACCACTGCAGCTCATGTGCTGCTCAGCATCTTGATCCCTTCTAAGGCTGGAGACAACCATTGCAAACTTCCTCCCCAAACAAGACGTATAAGAAAATCCTGCTTACGGAAATGACCATGCACCCTCGGGATGTCAGGAAAACTACTACATTCTGCCACACGTTCCGTCATTTTCAGGCCGCATAAAAGTGTTACCAACCCATTGTGGGCAGTATCAACCAACCAACCAGTATATAATAGTTGCACATCGCAAGCAAAGATGGCGACATCATCAGACTTATACTGCGAGATGTGTTCTCTTATGACTGTAAAGCCCAATCCTGAAACCGCAGACCATAAAAAACATAGGAACAATATAGAAAGACTATGTACTGGTAACTTGTACTTCGGCCAACTGATGCAAAGCGTCTAGTCCAGTGAGGTTCACGAAGGGGATCGTACGTTTCAGGTGTTCGCTGGTCCCCCACAGCTTTTCGAGCATAGCCGCTCCCCAGGGCCAGGCTGCCTCGCTTTGGTCTATGTAAGTAAGGCAGTCCTGCAGGATATGGTCTGGTGTTTGCTTGGGTGCTCCACAATCGCACGTGGCGGTGTCTTTGGAACCCATGCTGTGAAGGTGGGCCTTGAATCTGCAATGTTCCATTCTGACTCTGAAGATATTTCTATAGCGATCTCTACCAAGTTTGTCTATGCTGTCATTTTCTGGCTTGTATTCTTTGTAGTGATCTCTCCATTCGGTCCGCATGGATCGTTTGGTGAGTGTCTTTTTTTCTTTATAGCTCTGTTGATCACGTACCGCCACTTCCTATTTTTGCGAGCTCATCTGCTTTCTCATTTCCAAGAATCCCACGTGGGCCGGAATTCACTTTCTTTCCTTGTAATTGTGTTTTGGCTGATAAGAATCTTTGTTGCTACATAAACAGCTGTTGCGTCAGCTCTGAAGTTGGAACATGTCTTTCCTGTTGGTATGGAGTGATTTTCTATGTCTGTACTGGTAACAGTGGCTATAATATGTTGCTACCACATAAGGCATTTCGAACCTATGGAACGGCAAAAGAAGGTGCAAGACTACCACAAACAGATACCAGTATGACGTACGAAGAGTCAAAACGGCTTATCAAAGCCAGATACATGACCAAATGGGAAACCGAACATACTGGTTACACCAAAAACGATGCCTATTACCAGTTGAACCGAAGAGAGCAGGTCGTTGTCTTCAGACTTCGCACTGGCCACAACAGACTGAGGTACCACCTATTCAACAAATTGAAGATAGGTGGTACCGACGAATGCCCGTGCGGTACTGGTAAAATGACCACTGAACATCTGCTGCAGAACTGCCCGACATACGAGGATCAGAGAGAGCAGATGTGGCCATTACCAGTGGAACTGCAAGACAAGCTGTATGGCAGTGGCGAGAGCCTCAGGACGACCGCCGCTTTTTTCGAAAAAATAATGGTTACTGTCTGACTGCGTACGAAGAAGAAGAAGAAGAACCTATGGAACGTTAGGTAATTGTATATCATGTGACTTTCTCAGTCAAAACCAGGGAATTCATGTGTTGGACATCGTATTATGAAAATTTCAATCAATCAATCAATCACAACCTTATAAACTCCCTGGGGAGCATAGGTTTTCAACAAATAACAAATGTCATCAAATGTCGAACTGTTAAATATTTTGAAGTTGTTGTGGCTTAAAGGTTCTAGAGGATGCGGTCACTAGCCCCATACCTAATTCTCGCTAGTTGCCACTTACGAAATATCTGGCAGGTTACAGTGTTACCATTTTTTTGCTCTCTTTTCGGGCTCCGGTAAGACTCGGATTATTTTGCGTGGTAATTGAAGAAGAAGAAGAAGAAGAAGAAGAAGAAGAAGAAGAAGAAGAAGAAGAAGAAGAAGAAGAAGCATTGCTTGAGTTTGAAGCCAAACGTGGGTCAAACGAGGCTTGGTGTTTTCGAGAACAAAGAATTGGTGCATGAGAAAACAATGGAGCGGCATGTGAGAGAACAAAGAAAAAGTGGCACATGAGGAACAAAGAAGGATTGTGCCAGGGAGAACAAGGAAGGTGTGGCTCATGAGGAACAAAGAAAGAGTGGTACATGAGGAACAAAGAAAGAGTGGCTCATGAGGAACAAAGAAGGATTGGTACCCGAGAGAACAAAGAAGGTGTGGCGCCTGAGAAAAAAAAGGAAGGTGTGGCGCCTGGGAGAAAAAGGAAGGAGTGGCGCCCGACAGAACAAGGAAGGTGTGGCGCCTGAGAAAAAAAAGGAAGGTGTGGCGCCTGAGAGAAAAAGGAAGGTATGGCGCCTGAGAGAAAAAGGAAGGTGTGGCGCCTGAGAGAAAAAGGAAGGTGTAGCGCCTGAGAGAACAAGGAAGGTGTGGCGCCTGAGAGAAAAAAGGAAGGTGTGGCGCCTGAGAGAAAAAGGAAGGTATGGCGCCTGAGAGAAAAAGGAAGGTGTGGCGCCTGAGAGAAAAAGGAAGGTGTAGCGCCTGAGAGAACAAGGAAGGTGTGGCGCCTGAGAAAAAAAAGGAAGGTGTCGCGCCTGAGAGAAGAAGGAAGGTGTGACGCCTGAGAGAAAAAGGAAGGTGTGGCGCCTGAGAGAAAAAGGAAGGCGTGGCACCTGAGAGAAAAAGGAAGGTGTGGCACCCGAGAAAAAAAAGGAAGGTATGGCGCCTGAGAGAAAAAGGAAGGTGTGGCGCCTGAGAAAAAAAAGGAAGGTGTGGCGCCTGAGAGAAAAAGGAAGGTATGGCGCCTGAGAAAAAAAAGGAAGGTGTGGCGCCTGAGAGAAAAAGGAAGGAGTGACGACTGAGAGAAAAAGGAAGGTGTGGCGCCTGAGAAAAAAGGAAGGTGTGGCGCCTGAGAGAAAAAGGAAGGGGTGGCGCCTGAGAGAAAAAGGAAGGTGTGGCGCCTGAGAGAAAAAGGAAGGTGTGGCACCTGAGAAAAAAGGAAGGTGTGGCACCTGAGAAAAAAAGGAAGGTGTGGCGCCTGAGAGAAAAAGGAAGGTATGGCGCCTGAGAAAAAAAAGGAAGGTGTGGCGCCTGAGAGAAAAAGGAAGGTGTGGCGCCTGAGAAAAAAAAGGAAGGTGTGGCGCCTGAGAGAACAACAAAGGAGTGGCGCCTGAGGAAACAAGGAAGGCGTTGCGCTTAAGCAATTCAAGTTCGTGTGGCTGACAAGATGTGGATCGACCATGATCCCCGTAGTAGTGAGCGTCCCGCAAATAAAGCCAAGTATAGCACAACTGTCTGGAGGACCACGATCCATCTTCATCAACACAAAAAGAGTAAACTTACTCATTGTGGGTTTTGAACAACAGCAATAATGTGTACAAGTTGTGAATGACAAGAACACTGACATTGACCTAGAGTAAACAAATATGCCTGGTGGTAGAACCAAAGCCCTAGCTAACGTGAATATACTCTCCAATTCAAATAATGCCTTAAGCCTCCCGACTAGTCATTGAGCCGGGACAACTTCGTTCACAAACCGATGAGAAGGGGGAAGGTTTGAGAGAGAGGGAAGATGTGCTCGTATCTACATATTTTCCAGATCATAGGTCAAAGTTTAAACGGCTTGCAACATATACTGCACCCTTTTGGAATGTCAGTCACTGTGACATTGTCGACACCTGCACAAAGACTGTTAATATTGCATATCACGAAATGTATAAGCAAACTCCAGAAACCTCAAGTGGTACGTACTTTTCTACAACGTTTGCCCCCCTAAAAGGTCACGTTCGACAACCTACAGCGTTGACTGTCAAGAGGAATTTTAAGTGAACTCTGTCATCAAGGTCAACACATTTTCGATGTTTCAAGGCTCGTGTCAGTAGTTCATCTCATGGACTTTTAAGGCGATGTCAGGCATGTTATTTATCTAGGAAACATGCGTGCAATGAGAGCAGGGAAGAAGAAATTATATGTTTCAAAAGTTTCTATTGAGGATGTTTCAAAAGCAGGTTAGTTTGTGATGTTTTATATTATCATGAAGATCTGGCATGTGTGTTTACTAATCAACGTGTATATCAATTATCTTTATGTCTATCTATATATCTTTATGTCCCTCTATCTATATCTCTATATATCCCTCTATCTATATATCTATATGTCCCTCTATCTATATATCTATATGTCTATCTATATGTCCCTCTATCTATATATCTATATGTCCCTCTATCTATATATCTATATATCCCTCTATCTATATATCTATATGTCCCTCTATCTATATATCTATCTGTCCCTCTATCTATATATCTATATATCCCTCTATCTATATATCTATATGTCCCTCTATCTATATATCTATATGTCCCTCTATCTATATATCTTTATGTCCCTCTATCTATATATCTATATGTCCCTCTATCTATATATCTATATGTCTCTCTATCTATATATATATATATATGTGTCCCTCTATCTATATATCTATATGTCCCTCTATCTATATATCTATATGTCCCTCTATCTATATATCTGTATGTCCCTCGATCTATCGGCATGATATCTTTATGTAACCTCGTATGTGTGTGTATATATATATATATATATATATATACGCGATTAAAATAAACTGCAAAACCTAGGAAAGCGCGTGCGACTACCTGTACTAAATACGAAAACAGGAACTATGAGGACTAGTAGAACAACTGGGTCACTTACCAGAAGTATAAATGATATAGCTCTTTAGCAGGCCCAGAAGTTAAGCATCTACTATGACTTATCAGCTGTCGCCATTGCTTAGTATTAGTTTGGCAACAGACCAACAACTTTTAAACAGTATATGTATGCCGACTCTGTGCAGCTAGTGCCAAACATGGCTTCTGTCCTAGACGCGTAAGAGCAGAATTTCGACTTGTGAAATAAAGCGTTTGAGGAAGGTCATCGGCTTTATCAAGAAAGACAGATTGCCAAACGACGATTTTCGAAGTATGGTCCGCACTACGTCATATGCAGAGTACATTTGCATGCCAAAAATAAGTTGGTCTGTTTGTCCATACATTGATCAATGCGTCTGCCTATATCTGCCTGCATGCCTTTCCTCTACTTACGTACCTTCCTGTCTGTCTACCTGTGTACCTGCTTGACTATATATGAATATCAATAGATCAATCATTTGTTCATCTGTATATTTATACACACGCAGGCCTGCTTGTCGATCAATCTGTCGAACTAACTTTAATTTAGGTATAGTATATTCTAAAAAAATACATGACATAAAACTCAAAGCCAGGTAACGCAGTAGTTAGTGCACTGACCTCCCAGCCGAACGATCGGAGTTCGGTTCACAGCTGGTGTAGATTTTTCCGATCGCAAAACGGCACCTAGTATCGACCCAGTCTAAAAAATTGTGTTCCAGAATAATCTGGGAAACTAAAGGCGGTGGCGTGATGTTGGACACATAACCCCTAATAATATCTTAATACCTGTTGGTCAAGACAAATATGGGCCTAACACCATATTCAAAATATGCCACACTAGCTTGTTTTGAATCTTTACTTTTTTTTCACGACGTGACTACTATTTGGACACATCTCCAGTACATGTTCTGATAGCAAGAGGAGTCTGGCTGGGCGACACCATCTCCCCAAAGCTAGAGCAGCTCTCGAAGAGATTTTTCCAATAATGAAATTCGATCAAAAGAGGTGTAAATATAGATCATTCACGATTTGTAGATGTCATCATGTTCATCAGTCACACCATTGAGGAAACCAACAATCCTTGACCGACGTAAATGAGATCAACAGAGCTGCTGGTCTGAAGATAATTAAAAGTAAAATACAAAGACTCAGAAAACGCCACTACCCACAGCATAGCACGAATGTGGGAGAAGAGGCCATCGAGCATGTCAACTGTTATATCTACATACGCCAAGAGATAAATGCCAACCACAAAATCTCCTCTACGCAGCGACAAGCAGATAGGTATTCCTTATATCTCCAATTGATGAAAAGTTACACACTTTCAATTATATGGTCGTTCCAGCAAATGATGTACGGACGTCAAGTTTGGAACTTGCACAAAACAGATGCTGAGAAGCTCCGAGTCATCCAGAGAGTAATGAAAGTGGTGTACTAAAAATATTGATACAGGATAAATATCCGAAACGAAGAAATACGACATCAAACTGTTTTCAGGCGTGGAGGCAGCGATATCACGCAAACATCGCTGGGCTGGACATGTAGTCCGCATGTCTGACAACAGATGGACAAGTAGAGCAACGTTTTGTGGCCAAATGTCTGTAAACGTCTACGGGGTCACCCACCTACGTGATGGCGAGATGGACTGCCCGACCAAAGACATAGGCTCGCATTGGTACAGCGTTGTAAAAAGACGAAGACGAAGACATCATATTGTTGTCTTTCTCGCAAGCGGCCCAGCTGCTGGACTGACTCCGAGGATAATGTAAACAAAAGTCTCTGCGCTGTTGAAGAAGTACATGTTATCTCGCTGCTCCTCTCATGGAGTCAGCATATTTGGAAAACATGTTCCACTATTCATCTGCTCTCATCACATGGGTACATGTCTGTATATCCAATTCTTAGTTTGTTGCATAGATTATCCGAGTCTGCATTGGTTAGTTTGCAGTCTGAATATCGTCACTTCACATGTTCCTTGTAAGGTTTAGTAGGCGTCTGTTTTATCATATATTATCCGAGTCTGCGTTGGTTAGTTTGCAGTCTGAATATCGTCACTTCACATGTTCCTAGTAAGGTTTAGTAGACGTCTGTTTTATCATAGATTATCCGAGTCTGCGTTGGTTAGTTTGCAGTCTGAATATCGTCACTTCACATGTTCCTAGTAAGGTTTAGTAGACGTCTGTTTTATCATAGATTATCCGAGTCTGCGTTGGTTAGTTTGCAGTCTGAATATCGTCACTTCACATGTTCCTTGTAAGGTTTAGTAGGCGTCTGTGTTATCATAGATTATCCGAGTCTGCGTTGGTTAGTTTGCAGTCTAAATATCGTCACTTCACATGTTCCTTGTAAGGTTTAGTAGGCGTCAGTTTTATCAGAAATGATGTTCTCTGTGGGTACTGCGACCTTACTTCCACTTATATTGTAGTAGGCAGTGGTCCACTGTGTTTTCTTACTGCTGATACTGTCGCTGGTTTCTATAGGTGCTACTGGCAAGATATTCAGTGATTTTAGTAGAGACACCGGAACTAGTTCTTTAGTAATTTCCCGCCAACAATCCACAGACACAGCGAAATAGAGGACACCACCAACTAGAGGACACGACCAAATAGAGAGCCCCACCAAATAGAGGACACGACCAAATAGAGGACACGACCAAATAGAGAACCCCACCAAATAGAGGACACGACCAAATAGAGGACACCACCAAATAGAGGACACTCACTATGTTCGTCGTAAGAAAGCCCTGACACCCAATAGACAACTATGGTCGTGCGTTACAACGATGATTAATAATCTATTTTCATTGGGTTTTATTAATTTTTTTAAGAAGAGCAAGGTATTCGATATTATGCATATTGGCCTTTGATTTTTTATCAATTCTTTGTGTCTTTGAAGCATCGATACAATTTTGATTATCGGGTTTTGATTGGTTTTGCTGAATTCCGCCTGTTTTGTTAACTTCCTAAGAAAATCTGTTATGTAACTTAGTAAAAGTTTTGACAGTAACCAGCGACTCAGGTGTGGCTGCTTGCGTCAGCTTTAGCGTACCAGAGTCGACCGAGACCCAATTCCACCTCCTCCAAGCGATGGCCTTGAAAACAGACTGTACAAGTGTAGTCTGGCTAAGAGAATATGGATCGCATTGGGAAGACATACGAGGTACCCCAAAATACCACCTGAATGTGTCGGACTGTAAGGCTCAGATATCTTTACACTACGACGAGAAAACATTAATGGAAACAAATGTTTAAAATTGATTAAAATTAAATGTACTCAAAATTTTGTTAATGAGTATGGTCAGAGACGAGACGAGAACACAAACAAAACCTACGTTATGACCAATAGGCCTTCGTCAGGGACAACAAATAACAACAATGTTGAACTAGCAAATCATAGAAGAAGGGATGAATACATGTATGAGGTATGTCAACATATAAAGAAAAAATTGTGTACATATCTGATATAGTGTCTATAAAGCGACTTATCGAGTCGAAGGCTTGGCTTGAAATGGTCAGCAATTCGATAAGGCGGAGAGAGCGTAAAAAGTGAGTGGCGACCAGATACGGAAAAGACAAAATAGTGATCCAAATGGTGTGGGGGGTCACTACGACACTCCGTCCTTTTTAGTACTAACTCGAAGTAGAAGTAGAATCATATTTTCTGCGCTCCGGGTATACCCATGTGGTCATTCTTGTTCAACAAATGGCGATGGATGGAGATACTAGCTGTCCTTGTAGCTCATTGGTTGTGCATACTACAGCACCATTCACACGCGAACCCCATTCCATTCGACCCTCGTTCGATTTCAAGACTGCAGTCTGAGAATTGTTGATTTAACTACTGTCGTGTATGATCCAACAGGAGTTCTTTGACAGCTTTAAGAATGTCATCCCTGTTCAATGTGCCAATAATTTGTGCATGTGAAGTCAGATCTTTTGTAACCCTGACCACACCCCAGGTGGCGGGGAATGCTAGGCGTACCATCCCTGCATAGAAGCCAAGAAAATAAAGGGAAAAGAGATACCCCACTCACATGCAAATGCTACGTTTCTGGCAGGACGTGACGATCCTGGGATACAGACACACTGGACTGCCTCTCTTCCGGGTAAACCAGTCCATCTCATATATCATATCACATATCATCATTGCACCCTATAGACACGAGTAGTGAAGACTCGATAGTCTGGTAAGACAACTTCCATAAGAGAGACAACTCTGATCATAAACAACTGCTGCCTTGCAGATAGGCTGGGGACAGCCAAAGGCTAAGGAGGGCATCCCTACAGAAACGCCTGTTGAAATCGGATGCACGGGGCCGCAAGCCTAACAAAACAGTGCAACGTAAATCGCAGCATGATGGCAGTACAACCTATTAGAAAAACGCATGGCGCTCTTCCTGCGGAGTCCCGCCAGGCAGCGATAGTGCCGGGCCTCACGCCTCGAAGGGGCCCACCCTTGACTACTGGTGGTCACCCACCCATGTGTCGTGGAGTCAAGGCACATGGCTATGGGGCAACTTCTATTGGCCAAAACCTCAAGACCCTCAAAATACTACAGGGGAATGCGGAGGGAGTCATTAACAAAAAACGTTCCCTAACACACCACCTGCATGAAGGTAAGATTGACGTGGCATGTATCCAGGAAACGCACCTCAACAATAACCATAAATTCTCAATCAGAGGATACCAGACCTTCCGTCTAGATAGAGAAGGCCACAAAGGAGGGGTCCTGATACTGACCAGAAACTGCATACCGAGTAGCGCGGTATCCGTCAATCACACCGGACAAGCAGAAATTGTAGGAGTTGACATAATGGCTCAAGAGACGAAGCTCCGCATTTTTAATCTGTACGGACCACCAAATAGAGACCTATCGCTCTCGAGTATGGAGGTCAGAGACTCCAACTGCATAGTAGTTGGAGATTTCAACAGCCACTCGGAGAGAAGGGGATACTCTGACACAGACAGCAGAGGTGACGAAGTGGAAGATTGGGAGATAGATGCAAATCTCTCCCTAATCAATAGGCCGGCGGATAGCCCTAGCTTCTATTCAAGAACATGGCATACCACCTCGACTCCAGATTTGGCCTTCTCCACACAGGACATACACCATAAAATAGACCGCCAGGTGCTAAACCAACTGGCAGGTAGCGACCACAGGCCGATCAGGCTAACCATTGACATGGAAGTAGGCCCACAGGAAACAAAACCGCTCCCACGTTGGAATTACAAACGAGCCGACTGGGACAGATTTGCAATCCTGACAGATGGGCTGTGTGAAACCATCAACACACGAAACACCAAAATGAAGGCCATGGTAGAGAGCCTAAGCAAGGCAATAATGCAAGCCGCCACTGAAACCATCCCAAGAGGGGCCAGGAAAAACTATAAGCCCTATTGGAATGATGAGTTGCAGAAAGCGGAAGATGCAGTAACAAATGCTAGGAACATGGCAGAGCGAGAACAATCTAAAGAGGCAAACATCGCCCTCAAAGCCGCCACGGCGAAATACAAATACACTCTCAAGCAAACAGCAAGAGAGAGCTGGAAAAACAAAACGGAAAGCCTAAACCTGGACAAAGAAGGGAACAAGCTATGGAAGCTAGTCAGAGCCATGAACGACGAAACCCCGTCAAATAAACAAATTACTATCAAGCAGGGCGAGAACTTGATCACAGGTAAGAAAGCCGCAAACGCCTTTGTCGATCACTATGCCAGAGCAAACCACATCGAGGTCCCTGCAGATAAGCATACAGACATTAGCGAAGAACTAAAGGGACACGAAAACATGAATACGGCTCCTGAAGAGCACATGATGGCCAAACTAACAATGCGCGAAATGGAAGAGGCTATGAGAACACTAAAGAAAAGGAAATCTCCCGGAAAAGACGGGATAACAAACGAAATGCTCATGTGGCTGGGCCAAACAGCGAAGAAGAAACTGCTATCGGTTCTGAACCAAAGCTGGAAAATGGGAATTGTACCACAGGCATGGAAAGATGCAATACTGGTACCAGTACCAAAAACAGGAAAGGACAAAACAGATCCAAATGGATACAGGCCCATAAGCCTACTGAGCTGTGTCGGCAAGCTGATGGAACGGATGATAAACACCAGACTGATGTGGCATCTGGAAGAAAAACGAATACTAATTCCACAGCAAGCCGGCTTTAGACAGCACAGATCCACTGAGGACCAGGTCATCCTCATAGCCCAGGAGATAGAAGATGCCTACCAGGCACAGAAACACACAGTAGCGGTTTGGGTGGACCTGGAAAAGGCATTTGACAAAGTCTGGAAAGACGGACTTAGAGTCAAGCTAAGAAGAAGTGATGTCTGTGGGAAGATGTACAAGTGGATCAACCACTACCTCAAACAAAGAACGGCCAGAGTCCAAGTACAAGGGCAGATGAGCAAAAAGGTGACACTCGAGCAGGGAGTACCCCAAGGGGGAGTATTGTCACCCACACTCTTCCTGGTATATATAAACGATATTACAGAGAATATACCAAGAAGAGTCCATAGCTCCATGTTTGCAGACGATCTGGCTATGTAGACCTCTGAAAAGAATCTCACCATAGCAAGAAATCGGATGCAGACGGCCCTAACATCGCTGGAAGAGTGGGCGAACTCATGGCTGGTCAAAATAAACGAGGAGAAAACAACATGCACAATATTCTCGCTTTCATTAAAACCCCAAAGTACCAAATTAAGTCTAAATGGCAAAATCCTGCAGCCAAACGACAACCCAACCTATCTGGGAGTCACATTTGATCGGCGCCTGACATGGAAAAGTCAGATTGAGAGAAACCGAATGAAAGCCAGAGAAAGAATGGCAATCATGAGGAAACTTGCTGGCACAAGCTGGGGAGCAGACGAAGGCATACTAAAGAAACTGTATACTGGAAGAGTGAGACCAGTTCTCGAGTATGGCATTGCGGCATGGACACCAGCAGCGAAGGCGAACTTCGATAAAGTTAACAAACTTCAAAACCAAGCCGTGAGAATTATAACAGGTGGCATGAAGTCAACGCCAATTGTAGAACTTGAAAAGATTACAAAACTGCAATCCATGACCGATAGAAGAGACTGCAGAGCCCAGCTGCAGTCAGAGAAACTCCGAAGACTGACCGACCACCCAATGCACCAGAGACTAAACAATTTGGGAAATGGGAAACTAAAGCGGAGAAACTTTGCAGAAATAGCCAAAGCAAAGATGCACGAAGATCCCATAAACGCACTAACAACACCAAAACCCATCACTACTGTACGAAAACCTACCTGAAGGCAGGATATATTTCCAGAGGTGGTAGAAAATATACCAGGTATTGCAAACAAAAACTGCCAGACTGAAAAAGAAAGGAGAGATACTACCCTAAGCTTCATAACGAAAAGCTACCCAAGCATGGACTGGATCCATGCATACACCGACGGTTCTGTAACAAACACTACACAGAACGGAGGGGCAGGAGCACTCCTGAACCTACCAAATGGCAGAAAAATAACACTGTCATTCGCTACTGGTAAGTACACAAGCAATTTCAGAGCGGAGGCAGAGGCACTTAGGGCTGCAGTGGAAGAAATGGTGACACACAGTGAAAAAGAGAGCCATATAGTCCTGCTGACAGATGCTCTCGCCGTAGTCACAGCGCTAAAAAGCCAGAAAAACACTGAGCTTGATGACTTAAGAGAAGCACTCTGCAAACTGTGCCAGCAGTCCGCACCAAAAAGGGTAGTGGTACAGTGGGTTCCGTCACACTGCAACATCCAAGGCAACGAGGAGGCAGACAGACTGGCAAAAGAAGGTGCAAGACTACCACAAACAGATACCAGTATAACGTACGAAGAGTCAAAACGGCTTATCAAAGCCAGATACATGACCAAATGGGAAACCGAACATACTGGTTACACCAAAAACGATGCCTATTACCAGTTGAACCGAAGAGAGCAGGTCGTTGTCTTCAGACTTCGCACTGGCCACAATAGACTGAGGTACCACCTATTCAACAAATTGAAGATAGGGTGTACCGACGAATGCCCGTGCGGTACTGGTAAAATGACCACTGAACATCTGCTGCAGAACTGCCCGACATACGAGGATCAGAGAGAGCAGATGTGGCCATTACCAGTGGAACTGCAAGACAAGCTCTATGGCAGTGGCGAGAGCCTCAGGATGACCGCCGGTTTTTTCGAAAAAATAATGGTTACTGTCTGACTGCGTACGCAGAAGAAGAAGTAACCCTGTCCCCCATCATGAACAGAACAGTAGATCCACATTAATCTCTGACGGCTTAGGATCCCTGCAGCTGCTGAGCACTCATGCCTTAGCCAAGCCTTCTGGTGTAAGTGACAGGACTCATGAAGCGTATTGTTGAATGGGACTTCATTTCTTTCTTAAAATTGTCAACTTTTTTAACATCGCTATTTCGACATGTTCTGCCGGCTCTCCACCACTGTCTGCTATAAACCCACGGACGCGCCAAAGGGCAGGAGCTCATAGGTCGCTGGATCAACAACCAACCAACCAAACCCACGGACACTTAGCTGTCTCATTTACACTTCTTCTTAAGCCCAATCTTGTCGTGACTTACTTCCGTTTTCCATAGCAGCTATTTCTTCGTTGTCTTTGCCAAGAAGACGAAACATTTCTACAAAAGCCCACGGCTTGCGTGACCTCTTCTGCAATTGTCTCTGCTCAGAAGCTTTCTATACCACTGTCCTCAAACATGTTATCGCTATCCTTCACCTCTTCTCACTGGCCCACATCTGATCGTGTCATATTGGTGTTTACTTGTCACCCTATCGGCTCTTCTTTCCTGGAGGTCTTGTTCAGCCCTCTCCTTATCTTTCAGTCCAATCCTTCCTCGCGTGTGGTATTTCCCGACCCTCCTTTGGTGGCCTACATCCACGATAGAAACTTGCCTGGCGACTTCGAGCCTAGTTGCGTAACATGTCGATCTGTTTTCCTGACACGTTCGGCGCCCTTCCCCGAAACAATCTTAGAGATAAAAGAAGGATTTACCTGCAAGTCCCGCAACCTAATCCGCTCTTATCTTTGTAACCACGGGAAATAACTGGAGAACCATGCTCGAACTCCGCGCCAGCTTCTGACAAAACCGAAATTATATTTATAATAATATCGTCACTCCATCGTCGACAATTTCAGTAGTACCGCGAGCCAGGGTAAGGTTGACATTGTCGGTTGCTCAATCGATGATCGGCACCAGTTTCAGCTCGATAATCTTATAGAATGCTTTAGACCTCATGGTTTGAATACATTCTACACCTTTCTCATAGGTTCTCCTGCACATATCTCTCTTACGTTATCTCTCTCTCTCTCTCTCTCTATATATATATATATATATATATATATATATATATATATATATATATATATATATTTATCTATATATATCTTTAAACTCCCATAACCTCTGCCGTTTTTCTCTTCGACACATGTTTCTTAATCTCTTTCGTATAATTGTTATTATTGTTGTTATATTATCTATTTCTGTATCCATATGTATGTATGTATACGACATACATGTATGTTGTTTTAATACATGTATTTATCTGTGTATCATGATGTAAGTATACGTTTAGTGGTATATGTTAGTGCATATACTCAATGGTTAATGTATTATTATGTCTTGTTTGGTCTACTCTGTCCCAAATAGGAAACCTGGATTCACACATTCTCGTCCACACTCTGGCTAAATACTACCGCATTACGCATTGTTTTGGTTATCTAGGCCAGTGTCTTTATTATTTTGTTATGTTAGGTGTTTTCGTTTAACATTTATCCCTAACCCCATGCCATAACGTGGGTTTTATTTTGTTTTTAATTCGACGTGGAAATTGAATCTAATCTATATATGTTTTTTTCTCGACATTTATCTTTCAATACCGCGACAGTTTCGCTTTATTTTTACGTGTTCCAAGTCTGCAGCAGTTATAGTCTTGAGAGCTTGCTTTCGTCCCTTGCATTTTTTTATTTGTTACACCGAGATATTTCAGCATGTCGCACCTATCACATCTATCAATAACACATCTATCAATGACACATCTATCAATGACACATCTATCAATGACACATCTGTCAATGACACATCTATCAATGACACATCTATCAATGACGCATATATCAATGACACATCTATCAATGACACATCTATCAATGACACATCTATCAATGACACATCTATCAATGACACATCTATCAATGACATATCTATCAATGACACATCCATCAATGACACATCAATGACACATTCATCAATAACACTTCCATCAAAAGTAATACCCAAAAAATACGTTTTCACTCTAGAGCTGTTCAAGGAGTGCCTCATAACGGTAGAAGTTGTTAGGATTGATCTGAGAACTGAAGTTACCTCAACAATGTACATGGGAGATTGTCTGTAAGGTCGCCTATAGGTTTCTGACTATCTCATAACTACATATGCCGTCTTGTACGTTAGGATGACATCTGCAAATGTTAGTCTTTGCCCGGTGAGTTGAAATCAAGATACCTTTATTCAAAGTTGAACAGCACCAGTGAGAGTGGAGAACTACGCGACAGTCCTTGGCACTGGCTTTGAATATTGTAGCTTTCGTTTTACAAAATTGTAATATGCTATGCGGTTGAAAAATTGACACCCACGAACGAGATGGAGTTAAAACGCATAGTGACCGACTCCCCTATCATAAACCCTTCTTTCACTCTAGAGAGACGCATGCATAGTTGGTCTCACACTTCATAGCCTGCGCTCAAAACGCCTTCTTAACCAGGACATACGTCAATTGTCCCTGGTGGAAGATGCAGTTATTTATACTGACAAGATTATCATCGCCTGTGTGTATTGATGCATTTACTGCGAAGAACGGACGATCGATGGAGCACAGAGACAGCAATATGGTACCCCAGAGACAAAACACGACCCAAGTGACGACCACCAACACGTTGGTCCGACTCCCTTACATTCCTCAACATCATTCGCGTTGCCACAGATGGGAGACTCATCATCAACTGGTCCACCGTGGCCCAAGACAGAGACCGTTGGAAGAGAAGTTCGGACCAGCAAGGATGAAACTGCCGCTGAAAAACGAGTCGTCCACTAATTCAGTGATCCAGTAACTTTTTATGAATCTTGATTTCTCGGGATCTCCAAATGTTGTTTTAGTTATGCACTCTGATCCTTACATATGCATCTGTACCTACTGATGTCTCAATTGTGCTGCCCAAATAGTTAAAGGTACCTACTTTTTCCAACTGCTCTCCCTCCAGCATGATTGGTTCTTTGCTGGTAGTGTTTTGTTAAGAAACTTGGATTTCTTCATGGGGATATTCTGTCCCAATTCTGCCTCATAGAACGTCTCAAGAACAAGTGGGAGTTCCTAGTGCACTGGGACGTCTAATCAAGCAGCTACACTGGGATGTCTAATCAAGCAGCTACACTGGGACGTCTAATCAAGCAGCTACACTGGGACGTCTAATCAAGCAGCTACACTGGGACGTCTAATCAAGCAGCTACACTGGGATGTCTAATCAAGCAGCTACACTGGGACGTCTAATCAAGCAGCTACACTGGGACGTCTAATCAAGCAGCTACACTGGGACGTCTAATCAAGCAGCTTCACTGGAACAGCTAATCAAGCAGCTACACTGCAGCACTGCAGCAAGAATCCGCTTGGATCACAATCTTTCCGACAGGTTCTCTACATCACCCGGTGTCCAGTAGGAATGTGTCCTTGCTCTGTCATTGTTCTGCCGCGCCATGGAATGATTCTCGGTCAGCTGGAAATGCACAACCAAAGTGTCACCATCGGACAGCTGTGTGTGACAGGCCTCGACCGCGCAGATGACGTATTCATATTAGGCTTACATCCTCATGTACTGATAAAACTGTTGGTGCACCTAGAAGACCTTGCATCAAGAAATCATCAACATCTCATGAACAAAACCCAAGATACAAAACATTGACTGCAATCCCACAGCGACATAACTTGTCGATGGTAACCATGTCAATTCTTCTGAGGATTTTGTTTACCTGGGAAGCAAACAAATCTCCGATGCACGAAGCCACTCGAACATAATTAAGAGTCGGCATATCTGCCTCCTCTAGGGATGCCCTTCACTGGAACTGGAACCAGCAATCTTTCCCTGAAAACTACATTACGAATCTACATAACCTGTTTCGTCCCCATTTTTATGTACGGTTCCAAAGCCTGGATAATTTTGCAAAACCATCAGAAGCGCACTAAAGCCTTCCACATCAGCAGACACATGCACATTCTTGCGGTCCATTGGTTAGAGCGAGTCTCAAATGACGAAGTCACCCGACTGACAGGCCTCGAAAGCACAATCATCATGCTAAACCTTAGCCGTTTGACTCTTCTTAGACATGTGACTTGTCCTTCAGAGGACGGTCTGAGCTTTTATCTGGCCATGGAAATCAAGTATTGTAATCGACCGTCTGTAGATGGTCCCGCCTCCGTGACCGTCCATGAACAACCTGGTTAGTTCAAATCGGAAAGATATCATCCACATTGCATACAGCCTGGTACTCAGTTATTAATTGTGTTCATGGATGTTTAGACCCTTGTCGCCTAAGCGATCTACCTACCTGCCATAAAGCTTTTAAACAATTGGTGGCTCTATGTTTTTTTCTCCTTCATCTCACTACAGAATTCTACACTTCAGAATTTTCGCCACTATTTTTTGCCACCTTCTTTTCTTGCAAAGCCTGTTCTGCTGTTTTTTTTGTTTGTTTGTTTTTTTTTTTTTTGTGTTTTGTTTTTTGCGTTCTCCTTATTTCTCTAATCCCCAAGGCGGTGTGCATTGCACTGCGTTTTTATTGTGCGCCTGTCGGCCCAGTGCATCCGACTTCAGCATGCATTTTATGTAAGGGTTTGCTTCCCCGGGGTAACGGCCGGTGCTGAGATGGGGATCGAACCTTCTGGTTGTGAGCCGTGTCACTTAACCACTAGGCCACGCCGTTCCCGTTCTGCTGTTTGATTCCACCAAGGTGGCTGGACAAAATGGAGTCTAGTGGCACTGCATCTGATTTTCTGTTAAGTTAGACATTGTCATGATCATGGACATGGTAACGGAAAACGTGTTTCTTCTTAGTTTTATTTTTCTTCTTCTTTTCCTTCTTTTTTTCCTTTGTTGTCTTCTTGTTCTTTTTTTTTCTTCTTGTTATTCTTCTTCTTCCTCTTCTTCTTCTTCTTCTTCTTCTTCTTCTTCTTCTTCAGCGTTTTATCCTGCAAAGGACAGTTGTGATGTTCTGTCATAGTTTACAGCGAGGCAGCGACACATCTGAATTAAGCACGGTATTTTTGGGGAACGGGCTTGTCTTCCTTCTTCGATCCCTAATCTCTTAGCCAGACTGCATGGTTGCAGCCTGTTTCCAAGGTCGACATTTGTCGAATAGGGTCTGATGCAAGCAGCCAGTTCTGAGTTGTTGGTTGCTGCAGCTTCTGGCCCGGAAAACATTTGTAGGTTTCCTGCGTTTGGCGGTTTTGTTTTCCTTTCGCGATAAAGACACGTGTCAGTTGGTCAGTCCTCTATCTCCAATATGTTTCAGTGTGTGGAGGGAGTACCGTCACTAGATATCTGCTCCTGGTCTATGACACCATCTGTATCCCCACGTCAAGTTGCTTATCTTCTTGGGCGCCATCATTCACGATTGTAACATTTGTATAGAATAGGGCCTGACTCAAAGCAACCCATTGTCAATTTTCAGTGGCATTGTCCCGTTTCTGTTATTTCGCATAAAATCATCCGTAATGATACGCTACCTCACACGCACGTCTCACAATATTGCCAGAAAATCCCACTTTTTGTTTTTTACGATATCTGCTACCCTTTTGGTGAATGACCTTCAGATGTGGCAATTTTAATGTGATTAGTATTTGAATACATGTTCTTCTTCTTCTTCTTCTTCTTCTTCGTACGCAGTCAGACAGTAACCATTATTTTTTCGAAAAAAGCGGCAGTCATCCTGAGGCTGTCGCCACTGCCATAGAGCTTGTCTTGCAGTTCCACTGGTGATGGCCACATCTGCTCTCTCTGATCCTCGTATGTCGGGCAGTTCTGCAGCAGATGTTCAGCGGTCATTTTACCGGTACCGTACGGGCATTCGTCGGTACCACCTATCTTCAATTTGTTGAATAGGTGGTACCTCAGTCTATTGTGGCCAGTGCGAAGTCTGAAGACAACGACCTGCTCTCTTCGGTTCAACTGGTAATAGGCATCGTTTTTGGTGTAACCAGTATGTTCGGTTTCCCATTTGTTCATATATCTGGCTTTGATAAGCCGTTTTGACTCTTCGTACGTCATACTAGTATCTGTTTGTGGTAGTCTTGCACCTTCTTTTGCCAGTCTGTCTGCCTCCTCGTTGCCTTGGATGTTGCAGTGTGATGGGACCCACTGTACCACTACCCTTTTTGGCGCGGACTGCTGGCACAGTTGGCAGAGTGCTGCTCTTAAGTCATTAAGCTCAGTGTTTTTCTGGCTTTTTAGCGCTGTGACTACGGCGAGAGCATCTGTAAGCAGGACTATATGGCTTTCATTTTCTTTGTGTGTCACCAATTCTTCCACTGCCGCCCTCAGTGCCTCTGCCTCCGCTCTGAAATTGCTTGTGTACTTACCAGTAGCGAATGACAGTGTTATTTGTCTGCCATTTGGTAGGTCCAGGAATGCTCCTGCCCTTCCGTTCTGTGTAGTGTTTGTTACAGAACCGTCGGTGTATGCATGGGTCCAGTCCATGCTTGGGTAGCTTTTCGATATAAAGCTTAGTTAGGGTAGTATCTCTCCTTTCTTTTTCGAATACATGTTCAAATGTAGCTTACACGGCTAATAATATTAGTACGATCCACACCAAACCCCGCATTTGACAAAGTATGTGTATCGTCGCTGAAAGTATTGCATTCATCCTTGTCAAGTAAATTGATGGACATTGTCGTGTGGGCGATCGAATGCTTGAAGAACGTAGGAAATGTGGAATTATTTTTAAACCTTCCAAATACGTCCAAGTTTTTAGTTCTGATTCACAATGTTCTTTCTTGAGGAAATCAACTAGAGCATGGTTTGTTAGCTATGCAGTAGGAGACATAACAAGTTGGAGAGAAGACATCTACACAAATGTTTTATTTCTCCCTTCCTAAAGTTAGCAGTCTTTCATGGATTTCACTCGTCATCATATAGTGTATCTAACAAATAGGTCAGTATGGGGCATACTGTCACACTGTTTCTGTCGTTGACAGTTCTGGGTTTTTTTTGGTGGTTGTTTTCCCTTACTTCTCTAATCCCCAAGGCGATGTGCGTTGCACTGTGGTTTTTATTTTGCGCCTGTCGGCACAGTGTATCCGACTTCAGCATACATTTTTATGTAAGGGGCTGCTTCCTCCTGCATTTTCTAAGGGTTTGGTTCCCCGGGGTAACGGCTGTTGCTGTGATGGGGATCGAACCCAGCACCTTTGTGTTGTGAGCCGTGTCACTTGACACTATCCCACGCCGTCCCCTGTTGACCGTTCTTGAAATCGTGGACAGACATAATTGTAGAATGCGCACAACTGTTTGTTGTTGTTCTCCACGTGCGGGCACATGACTATGTCTAATTGTAAACCTGTTGAACACATAATATATGGGTCTGTGTCTGGTAGTACCTAATCAAAATAACCTAAGATCTGCTGTAAAAGTGTATAATATAAGGCGTTCGGAGAAATCACATGTGGTCATCACCAGAGCCATTTCTGGACACGCCCTGTTGAGGTAGGATAACCTCAGGCTGGACACTGTTGTCTTTAGCCAGGTTGACGTCTGCAAATTGACGAAGTGGGCATGTCATTGATGAATAGGGATCAACATATTTCACGGAAACGTATTTCAGCGTGGCCTATGGTGAAACGTCCGTTTCAAAATCCCAGCGCATCGGGTTCGAATCCAACCAGATTCAGTTTGGCAGACACGGGATTTTTTTATCGGGTCGACTTCTCCTCCTCGTACGGACGATAATGGCAACCTGCCAAGAAACTTATAACAGACAAAAAAGGTTGGCGGTTGTAAAAAGGGCATGCTACTTAATAATTTTTTTAATTTTTTTTTAAAATTTTTCGTGAAGTTTACACTCCTTGCTACCAGAGTCGTACTGGCTATATTAGGACGTATGACTAAGTTGACTTTGTCTTTCTGGCTCTTTTGTGACATGCTGCTGAAACATATAATCTTCATCTATTCCTTGTTCAGTTTAAGCTTCATTTTTAGTTTCAGTAACGTTCCTGTTTGAGTTTAGTTGTTACACCGACCTCTTTTTTAACGGTATATAGATAATTTAGTTTAGTCGAAGCATCAACGTCATTGCACACGGTTTGTTTGTTTGTTTTTTTTTTGTTTTTTTTTTTGCTTTCGCTCTATTTCTCTATTCCCCAAGGCGGTGTGCGTTGCACTGTGGTTTTTATTTTGCGCCTATCGGCCCAGTGCATCCAACTTCAGCATGCATTTTATGTAAGGGTCTGCTTCCTCCTGCATTTTCTAAGAGTTGCTTCCCCGGGGTAACGGCCGGTGCTGTGATGGGGATCGAACCCAGCATCTTTGGGTTGTGAGCCGTGCCCCATAACCACTAGGCCACGTCGTCCCCTACACACGGTTTAACCCATAAGTGTTCTTCTCAATATTTTTGGAGTATCTCAGCACAATGCACGAACTCCGTAGCACCGGCCATAATCCTGTAGAAGATTGGGTAGAGTTTTTAATTTTTGCCAGGACAGTGGCCGCTAGGCCTTCTCCTTTCGATTTCCAACTGTCAAGGGATTTTTAACGTGCGCGACACGGGCGTCCGATCTCTACCACTCAAAGATCAAGGGAGATACCAGAAAGTTCACGTGAAAAAAATACCGGTCTTCACCGTGATTTGAACCCGCGACCTCCAGTACTCGAGGCCAACGTCTTACCTCGAGACCACTCAGTATAGATAGTAATGCTCGTTAATAGTTGTCACCCAAGCCTAACCTCTTGAGCAGCGCTTAAAAGTATTTTGCACTGAAAATGGTTGAAATAAAACATGAATTTTGTAAACGTGTTCGCGAAGCATAGAGAATGTAGACAGGTTTCAATTCCAATCATGTCTTTTTGTGTGCGCACTTTTGAAAGAAGGTTGCACCAGCGCATTTGTCTGACATAGCCTTCTTGTATAAAAGTACGCTTAGGGGGAGTAGAAAAGAGTTTAGTTTTTAAAATGATGTAGTGAACGGACTGTCCTAGCAAGTATTACAAAATAGATAGAAGACAGACAATTCAGTTGTGTAACAGACATGGCTTGTATAAAAGTGAGGTCGATTGAATCTGAGCGACATTGTGACAGATGAGTAGGTTTGAATGAGTGTCGTGTAGCGTGTTGAATGATATTTTGTTATATAGAAAAGAGCGACTAGAGAATGGCTGTGTGTTTGCAGTTCTGTAAGCAGGCACATTCTTGTGTAACAGGTTCATGATACTGTGGTTGAGACATGCTCTGACACACACGCAAGCACACTGAGAACAAACGCAAGCACACTCATAACACACAATCATACTGAGAACACACAAACACATCTAGAACACACTCATAACACACGCAAACACACTTAGAACACACAAACACACTGAAAACACGTGGCTTTCTGGCTTTCTTGTGGCTCTTTAAATAGGTTATTAGCATGAACAATAATTACTTGAGCTTTTCTTGAACCTTTTTTTCCTTGCAGAAGGGTAAATGAATGTTTGCTCTGCATCTTTTAGATTGATCCAATTTCTTCAGATGCATTTAACATGCACAGAATCTTACAACAAGAAAACCTGTTTACAAACATTCCTGGGGTTTTCAATGTAGGTGCTGTTTGGTTTCAGAAGATGTGTATATAATTTTCTGTTAACAACATTATTATCTGCAAGAACTGCGATGACTATAAAACCACAGTCCCGTACAACGTTGATGATCTGCAGTAACTTTGTGATCAGATGGTCTGATGCCGTCCTGTGCATTGGTGCAAGCTTAACCACTTCTGATAATTTCCAAATACTGAAGAAATTAAAAAAGCTTGCATTGTTGTTGCTGTTTTGGTAGAGTTTGAAGCAGTACCCAGTAATTGACCTGCCGAGTAAGTCACAGGTGATTTAACATAAATCTCATCCATTTGTATGGCTACCATCTTTTCTAGATCATTGAGTTTGCTTTAATCTTCAAGTATCTGAAGATGCTTCCATCATCAGTAGACACTGACAATGGAGATGGTAAATCTCACAAGGTGCTTGGATGAGGCAAACATAATAGATGAGATTTTCTAATAAATCTGTAACATGCTGGTGATTTTATGAATAGCATGAATGCAAAGCTCAATGTACAGTTACTGTAGCGCTTTCTGTATTTATCGTACAGCTACCGTATCGCTTTCTGTGTTTATCGTACAGCTACTGTGGCGCTTTCTGTGTTTATCGTACAGCTACTGTATCGCTTTCTGTGTGTATCAGTGATAAAAAGCTGGAACTGCTCTGTCACAAACGTTAATTGCTTTTCGGATATTGGCATATTTATTTCTTCAGATGAAAGTAGCAATTCTTTTGCTTTTTGTAACGTAGTGCATGTTTCTTCTACTAAATCACTGACAGTGACACTGCATTGAGGAGTATCAGGTTTATATTCACTGTAATGGATTATTAGATTTTCAAACTGTGACCACCTTTCCGGTTTACTGTTATTAAAATCCAGTATTGATGTTTAGCAGCAAACTTTTTATTCCAGACTTCCACATACTTGTCACGAAACACTTTAATGCTGACAGTTATGTAAGGTGCAGTGTTTTCTTCGATAGCCATGCAGTACAGTACAATACAGGTATGAGCTCCATCTAGCAAAGTAAACTTCCATTGCTTTTCTAACAATCCTTTCAATTTCGCACAAATCTGAGACTGAAGAGTGGGGTAGTTTTGTATAACATCTGACGAAAGCCAGTCATTGGTCTTTTCTTCGTGTTTTCTCACAATTTTGGAAGCACGTTCTTCTGGATTTTTGCGAGGTTGATGTATGTCAACTGATATATAGGAGGGCAGTTCGGGAGACAATGATCGACATGCATTTGGTTTTAGAGCAGGACACGTTCGTAGAAGCACATGTGTAACTCCAGATTTGTCGGTGTAAGTATTGCTTATAATAATATCACACGGTCGAAAATGCTTGATATACACCACTCTGTCATTAGTTGGTACAAAATCTTTCCTAGGTATGTATTTAATCCACTTTTTCCTAATTTCTGTATTACATGAAAACATCAATACACTCACATAACCACAGGTGCTGTTGTCATTTGATTTACACCCAGGAACACAACATTTAGCAGACATTTTCGATGCTAGTCGCCAAATTCAAAATTCTTGACTGTGTTTAAAACTAAAACCAGAGCCCAAAGGAAGTGACGTCACGAGACAACTGCGTGGACCTTGTAGACTGGAGATGGCCATTGTGAAGGCCTATTTTAGTAGAGACCTCCACGTTGCGGATGTATTCATGCCATCGGATACCCAGGATACGCCGCTGGTTGCGCACGTGAAAGGCTTCCAGTCTCGACATGTCATGTTTCATCAATGTCCAGGATTCGGAGCCGTAATGCAGGACTGGGACCACGCAGGACTGGGACCACGAAGGACTGGTAGATGCGAATGTTTGTCCCGAGGGAGATCCTGCCCTTACTCCACACACGTCGGAGGTCGTGCATAGCGGACGCAGCTAGTCCAATCCGCCTTGACATATCGGGACCGCTGCGCCCATCGCATGATATCAAGCTACAAAGATAGATGAGTTCGTTGGTGGCTTCCGCAGTGTAACCTTGAGTTGCAATATCCTGGGATCATGTGTCGCAAATGAAGTTCTGAACTTTGGTCTTGGCCCAGGATATAAAAAGGCCTAGGGAGGACATTTCACTGTCTAACATTTCAAGAGAGCTCTGCAGCGCAGATCTGTCCGTGCCGAACATGACAATGTCGTACCCGTAAACGAGATCAGTGAAGATTGACTGATCACAGCTATACCCTCCTGAAGCCAGTCGACTGCCCGACGGAATAGGTCGGGGGCAAGAACACATCCCTGTTTGACACCCGAAGTCGTGTGGAATCTGTCAGAGAGAGTGTGACCCAATCGAATTTTGGCGCCGGTGTCCTTGTTTAGCTCCTTGATCAGGTTCAACAGGGGGCCGGGGTGCCTATTCCATGGAGGGCTTTCCATAAGCTGGCGGATCAACCGAGTCGAAGGCGGACTTCAAGTCGACGTATGCAGCGTACAATGGGAGATCGAAACCCGGTGCAGTTCGGCAAGGAGGCGCAGAGCAAGGATAGCGTCGGTTGTAGAACGATCCTGGGTGAAGCCAGACTGTTCTGGTCGACGTTTTGTGCTCAAGAGAAGCTTGAGTCTAGCCAGCAGCACGCGGGCAAACATCTTCCCCGGTACCGAGAGTAGTGTTATATGCTCTAATTACCGCAGTCTTTGCGGTGCCCCTTGCCTTTGTATACCGTTTTTTTAGGGTGGTTTTTACCGATATGCGAGTCCATCTTATTTACAGACTCAAATACTAGAGCTAAGTAGACCCGCAGTCAGTTAGGCGCCATATATACCTGCTCTTAATAAACCACCTGAGGAATTTACAAAATACCGTGTCTAGATTTTTAATTCGAATTTTGTTCATTTATCGACCTCTAAGCCTACTCTTTTCGATTTCCAACTGGCAAGAAATTGTTAACGTACTCGACACTGAACACGGGAGTCCGGTTTCACTTTGAGATCAAGGGCATTGTTACCAGAAGATCTACAAGAGAAAACCTCGGTCTTGATTGTGATTCGAACACGCGACCCACTGCACCCGAGGCGGACATCTTACCTCGAGACCACTTAGTCCCTTTCAAATTACTTATGCCTTACAGGTAAGCTGGGGAAAGCCAAACGTTAGGGAGACAGCCCAAAGAAATGGATGCTGATTACGGATGCAATGTCTCGCCACTCCCTCAAACCTTCCTTCCCCCCCCCCTCCCCGGCACAGTAAAGACAGCGGCAGACACGCCTATGTTGGAGTTGTCGATGTGGGGAAGTAGGGAAAGATGTATCCAAAACTGAGTAGGCTGGACACTGACACACACTTACATTGGAATACCCTTCATTCAGTGCTCTGGCCTTTATTTACACATTTCGTGACATCACAAAGTCACAAGGTTACAGTACAGTCGTTCGAGGTTTTCAAGTTGGATATTCGGCTACCCTCGTTGAATATTTAAATGGATTTACTATTAATTTAATTTCTTTTTAATTGACATTTTTTTTAATTGAAGGGGCGGGGGAGGGGGTGGGGGGCTCGGAGGAGTAGCACACATTCTGGAGCAAGCAGAGGTTTAAATTGTCACTCGGCATTTTGGTAAATCAATTTCTTTTGATATTTTGAAGCGTGTGCTGTAGTTGTTGACATGTGTATACAATTTCAAAGGTGCAGCACCTTGAAAGTGCATTAAAACACAGAATTGACAATCATTTCTCAGAATAATCATATTTTCATTAAAGTGGGTTGTAACGGAAATTGTAATACCTTGATGAAATATTGTCGGTCGGATTATTCACATATATTTCAGTTTGAATACACAATTACATGGCGAACTTCTTGATCGAATGCCGATCGTTCTTCCTCTGCCTCCTTCTTCCTCTTCCTTCTCTTTCTCCTCTGCCTCCTCATGTGCCTCCTCTTTTGTTTCCTCTTCCTCTGTCTCCTCATCCTTTCTCCATCTTCTTCTTCTTCGTTTTCTTCTTCGTTTTCTTCTATTTCTTTTTCTTCTTCTTCTTCTTCTTCTTCTTCTTCTTCTTCTTTTTCTTCTTCGTTCATTCTCAATCTTCTGCTACCAAGCCATGAGCAGGGCTTTGCAAGTTGCAGGATGTAGTCCGGAGCTAGTTTACAGCTTGACTTCGATATTTGCACCTTTCTTCCCGACATATCCGACTTCGGCAGACGTTCTGCTTGAAAGTTGATGTCCTTATTGTGGTAGACATTTCTTCTTCTTCTTCTTCGTACGCAGTCAGACAGTAACCGGTCATCCTGAGGCTGTCGACACTGCCATAGAGCTTGTCTTGCAGTTCCACTGGTGATGGCCACATCTGCTCTCTCTGATCCTCGTATGTCGGGCAGTTCTGCAGCAGATGTTCAGCGGTCATTTTACCGGTCCCGCACGGGCATTCGTCGGTACCACCTATCTTCAATTTGTTGAATAGGTGGTATCTCAGTCTATTGGGGCCAGTGCGAAGTCCGAAGACAACGACCTGTGTAACAGACCCTCTGCTTGCCCTGGCCGTTATTCTAACTTAGAACATTCTCACACTCATCCACATCATTATGACCATACTCAGTAAATGACATATCACACAGCAGGTGGCATATTTATTAAATCATACTCATATCATAGAATGAGTAGAGAAATTACAAACACAATATAATACATATCTCAACTAAACATTCTACTAAAACGGGAATTGTAAGCATTAGCTATTGATGAAATTCTCAACTATCTAAAAACCCAGTTCTATTACCTTGCAATTACATCACACACACATCGCCTTAACTGCGTCTTCAACACACCTTATCAAATACTCTTCCTTACTGAAATCCCCTCAGGCGGGCGATCTCGACATAACTCGTTCACAATGTGTCCTTGCTTACAAACACACTTTCAGATTATCTATTAATGCAAAACTCACACACCTATTTGAGCGCTCCTGTTCTATCACCAAACATTCGTCCAACCGTCTATCAATCGCTCCTCTATCTAGATCGGTGGGTTAAACATACTACCTACATTCAGTCTCTCTCTATCCAGCCCATCTCCATCCCTCTATCCAGCCTCTCTCTATCCAGGCTCTCTCTCCAGCCTCTCTCTCTCCAGCCTGCTGAGCTAAACTTTGTCTAGAGTAATATATCCTCAAGCAAGGCCAGAGCTTGACCAATCGATCTCAGGTGATGGTCATCTTCAATCCAATTGGACCGAAACACTTTGCACACCTGTCACTCCATTTCTCTCGCAGCAAGCCCCGCTGCCAATTTCGTATGTCAATCAATCTCCCCCTACCAAAATCGGAAGGCCAGTGGTCAGTTTCTATCTGTCCACATTCCTTAACCCAACTCTGTTCTCCTTTGCTGAGACGGTGAGTGACCTTGACATGCATTCAGGTAGCTTTAAGCTTTAACATGTTCAGGCATCCTACACTCCTTGCTCCGGCGGGAACTGTTACACCTGCTCTCTTCTGTTCAACTGGTAATATGCATCGTTTTTGGTGTAACCAGTATGTTAGGTTTCCCATTTGGTCATGTACCTGGCTTTGATAAGCCGTTTTGACTCTTCGTACGTCATACTAGTATCTGTTTGTGGTAGTCTTGCACCTTCTTTTGCCAGTCTGTCTGCCTCCTCGTTGCCTTGGATGTTGCAGTGTGATGGGACCCACTGTACCACTACCCTTTTTGGTGCGGACTGCTGGCACAGTTTGCAGAGTGCTGCTCTTAAGTCATCAAGCTCAGTGTTTTTCTGGCTTTTTAGCGCTGTGACTACGGCGAGAGCATCTGTAAGCAGGACTATATGGCTTTCATTTTCTTTATGCGTCTCCATTTCTTCCACTGCCGCCCTCAGTGCCTCTGCCTCCGCTCTGAAATTGCTTGTGTACTTACCAGTAGCGAATGACAGTGTTATTTTTCTGCCATTTGGTAGGTTTAGGAATGCTCCTGCCCCTCCGTTCTGTGTAGTATTTGTTACAGAACCGTCGGTGTATGCATGGGTCCAGTCCATGCTTGGGTAGTTTTTCGATGTAAAGCTTAGGGTAGTATCTCTTCTTTCTTTTTCAGTCTGGCAGTTTTTGTTTCCAATACCTAGTATATTTTCTACCACCTCTGGAAATATATCCTGCCTCCAGGTAGGTTTTCGTACAGTAGTGATGGGTTTTGGTGTTGTTTTTGCGTTTATGGGATCTTCGTGCATCTTTGCTTTGGCTATTTCTGCAAAGTTTCTCCGCTTTAGTTTCCCATTTCCCAAATTGTTTAGTCTCTGGTGCATTGGATGGTCGGTCAGTCTCCAGAGTTTCTCTGACTGCAGCTGGGCTCTGCAGTCTCTTCTATCGGTCATGGATTGCAGTTTTGTAATCTTTTCAAGTTCTACAAGTGGCGTTGACTTCATGCCACCTGTTATAACTCTCATGGCTTGGTTTTGAAGTTTGCTAACTTTATCGAAGTTCGCCTTTGCTGCTGTTGTCCATGCCGCAATGCCAAACTTGAGCACTGGTCTCACTCTTCCAGTGTACAGTTTCTGTAGTATAATTTCGTCTGCTCCCCAGCTTGTGCCAGCAAGTTTCCTCATGATTGCCATTCTTTCTCTGGCTCTCATTCGGTTTCTCTCGATCTGACTTTTCCATGTCATGCGCCGATCAAATGTGACTGCCAGATAGTTTGGGTTGTCGTTTGGCTGCAGGAATTTGCCATTTAAACTTAACTTGGTATTTTTGGGGTTTGATGGAAAGCGAGAATATTGTGCATGTGGTTTCGTCCTCGTTTATTTTGACCAGCCATGAGTTCGCCCACTCTTCCAGCGATGTTAGGGCCTGCTGCATCCGATTTCTTGCTATGGTGAGATTCTTTTCAGAGGTCCACATAGCCAGATCGTCTGCAAACATTGAGCTATGGACTCTTCTTGGTATATTCTCTGTAATGTCGTTTATATACACCAGGAAGAGTGTGGGTGACAGTACTCCCCCTTGGGGTACTCCTTGCTCGAGTGTCACCTTTCTGCTCATCTGCCCTTGTACTTGGACTCTGGCCGTTCTGTTTTTGAGGTAGTGGTTGATCCACTTGTACATTTTCCCACAGACATCACTTCTTCTTAGCTTGACTCTAAGTCCATCTTTCCAGACTTTGTCAAATGCCTTTTCCAGGTCCACCCAAACCGCTACTGTGTTTCTGTGCCTGGTAGGCATCTATTTCCTGGGCTATAAGGATGACCTGGTCCTCAGTGGATCATCTGTGCTGTCTAAAGCCGGCTTGCTGTGGAATTAGTATTCGTTTTTCTTCCAGATGCCACATCAGTCTGGTGTGTATCATACGTTCCATCAGTTCGCCGACACAGCTCAGTAGGCTTATGGGCCTGTATCCATTTGGATCTGTTTTGTCCTTTCCTTTTTTTGGTACTTGTACCTGTATTGCGTCTTTCCATGCCTGGGGTACAATTCCCCTTTTCCAGCTTTGGTTCAGAACCGATAGCAGTTTCCTCTTCGCTGTTTGGCCCAGCCACATCAGCATTTCGTTTGTTATCCCATCTTTTCCAGGAGATTTCCTTTTCTTTAATGTTCTCATAGCCTCTTCCATTTCGCTCATTGTTAATTTGGCCATCATATGCTCTTCAGGAGCCGTACTGATGTTGTCGTGCCCCTTTTGCTCTTCACTAATGTTTGTATGCCTATCTGCAAGGACCTCGATGTGGTTTGCTCTGGCATAGTGATCGACAAAAGCGTTTGCAGCTTTTTTACCAATGAGCAAGTTTTCGCCCTGCTTGATGGTAATTTGTTTATTTGACGGGGTTTCGTCATTCATGGCTCTGACTAGCTTCCATAGCTTGTTCCCTTCTTTGTCCAGGTTTAGGCTTTCCGTTTTGTTTTTCCAGCTGTCTCTTGCTGTTTGCTTGAGAGTGTATTTGTATTTCGCCGTGGCGGCTTTGAGGGCGATGTTTGCCTCCTTAGATTGTTCTCGCTCTGCCATGTTCCTAGCATGTGTTACTGCATCTTCCGCTTTCTGCAACTCATCATTCCAATAGGGCTTATAGTTTTTCCTGGCCCCTCTTGGGATGGTTTCAGTGGCGGCTTGCATTATTGCCTTGCTTAGGCTTTCCACCATGGGCTTCATTTTGTTGTTTCGTGTGTTGATGGTTTCACACAGCCCGTCCGTCAGGATTGCAAATCTGTCCCAGTCGGCTCGTTTGTAATTCCAACGTGGGAGCGGTTTTGTTTCCTGTGGGCCTACTTCCATATCAAAGTCTAGCCTGATCGGCCTGTGGTCGCTACCTGCCAGTTGGTTTAGCACCTGGCGGTCTATTTTATGGTGTATGTCCTGTGTGGAGAAGGCCAAATCTGGAGTCGAGGTGGTATGCCATGTTCTAGAATAGAAACTAGGGCTATCCTCCGGCCTATTGATTAGGGAGAGATTTGTGTCTATCTCCCAATCTTCTACTTCGTCATCTCTGCTGTCTGTGTCAGAGTATCCCCATCTCTCCGAGTGGCTGTTGAAGTCTCCAACTACTATGCAGTTGGAGTCTCTGACTTCCATACTCGAGAGCGATAGGAATTTATTTGGTGGTCCGTACAGATTGAAAATGCGGAGCTTCGTCTCTTGAGCCATTATGTCAACTCCTACAATTTCTGCTTGTCCGGTGTGATTGACAGATACCGCGCTACTCGGTATGCAGTTTCGGGTCAGTATCAGGACCCCTCCTTTGTGACCTTCTCTATCGAGACGGAAGGTCTAGTATCCTCTGATTGAGAATTTATGGTTTTTGTTGAGGTGCGTTTCCTGGATACATGCCACGTCAACCTTACCTTCATGCAGGTGATGTGTTAGGGAAAGCTTTTTGTTAACGACACCCTCCGCATTCCACTGTAATATTTTGAGGGTCTTGAGTTTTTGGTCAATAAAAGTTGCCCCATAGCCATGTGCCTTGACTCCACGACACATGGGTGGGTGACCACCAGTAGTCAAGGGTGGGCCCCTTCGAGGCGTGAGGCCCGGCACTATCGCTGCCTGGCGGGACTCCGCAGGATGAGCGCCATACGTTTTTCTGATCGGTTGTACTGTCATCATACTGCGATTTACGTTGCACTGTTTTGTTAGGCTTGTGGCCCCGTGCATCCGATTTCAACAGGCGTTTCTGTAGGGATGCCCTCCTTAGCCTTTGGCTGTCCCCAGCCTATCTGTAAGGCAGCAGTTGTTTATGCTCAGAGTTGTCTCTCTTATGGAAGTTGTCTTACCAGACTAACGAGTCTTCACTACTCGTGTCTATAGGGTGCGGTGATGATGTATGAGATGATATATGATATGGACTGGTTTACCCGGAAGAGAGGCAGTCCAGTGTGTCTGTACCCCAGGATCGTCACGTCCTGCCAGAAACGTAGCATTTGCATGTGAGTGGGGTATCTCTTTGCTCCCTTTATTTTCTTTACTTCTATGCAGGGATGGTACGCCTAGCATTCCCCGCCACCTGGGATGTTGACACAGTGGGGCAGGTGTGCAATGTCCGCTGGTCTGCATCTCTTCTGCGTCCATTGGTATGGCTGATAGCGTACAGAGGTAGATATCGAAGTAGAAGTGCATTTAACCAGGGGACAGGCCTGGTAATGTCACGGAGATGTTGTTCGCCTGGTTTGCGGACATATCTCGTGGTCAAGGAGTAAGTCTCGGCAGTTCACAGTGAGGTGGCTGCTCTACTGTTTTCGACACCCCGACCAAGAACTAAGTCTTATGTTGGTGGTTTCGCACCTCATCGCCGTATAGGGTGAATATCGTGCAGCTATCCGCCCGCTTTGATCAGCGGATGGAAGAGACTTTCTGTGGCTCGACCTGGTAGGGTTGAGGCGCGATCCCCAGGTCCCGACCATATCGTAGCCTCCCATTGCAGTGGTGCTGAGAATTTGGGCGGGATTCCGGCTAACAAGCGTCCGGCCGTAATCCCTCACATGGTAGCCTCGCGCCATTGGCTTATCAGCCTGGTACGTGAACCAAATGTCTGCGGTTCCTCTCGAGTTGAACAGGATTTCCGTAGCAACGCACTGTCATTTGTAGGGTAAAACTGACCTGTCTTCCGATGGTCTATTTCCAGCACCCGTTCATTTTTTGGCCAGGTCGAATTAATCGAGGGCTTTTGTTTGTCCGTGACCAGGTATCTGGAGCCTGTGGTTTCCGCGGTGTTAAGACACGGTTTCCGTAGCGATCCTTCATTAGATGGTTAGAGAGCTGACCTGTCTTCCGTGGGTCTAATACCAGCACACGTTCACTATTAGACACAACGAAAGTGCTCTCGATTTGTCAGTCGTTCTACAGTGTTTGCGTGTTGAGTTAAATTAAGCCGCATGCTTTACTCCTGATAGTGTTCTTCCGTCAATTCCTTTATCAAACACTGGATGCAGACCAACCGAGCCACAGAGGGCATAATCCCAGATTTCTGAGGGTCTAAATCCAGCACCAGTTTCATATTAGACCCAAGGAAAGTGGACTCGGCATGTCAGTCATTTCAGTGGTGGCCGTGTTGAGTCAAATGTGGTAGACATTTGATGCTTCAGTCTGTGCTGTTTTAATATTTATTCAATTACTAAAAACTATTCATATAATATATCTACCAATAGCAGACCAAAATATCAACTAAATCATTTATAAAACATTAAAATGATAAATTGCAGGATGCAAGAAGTCATACGACGATTAGATCATTAGACCCAGAAATGGCTTCTGAATCTCAATGAGAAGAAAACCCCATCCACACTTTTAATACTTTCAAATAAGGCAAACAAAATCACTCTGAAACTAAAAGGTAACGAACTACCAAAAGAAAAAACCTCGTATATCTAGACACAACACTGGACAACAGATTAATATGAAAACATTGTTATTGAAATGATAAGAAAAACTAAACAGCAAATAGACTCTTATAAAGAAATTAGCGAGAACTAGGTAACGAAAGATCTTCCGAGACCAGGTCAGGTGCATATTGTTGCGTTAACTCACGTCCTTCTTTAAACATCATTGTCCAGTTCATCACTATTGTCTTCGATACACATTTGTCACCATACACTGCCTGCATTCTGCAATTAATGTCAACTGGTCGACATCCTTCAGCTGTTAGAAACCGAATCACCGCTCGCTGATCAACTCTGGGCGGATTCCGTTTCACAACCGCCATATTTTCAACGTTCTGCGTTCTGCTGAGGAAACTATGAGTCAGAGGATGATGACATTTTGCTAACTTGACGGTTGGTATGTGCTGTTTACACTAGATGTGCAGTCATATTGCGCATCGTACCTATGTCCCTTTGTTGCAGTTTGGTCCGGTTTCGTTTGAACACGCCTCGTGTATGGCGACAAGAGAAGCCGAAGCAGGTCAGTTAGGTTTATAAGGTTGTTGTTGTTTCGAAGGCCCACAATGTGCGTCCTCAAAAGGACGTTAAGTGACGGTTGCAGTAGCTTTTCTCACCTCCCGAGCGTTCTGATGAAGGTGGCCCGTGGTCCTCAAGACAGGTGTGCTATGCTTGGCTGCATCTGAGTGTCACTCACTACTACAGGATCACGTCGATCCCTAATCTCGTTAGCCAGGCTGCATGAAAATTGCCCGTTTCCATGGAGGGCTATTAGGAAGCCAAGGTGAAGGTCTTGGCCAGTATATTTTTTTTGACCAGACGTTAGTCTTCCTCTTCAGGTTCATAAAGGAAATATGTGTAGCTATGTAAGAGCGAACAAGAAGTAGACGAATGTAATCAATGGAATAACCAGTTCTATCTGAGTTTCGTGATCACCTGATCAGGCATGGCAGGCTTTGGCTGGGTGTTACAGATCAGGTTAGTGTTACTGTGATGGACGCCGCTCTGCCTCCTAGAACGCTCGAAAGTGTTACTGAAATACAACTATATACTGTTTAATAAAAAGATACTAACGTATCCATATTTATTCTGGCTGTTGAAGTTCAAGGAAAGGGGTATATGGTTGAGAAATACAAGGCGTTTAATTTTCCAGTCGCTACGCAAAGATACAGGCTTGGTTTTTATTTTACCTCCGATGTAGAAAAAAATTGTTCTTTGCCTTACCGATGTTTTGAACGTATGTCCTGTCCCATTGTCAGAAAGTCTACATCGACATCTTTGGGTCACGAAAAGTTAAGTAAATATCTACTCTGCGAAGTGCTACTTTGTGAACACATGTAGAATTAGCCATAGATAGTTGGATTGCCTCATCAAACTTTGGTCTCCATGCCGCAGCGAATGGTATATGTCGATGTAAATGTTAGTACCTAAGCGGTAGTACACGATATCAGAACTTTTAACAACTCAGAGCTAAAGGGTGTCAACTGAACTGACTGGCGTGGAAAAAATATAAAAAGAAGATTCAAAACGTTTTTGCATTAAACGGTAAGTGTATTAAGAAACCAGGGTCTTGTATTTGAAGGCGTTTAAATTAGTCAATGAGATATTAACTGGAGATAAAGACAGGTGTTCCATCTCGTCGGCTTCATGTTTTTCATATTAACTGGAGATATAGACAGGTGTTCCGTCTCCTCGGCTTCATGTTTTTACAAATATTCCCAATACACATTTTCACTCATATAAAAACAAATCCCCTTTGAAAATATTTTACAGACAAAACAAAGGTGGTTACATGTTAAGTAGCTTCAAACTACAATAGGGGATCAAGATGCTGAGCAGCACATTAGCTGACTGCTAACGTCAGGGCCATCAAACCAGAGCTGCTAAGACCCTTTTACACCTCCAAGCGGTGATCCTGGATAACAGGCTTCAGCAGGCAGACTGGCTAACGAGAAGGGAAAGAGAGGGAATGCTGACATGGTACTCAAAAATGCTTGCTGAGGTCGGATGTGTTGGACCGAAAGGTGCAAATATCGCAGTCAAGCTGTAAACGACGACACAACGCACTCCGTTCTCTGGACTACATTCTGCTACTTAAGCCTTTTCAGAGTTTGGTAGCGGGAGATTGAGAACGAACGAAGCCAAGCCAAGCCAAACAACAATAGTCAGTCTTAATCTGTTCAGCTCCCTCCCAGTGGAGCATACGTTTTCAATGTCAAGTCATTCTGTCCTAAGCCATCTGCTTACAACAAACATATGTCAAGTCATTCTGTCCTAAGCCATCTGCTTACAACAAACATATATCAAGTCATTATTCTGTCCTGAGCCATCTGCTTCATATTTTCACCGTCGTTTGTTTTGAATGAGTGAGTTGTATTGTTTCCTTTCAGTTGATTTTTCCATATTTGTTGCTGTTGTGGCTTAATTTGTTTAGAGGATAGGATAGCTCAAACCATCTCTAGTAACCTTTTACGTCATGCCTGACAGATTCCTGTCTTACTATTCTTTGCTCTCTCCTTTGACCCCGGTAACACTCAGGTGTTTATGCAACGCCAACTAAGCTATCCATTACGTTGATAAAATAAAGAGCACAGTTCACAACTACGATCAGGCTATTTAGTATATAATCAATCAATCTCTATCAATTAGCTCTTAGAAGCATTAAATAGGAGATGGAATGCAAAACGGAAATACAGTTCTATAGTTGTTAGGAATGTGTGTTAGAGACTTCATTGTCCCTAGTCTTTGCTGTTGCCAGTTCGGATGCCCAATTCATTTTCAACTTGTTTTGCGTGCCATAATACGACTAGAGTCAAGTATGCAGTTATATCTTGGTGAGCTTGAGCGTGCCAAATCAGGTTGCATACCCTGTTGATTTTCTGCAGAAAAGCAGATAGGAGACCGATGCATTATCATGGCCAATGACAAATTTCTTTGTTTCCCTGGGTGAGCATTACCGAGAGTATGAATAGACCTCAGGAATAAAGGCCGCTTTTCTTGTCTCTGCAGTCACCACGAAATGTACAGGCTGTCTTTATTTTAAAACATAGAAAAAAACTACGTAAACCTTATTGAGGTATGAGCGCGTGTTCTGGTGGATAGAAGCCAGCCTTACTGAGGTTATGAAAGTATGGTCTGGTGGCTGGAAGCCAGCCTTACTGAGGTTATAAACGTATGCTCTGGTGGTTGGAAGCCAGCCTTACTGAGGTTATGCACGTATGCTCTGGTGGTTGGAAGCCAGCTTTAACGAGGTTATGAACGCATGCTCTAGTGGTTAGATGTCAACCTTTCTGAGGTTATGAACGCATGCTCTGGTAGCTAGAAGCCAGCCGTCACATACCCTCAACAATTACAAGCTCTCTCGAGACTCAGAAATTGATAGTAACATTGAGAAATCTGCTGCCAAAGCAGTTCGTCTCAAAACGCGTGTTTGGATTAACAAGAAACCTACAATTAAGATCAAGACCATGGTTTACAATGCATATGTCGTACTTACGCTCCTACGAAACATGTGTAATCTATGCCCAGCAAGAGCAAAGGCTTACCCTTCCCATCTAAGGCTCATAATATCCATTCTTGGAGTACATGCACGGACTGTGTGATACATGCAGATGTGCATTTTTCCATTGGTCTGTCAACTTGGGCACTCTCTCAAGACGTACGACTACGATGACTTTGTCATGTTCGCTGCAATGAAGATGGTCGTCCTCAAAGACATTCTCTATGGATAATTAGTGTATAACAAAAGAACAATCGGCCAACGACAGCTAAGATTCATAGATTGTCTAAGCGTTACATAAAGGCACTGGGCATGGGTCTGTCATCCTGTCATCGTGTAGAACCTGCTTGTTGTACTGACCACACTTCAGCCGCTACCTTTTCCCATTTGAAGCAGCTTTATAGCAAGGAGTGGTCAAACATTACCAAGTTCGCCCCAACTCTCAATTACAAGGCTATGTTCCCTTCCAGCATGGAGAGGCAGAAGGTCCCATTGGCATTGCAAATTTTCAGTGAACATAACATTGCTGCTCTACATCTTCTTGACGACAATTCGGAAACAGCAGATTTCATTGAGATCATACTGAGATGGTGGCACAGCAGATTTCATTGAGATCATACTGAGATGGTGGCAAATTGCCAATGCTAAGAGTAAGTTCATTGGCACTATTAATTAAACGGAATCCCTTTTCAAAGCCAATAACATCTGCTAATGGTGAGTCGATTCATTATCTAGAGAAGTTTGCAGCATGGTTGATAAAGTGGGGACAATAATCTGGTTCCAATGGAAAGCTGACAAAAGAAACACATAGTGCATTGTTGCATTCAGTGACTGCAGGAATTGAACTAGCAAAATATGCTTTCAGTACAAAAGGTGCAACATTCATGCAACTGGGAAAGATACAGACTGATAATTTAGAAGCTCCGTTTGGCGAATATCGTCAATTGGCAGGTGCAAATTATCTTGTGTCTGTTAAACAGATTTTGGAGGCAGAAAAACAATTGAAAATACATTCCCTCCTTTGTTGACGTCAACAGCTTATGGAGATGTTCCACTACGTGACTTCTCTGCGATTGTCAGTAATGATAACCATGGTGAGGATCTTGATGTTGGTAGTGGAGCAGCTTCATCTGAGGTTGATAAAGTATTTTTTCTCATTGATCCGAATGAAGAGTTGTTTTGTGTTGAAGGAACAGAACAAGCCTTGGTCTATATTGCTGGTTTTGTCTCTAGTAAAGTTATAGAGAAGATTCAATGCATTTCATGCAAGGGTCTACTGCAGAAGGATAAAACATTATCGGTTGAATTTGGTCAAGATATGATTTTACTGAGTATGTACAGCTACTAGACCGTTGCGGTTTAAAGTACCCTTCCGAACTTGTCACACTCTTGACATCTGTGTCTTATGCAGCAATGCAGAAGCTCATATCACCAGAGCTAGAAGCAAAATGTATGGCATGTAAACTGTACAAGAAGTTCCTAATGCATATTGTGAGATGCAGTGTCGAGCATTTTGCAGATGTAGCAGGTGGCATATGTCATGAAGGATGTCACAAATGAAAAATTGGTGTACAAGTATTATCAATTATTTCCAATGTATTTTTGAACAATTACAGAAAGATGCACGACGACACATCCATGACGAGACATTTTCTTCCAGCAAGAGAAAACGTATTCACTTTTCATAATAATTTCATTACATTTTCTCTGCTTTCATGCATGTTAGCATATCTATTGACATGCTTGTGTCAACTATAATAGCGTATTTAGGAAACAAAAATGGGTATCCAGTTGGTTTCAGGACAGGATTCTGTGAAAGGATCACTCTCAACCTACATTTTGACGTGTTTTGTACCGTGAATTTGTTTTATTTCTCTGTGTGGAGCATCGATTGATTTTAAACTTGGCACAAACAATATCCTACAGAAGGTAAGGGATTCATTAATATTATTAATTTACATTTATATCGTAGAAGAAAATGCTAGATCAATTCAAAATAATTATATTGTGTGATTTTGATGTGTGTAGTGTGTCTGAAGTGTGTTGGTGTAGCCTCTAACTATATTGCCATCTAACAATGTATTTCTCTAATTTTAAAAAAAAAAATTTTTCGCGTTCGCTTTATTTCTCTAATTCCCAAGGCGGTGTGCGTTACACTATGGTTTTTATTTTCCGCCTGTCGGCCCAGTGCATCCAACTTCAGCATGCATTTTATGTAAGGGTCTGCTTCCTACTGCATTTTCTAAGGGGTTGCTTCCCCGGGGTAACGACTTTTGCTGTCATGGGGATCAAACTCAACACCTTCGGTTTGTGAGTCATGTCACTTATCCACTAGCCCAGGCCGTCCTCCTGTGTGTGTTTCTCAAATGAACGTCTTCCTGTGTGTGCCTGATGTGTGTAGTGTGTATAATGTGTGTGACGTGTCTAATGTGTGTGGTGTGTCTAATGTGTGTTGATGTATCCCCTAACTATATTTCCATCTAACAATGTGTCTCTCTAACCCATAACGCTTTTCATAAAGTCACCAGCAGATACTTTTTTTTGCTTAGATGTTTGCCTCACTGGTTTCTACTGGCGGAGGCGCGCCATTTTCCACCCCAGACCGTAGTCCATTGGGCGATATCAGGACGCATAAACCAGTGCTTGGATGCATGTGTGCGTCTGTATGTACCTATGCTAGGTTTGTGCGCCCTCAGAAGCTAGCCCAACCAAAGTGCAATGGAAGGGCCTCACCCTGAGGGCGCGTGTGAAAGTTGTGCAAGAGTGTGACTGTGGGACAGAGTCAAATGGAACAGAGTGAAGTAAGAGAAGAGAGAAGGGGAAGAGTGGCCCCCAGGGTGAGTCCCTTCATCCCCCACCAGCAGATACAAACTCATAATAGTTCTCTTATACAGTAGGCCGTAATATGTGACGTCACAAAAGGATTTCCCAGTCACTGCGTAGCCTCGTTCTAGAGAAGGTCATGCCACCACCCGATCTCAGAAACCGATCGGTGCCGAGTTTCTTTGTTCGGCCATGTTGTACGGCTGGACCAAGAAACCCCTGCTCACAAGATACTACACAAGTCTGTCTTCAGGCCTAAGGACGTCCCTGAACAGTATGGCTCCAGCAAGTAGCAGCTTCATCCTCCCCCCTGGACGAGGCCTGGAACCACATCACTGCTGTGGGTCATAGATGTGGCCTGCCGATGCAACGGGCCTCAGACGCCTTAGCGAACATTATCATTTTTTTTAGAACTGATTTCGGTTGTATACATACTCTGTAGTCCTCTAAACCAGTATAAAGACGTTAAGTTAAGTTAAGTTATATGGGGAAAAAATGGGAGAAGTGGGCCGAGCATGTGTGAGACAGAATCAGTTTCAATACAACTGCAGTTTCCATTTTACTTAACCGTTGAGGCTGTCCTACCTCGTTATATATTGTGGGTATATCAGGTTATTCCATCCCGTGTTCATGTATTGCATTGTATTTGGGAAGAAAGGGTGGGGGAGAGGGGAGTGGGGACCGAGGGAGGATGGAGATGTGTTTCTTGATCTCTCTTTCAAACCGATTAGGAATTCCGCGCTCGGCGAGGTGTACCATGTCAAGTGTTGGGACGTCTTTTACCTTACAGATATTTGTACCCACAGCTGAGAGCGTATGGGTGGTGGGGTGCTAGAAGACTTGCTTCTCACGACAATTGTGCTAGTTTTTATTCGCGTTATTGATACGCTCCAGATCACCAGCTGTATATGCGAACCTGGTTTACTGTTACAACAGAATGGTAGCGAGGAAGGTAACTGGTAAATTCCCGTCATAAACAAGCTTTGGCTTAGCACATTGAAGTCTCTAGCACATTATCCCCTACAACAGTGTCTGATAAGGACCTTTAATTTATAAATAATCGGCTTAAAGCATCTGTCCTGTCAAAATGGCGCGCTTTTCCGGCTTGGACATCTAGAAATAGCTTCCGTTGTCCATTTATTATTTCTTTTCTTAATAAACTAAGATGGCGGTTGCTTGGCAACATTCGTTTCAGTCACGTGGTATCGCTCACGACGTTTCGACCTTTGATAGAATTTAGTTTTGTGCAGCGCTAAAACAACCACCCAAACTTAACACAGTAATCACATTTGTTAAATATACACTTCCTTTGTGAATATTTGTGAGAAATCTCGGCTCTTTGGTCAAGGGGTATGATTGACACTTGGGTTTAAATCCCGGGCCGACAGTATTTATTTTTCTTCTTATTTAACAAAAAAAATTGGACATAAACTTGCATCAAAACATTCCATTTATTATGACGTCATTTTTGCTAACTTCCGGAACAACAGACAAGCCCATCATAAAATCTTGTATCTGGTGAACGTGCTTGTTTTGCTTGCATGCTTTCAGGGGCCAACTTGAACGTTTAAATAGAAATAAGACTCGATGTTCTGTATAACTTGGAAGATCGAGGGAAGGAGAGAAGTAATGGGTTGGGATCGGGGCAGGGGATGGACAAGATGAGGGGGAAGAAATGGATGGTGGTTGACTAGTTTGATATGGGGGGGAGCGGGCGGGGGTAATAGATGGACGAGGTAAAAGGTAGACGGAATGATGGACAGGGAGACTGGTGGAAAGAGATGGATGGACTAAGTGGGGAGAGTTGAGTGGGTTGATGGGGAAAAGATATCAACAATCGTTTCTGTAGTTTCTGGTGGAGTTTTCATGGGTAAATGCTAGTCCTTTAGGCTATATCAAGACTTATCAGCTATTATGTGGATGCGTGTGTGTCTGCGTGTGCTGTGTTGATGTGCTTCTTTGTGCTGTGGTGTCTGTGCTGTGCTGTGCTGTAGTACCCGTGTAGTCTATGCCATTTCTCATGGCTTCCCATCCATTTCACAGTCCCATCTTGTGACGTGGAATATGGTCAAGAATACAAAGACAATGATGGGGAAAATGATTAAGTGAAAGAGAACATATTGGCCTAATTTTAGTACAAAAAGGATTATTTGAAACCGTTGTGGTCTTATTTTATTACGAGACCGATTCCAAAACACATGTCCTCGTAGGAACAAAAAGTGTTCAATATATACTGGGACTTTTGTCTATTTATTGTTAAACCAACTGCTGTTCTACCCTTGTTAAGCTGAATTAGACATTGGACAGTTTTTTTGATGCTGTGATTGATGACGAATATGTCATCTGCAAACCGAAGATGGTTGAGAATTTCTCCGTCTGTCTTAATACCCTTACCATCCTAATTTAATGTACGGAAGACTTCCTCAGGGACTGCTGTGACAAGTTTGGGAGAGATTGTATCTCCCTGTCCTACACCAATTTGAATGTTTGTATTAATTGGGCGGTATAAAGGATAGTATTGGTTTAGCAACTCTCGTTCATATATGATATTAGCCACGCATACTGCTCCTCGGTATCTTGATTTCACAGGGCATGAATAGTTGTAGTCACTTCAATGCTGTTGAAGGCTTTTCATATTCCAAAACGTGACTTCGTACATCTACATGAGGCAAGAAATGATGAACTCCCACGAAATGCATCCAGATTGAACGAATGGTAGTAACGGGACGGTCCATCTTCAATCTCATCAGGGTCATTCTACAACAGATGATAAACTATGAAGTGAGAACTCACACCTTAGTGAGAACTTGGTATATGGCTGCGAAGTGAGAACTCACACCTTAGGTAGAACTTGGTATATGGCTGCTAAGTGAGAGCTCACACCTGAAGTAGAACTTGGTATATGGCTGCGAAGTGAGAACTCACACCTTAGGTAGAACTTGGTATATGGCTGCTAAGTGAGAACTCACACCTTAGGTAGAACTTGGTATATGGCTGCTAAGTGAGAGCTCACACCTTAGGTAGAACTTGGAATATGGCTGCAAAGTGAGAACTCACACCTTAGGTAGAACTTGGTATATGGCTGCAAAGTGAGAACTCACACCTTAGGTAGAACTTGGTATATGGCTGCAAAGTGAGAACTCACACCTTAGGTAGAACTTGGTATATGGCTGCAAAGTGAGAACTCACACCTTAGGTAGAACTTGGTATATGGCTGCAAAGTGAGAACTCACACCTTAGGTAGAACTTGGTATATGGCTGCAAAGTGAGAACTCACACCTTAGGTAGAACTTGGTATATGGCTGCAAAGTGAGAACTCACACCTTAGGTAGAACTTGGTATATGGCTGCAAAGTGAGAACTCACACCGTAGGTAGAACTTGGTATATGGCTGCAAAGTGAGAACTCACACCTTAGGTAGAACTTGGTATATGGCTGCAAAGTGAGAACTCACACCTTAGGTAGAACTTGGTATATGGCTGCAAAGTGAGAGCTCACACCTTAGGTAGAACTTGGTATATGGCTGCGACTGGAAGAACCTACGAACATTGATATTGTGTAGTTCCAAGCTAAGAACGGATGAGGAAGCGTAGAACATTGTCAATATCACTACGGTACTACATCCGCAACAGTGCCATAAGGAGTCAAATGTCCTTTAATAAAGTCGTAGGTACGGCGTTACTAAACAAAAGGAGAGGTGGCACGGCCACCTGGCAATAGATGGACACGTCAAGTGATGTCATGGTGGCTCTATACTTGTAATCGTCGTCTGGGGTCGTCCACCAATGAAATGCAACAAGACCTTAGTCTGGCTTGGTCAGCATGGCACGGACATTTTAACATCTCAGTTTAATTGCTGATACACGTGTTGTGTCGACATAGTAGGGTGGAGCTGGATACGTTTCCAGGCTGCAAGCTTGTGCATCTTTCTATGGAGGATAAGCTGTTGTCCATGCATCAGGTACAAACTCTCCACGCAGCTAATTGATTCACAGTAACAATATAAGTTGACATAGCCTGGAATCAGCGACGTCACATGAGTTGCCAGAATAGCGATGGGACCACCACTAGACTGCCTTAGGGACACCAGCTACGGATTTTTCTTCAGAGTTTACTCCCGGTTTGGAATGGTACTTCAAGACAGAAAGCTATGAGTTAAGCTGACATTTGGCTATCTGGTATATGGCACGCGCTGTGTCTGATTAAACAACATGATTACAATATTAGTTAGGTCTCTTTCCACTTATACCGTTAAGCGTCATGGGGAGTTTAAGTTGTCTGTCATGCGCCAATGTGCGTTACGTCTGTGTTTGAAGCCTTGTCGCTGCACAATCACTGTAATGTCATCTATCCACTTGTCTCACAACCGTCATCTTACCCTATAGCTAGATCTATCTGCATTGTAAGCCATCGAAGGACGTTGATGAGGGTGCATTCTCATGGTATGACCGAATCAGCGTATTCTTTGACTGGAAATTTATTCTGAACAAGACGTAGTGCCGACTATACTTCGAATGTTTTCGTTTCGCATTCTGTCTTTCCTGGTAACACCGATGATCTTTCTCAAACACTTCATTTCATTGGTCGAAATTCTGCTCTCACGTGCCTTGAACATGAACCGTGTGTGACTGGTGGCACAGAGTTGGCATAAATATACTGTTTCTCGGCTGTTGCTTTGTTACCAAAGTAATGCTCTGGTAGTGACAGCTGCTAAGTCACTGTGGATGTTTACTGACACATACCTTGGTCTCGATTTCTCTGAACTCATTCGCATGTTGAATATCAATTTCATTTTCACCTGTTGAGTTGCATAGCTTTTCTGCTAATCCTCATAGTTTGTGTCTTCGTCTCGTTAATTCTTATGTTGTTTTTGGTCAAGGCTGTCGCAAGCGCACTCATGTGGTTTTTGCAGTTTATTTCATCATCGTACAACAGACACTGATCATCTGCAAAGAGCAATTCGTGAATTGCATTCGGTTCTGCTTCTGATTTCACAATTTGCCTTGGCTTGGCTACGTTGGCTTGGTTTCGTTAGTTCTCAATCTCCCGCTACCAAATCCTAAAAGGGCTTAAGTAGCAGAATGTAGTCCAGAGAACGGAATGCGTTGTGTCGTAGTTTTAAGCCTGACTGCGATATTTACACCTTTCGGTCCAACACATCCGACTTCAGCAAGCATTTTTTTAGTACCTGGTTAGCATTCCCTCTTCGATCGTTTCTCCTTAGCCAGTCTGCCCTGCTGAAGCCTGTTATCCAGGATCACCGCGTGGAGGTGTAGAAGGGTCTTGGCAGCTTTGGTTCGCTGGTCCTGACGCTAGCAGAACAGCTATAGGTCGCTGACTACTGCAGCTCATGCGCTGCTCAGCATTTTGATCCCATGTCAGACTGAGAGCACTCTCGTTGGGTCTAATAGGGAACGTGTGCTGGTATTGGACCCACGGAAGACAGGTCAGTTGTACCCTCCTAAGGAAAGGGCGTCTGCTACGGTAACCCTGCTTAACCCTACATAAATCGCAGGTTCCAGACACTCGGTCATTGACTGACTAAAAAGCCCTATATTGATTCGTTGGGTCTAATAGTGAACGGGTGCTGGTATTAGACCCTCGGAAGACAGGTCAGTTTTACGCTACTAATGACAGGGCGTTGCTACGGTAGTCCTGCTCAACTCGAGAGGAATCGCAAATCGCAGACATTTGGTCCACGTGCTGGGCTGATAAGCCAACGGCGCGAGGCTACCATAGGAGGGATTACGGCCGAACGCCTCTAAGCCGGAATCCCGCCCTAAATCTCAGCACCACTGCGATGGGAGGCTACGATAGGGTTGGGACCTGGGGTTCGTGTTCCAGCCCGACCCGGTCGAGCTGCAGAAAGAGGTCTCTGCCGTCCGCCGATCAAAGCGGGCGGGGAGCTGTCCGATATTCACCCCATACGGCGATGAGGTGTGAAACCACTAGTAGAAGTCTTAGTTCTTGGTCGGGGTGTCGTAAGCAGTAGAGCAGCCACCTCACTGCGAACTGTTGAGACGCAACCCTTGATCATGAGATTTGTCCGCACACCAGGCGAACAACATCTCCGTGCCATTACCAGGCTTGTCCCCTGGTTAAATGAACTCCTTCGAGAGGAATCACAGGTCGCTGACATTTGGTCCACGTGCTTGGCTGATAAGCCAATGGTGCGAAGCTACCACCTGAGGGACTACGGCCGAACGCCTCTAAGCCAGAATCCCGCCCTAAATCTGAGCACCGCTGATGGGAGGCCACGATATGGTTGGGATCTGGCTGGGGCTCACGTCTCAGCCGGGCCCGGTCGAGCCGCAGAAATGCACCTGGCCAAATGCACTCCTGCCTCGCTCTTTACCTCTGTTTGCTATCAGCTATCCCAATGGACGCAGAAGAGATGCAGTCCAGCGGACATTGCACCTCTGTCCTATTGTGACAACGTCCCAGGTGGCGGGGAATGCTAGGCGTGCCATCACTGCAGATTAGCCGAGAAAATAAAAGGAGCAAAGAGATACCTCACTCACATGCATATGGTACGTTTCTGGCAGGACGTGACGATCCTGAGACACAGTCACACTGGACTGCCTCTCTTCCGCGATAGTACAAACTAGTACATAGTCCATAATATCATTGCCAAACCCTATAGACACGAGTGAGGAAGACTCGTCAGTCCTGCAAGACAACTTCCCTAAGAGAGACAACTCTGACCAAGAACAACTGCTGCCTTGCAGATAGGCTGGGGACAGCCAAAGGCTAAGGAGGGCATCCCTACAGAAACGCCTGTTGAAATCGGATGCACTGAGCCACAGGCTTAACAAAATAAAACAGTGCAACGTAAATATCGCTGTAAACAGCGTACGATAAAGAAGAAGAAGAAGAAGAAGAAGAAGATCCCATGTCACAATTTGACTGGCATCTTCTGTGGTTCAGGTCAGTGTAGATATTGAGCAGTATTACAGTGGTCTTGTTTGAGATAGATTGGGGGTTGAGGAGGGACATAATACAAATCCACACAAAAGGAAACATAACTACTTATTTGACAATGAGCCTTTAATGAGCAGTATAGTAATACTGTTTGGCTGAAACTCTACACTACTTTCACATTTTTATAACCATCCTCACACTATTTTCAATTGTTTATGACCATCCTGACACTATTTTCAATTTGTTATGACCATCCTGACACTTTTCCATTTTTATGACCATCCTGATGCACTATTTTCCCTTTTTTATAACCATTCTGACACTATTTTCCATTTGTATGACTAGCCTGACACTATTTCCTTTGTTTTGACCATCCTGACACTACTATTACTTTTTTTTTGACTTTTCTGGCAGTACATGTTTGTTTTTTTATTATTGGTGTGACATTCTGAAAGTACTCTTGTGGCCTGCAGATGTTGCTAAAGGCGGATACATTTGGTAGAGCGCATGCTTGACACAAAGATACCGGGATCGATCTCTGTTACCGACACGCTCTAGTCACCCTAGCTGTAAAGAAGTGCCTGGCTTACTGTTAGGGAATGAATGTTAGCAAGGAAGGCAGCTGGACACCCCACCACATAAACAAACATGAGACCTAGACCAATGAAGTCTGTTACACGCCATCCCCGACAGCAGTTTACCTATACTACATTTTTTTAATTTTTTTTTTATTTTATGTGTTTGCCTCACTAGTTTCTACTGGCGGAGGCGCGCCTATTCCGACCCAGACCGCAGTCAATTTGGGCGATATTAAGACGCATAAACCAGTGCTTGGATGCGTGTGTGTATCTGTTTGTACCTAGCCTGGTATTTCCGTGATGTTCCTCCCGTTGTTCCTCGCTTTTGATGTTCCTAGTTGTCCGCCGTAGGTATTTGCATAAATATGCACAATAGTTTTCCTGGGACCATTTTTATTTTCTGTCATACTTGATTCGGATCTCTTTTTTTTTTTGTATCCTGATTTCTGTCTTTCTTTCCCCCCCCCCCCCCCCCCCCCCCCCCCCCCCCCCCTCTTTCCTTCTTTTTTTTTTTTTTTTTTTTTTTCCTTCTATTTTATAAAAAAAAATATAAAGCCCCCTCATACATTTTATACACAATTGTGAAGATAGCAGTGTAGTGAGGTGTACAACGAGAATGAATGAGATGGAATGATTGGGAAATATAACAAACAATATACTTGATACATAAGGATTAAGAGTACAATATAAATTAATTGAAAAGTGTCTTCCTTCTGTTGTGAGGCCCATCTGTGTTGACTTCCTTCTGTCTGGTCTTGGTGTATCAGGTTTTGCCTGCTCTCATATTTTTCCATCGCATTCATGTACTCCAACTTGTAAGCGATTCACTGATTTGTAGCGACAAGCTAAAGAACCCGCACAGAAAAGGTGGAGCGGGAAAGAAACATAGAGAAGAGAGTGAAGCCAGTATAGACCTCTGAAACAAATCTATCCGTGCATAACCAGAAAGTATTCCAAATACCACCAGATCGCTCGAGTCACGTGGTGGCTTATAATGTTTGTTTTACAGTTCGTGTCTTTCACTCAAGCATCCCTTACTACATTCATCCTGCAGTTATAAACCACATAAAGAGGGCGGTAGTTATACAACCATTCCCTAGGCTTGACTTATATTTCTGGCTAAACAAGTTAGCTCAATGGAGTCTTTTGTAGAGCATTCGCCTCAAGGCTAATTTTAGATCTGAGGTCGTTAATTATGGGTAAGAAGGCTGAGGGTGCGGGTTGCGCAAAGATAAACATATACAGAGACACATTAGAACAGTAAATTATGTCAGGGATTCACGCAGGTCTGTCCTTTAATCGTCTAATCAGGACGTCGGTCTGACAGTGTATACGGGGTATAACTATTTGACTCCTCTGGCTGTCATTTTGTTTGTTCTGAGCTCAGTTTTATGGAATAGTTGTGGGCATGTGATTGTGTTTTGTGACTAGTTTTTCTCAGCTGATGTGGACTGACAATCGTAAAAGACATTGGTGGACGCCACGAAGGAATAGAACGGTTTGTGTCTCTGATTTTCGTCCTGTCTTCCTATTCCCTGTTTTTTCATCAAGTACTTCCCGCTCTTCATTTTCTTCTTCGTCGTCTTTATCTTATTTTTATTATTCTTCTTGTTATCCTTCTTTGTCACTTGTATTTGTGATTTTCTCTTTCGTCATTCTTTCTCGTTTCCCTTTTCGCACCCTTCATAATAATGTTCTGTCTTGTCTTCTTCTACATTGTATGTTCCTTCTTTTTTCTATTCTGCTTCAAATTCTACTTCTCGGCTTTAAGTACAATTATGTTTTATTATGCTTGTCTTTGTCTCCTTCCTCAGAGACTGCCCATCTGTCGATCTATCGTGCGTGTTTCCACCTGAACCAAGACGCCTTCGCCGGAAATATTGTTTATTTGTGATCGTTTTCAGCTAATTGATACGATCGGGTATTGTACGTGTCTGGTATGGTCGATCAATAAATATGGACAGTAGAAGTACCAGGAATTGGATGAAACTTAGGGTTGAAGCTCGGCGGCAAGGCACCATTTCATATAAAGTTAGTGCTATAGCGGTTTAACTGCTGTATGCGATGATGTGTACGCGTAACAGTAGCAGAGTGGTAGAGAGTTCGCTTCTAAGAAAAGGTAAATAGTTTGATATCCGTTGTCGACTCGTTCCAGTTTATCCAGCTGTAAATGAGTGCCAGACCAACTGTAGGTAAGGAAAATCGGCGCACATGAAAGTAAATGATGACCACCTCATAAAAAACCAAGGCTTGTACAATAGTTTTTAACACGTCATCCCCAACAGGAGTGTCTGTAATGGAATCACCTATACCTTTCACAAGTTGAATACATATTTTTGTAAGAATTTATTTGGATTTTTTTTATAAGTCTTTCCCGATGTATCTGTCAGATTTGACTGCTTTACTTCATAGTCCGTGGTCAGTGACCATCACGCCTACTTATAGGGTATTTAAAGGCAGCAACAAACTCCTTTTACTTCACTCGGTTTGCAGTCATCTTTCATACAGTGTCCCAGCTCTGATTCATGATTTCCATTACGGCTTCAACGGCCCTTCGCCAAGTTGTCTTAAGTCGGTCTCTTTTTCGTCTTCTCTCTTGGGTCCAAACATTGGTAGTTCTGCAACGTGTTGATCACGTGTCTTCTGGAAGAGATGTCTTTAAATGGTAAAGTAACAACGATGTTTCTATTAATTGTTGACTGATATCTTGTTCGTATCTTCTTGTCGCTCCGTATGAAGCATAGGACAACATCTGAAATAGAGGACCGAACTTGGGCCAGTGCCAAAGCACTTATGTACGCTCTTGTAGCTGAAGTTTCCATTGTGTGCCACTATTGTTGTAATAATGTTGTTATTCCCATACACAACTCTCTGTAGTCGCCCTTTACAACGTGATAAGAAAGTTACTGTTTTCCTATTCTATTTTCCTAAATTTTTTTATTTTTATTGCGTTCGCGTTTTTTCTCTAATCCCAGAGGCAGTGGGCGTTGCACTGTGGGTTTTTTTTTGCACCTGTCCGCCCAGTACATCCGACTTCAGCATGCATTTTATGTTAGGGCCTGCTTTCTCCTGCATTTTCTAAGGGTTTGCTTCCCCGGGGTAACGGCCGGTGCTGTGATGGGGATCGAACCCAGCACCTCCTGATTGTCAGCCGTGTCACTTAACCACTAGCCCACGTCTTCCTCTTTTCCTTAAATGAACACCACTATGATTACAGGTATGTGTATGCATATACACGTATGTTTACATGCATGTTTACAACAGACAATGTTAACAGACAATGTTAACAGACATGTTCACATACATGTTTACAGACATATGATTACAGACATATGTTCATATACTTGATTGCTGACATATGATTGCAGACATACGTTCACATACATAATTACAGACATATGATTACAGACATATGTTCACATACATGATTACAGACATATGATTACAGACATATGTCCACATACATGATTACAGACATATGATTACAGGCATATGTTCACATACATGATTACACACATAAGATTACATACATGATTACAGACATATGATTACAGGCGTATGTTCACATACATGATTACAGACATATGTTCACATACACGATTACAGACATATGATTACAGGCATATGTTCACATACACGATTACACACATAAGATTACATACATGATTACAGACATATGATTACAGGCGTATGTTCACATACATGATTACAGACATATGATTACATACATATGTTCACATACATGATTACAGACATATGCTTACGGGCATATGTTCACATACATGATTACAGACATATGATTACAGGCATATGTTCACATACATGATTGCACACATAAGATTACATACATGATTACAGACATATGATTACAGGCGTATGTTCACATACATGATTACATACATATGATTACATACATGATTACATACATATGATTACATACATGATTACAGACATATGATTACAGACATAGGATTACAGACATATGTTCACATACACGATTACAGACATATGATTACAGGCATATGTTCACATACATGATTACACACATAAGATTACATACATGATTACAGACATAAGATTACATACATGATTACAGACATATGATTACAGGCGTATGTTCACATACATGATTACAGACATATGATTACATACATATGATTACAGACATATGATTACAGACATATGATTACAGACATATGATTACAGACATATGATTACAGACATATGATTACAGACATATGATTACAGACATATGATTACAGACATATGATTACAGACATATGATTACATACATATGATTACAGACATATGATTACATACATATGATTACATACATATGATTACAGACATATGATTACAGACATATGATTACAGACATATGATTACAGACATATGATTACAGACATATGATTACAGACATATGATTACAGACATATGATTACAGACATATGATTACAGACATATGATTACAGACATATCAATAAATTATTTGCATTCACTATCTGCTCGTTTAGTATGCTAATTGCACACACACGTTTTTACCAATTAAAGCCACCAAAAGAGATCTTCACAAGTCAAAACCAACTGTCTATGTTCTTTACAGAGCCGTGTGCATAGTGTAAACAGACGTCAGAGCCATCGACGAAAACATTGATATGTACATTTAGACTGTTCACATTTGTTTTCTTTATTGCACAAGTTTGTAGACTTAAAAATACATTAATAATAAATGTCAAGCAACATTTATGTACAGTTAATTTCATCTTGCTTGTGTGATCTTTTTCTTCTTCTTATGGGAGACTTGTCTCTGTGAGTCGGTGCTCAGTGCTTTGGCTAAGCATATAACAGTCCTGCGGAATATGTTCGGCTATCTGTGCTGCTGGTCCGCACGTACACATGGGGGATGGAGCTCATTTGAGTCTTTTTAAGTGGCCATTCAATGTGCTATGTCCGTTCACACACGAAACAGAATCTCTTCCTCCACTCGTTCAAGGCAGTGATAGTTGTCTTTCGTTTGGTAAACTTTCCTTTGTCTTGGATACGGATCTTTTTTTTTTTTTTTTGGAAGTGAACTGTTTGTTCTTTCTGTTCTCGTGCAGCTCTCTACTTTGCCAACATATCTGCTGTGTCATTTCCAAGGTATGCCAAATTGTGATGGTATCCACTGTAGCACTATCCTTCCCTTAGTTTTTCGCTTAAGGCTATTTATAACTCTTGACACTGTATTGTTATCGAGGGCTTGTATCTGTAAGGAATACAGCCTGTTGGCATTGGCTTGTTGTGTTGCAAATCATTTCTGGGGCAATAGGCAATAGTTAGTGATTGTACTTCAACTGAGCAGTTTGACTATAATTTTCCAGTGGATGAGCTAGTGGTTTCGCCTTCTTTATCTGAATAGACAACTTAGATTCATGCACCTCTATTCTTCGTATTGCTGATCCATCGGTATATACCTGGATCCATGTTTCTGTGAGGTATAGTTTCTGTGGAGTATAGTTTCTGTGGGGTATAGTTTCTGTGGGGTATAGTTTCTTCAATCGTGTCGTATGCTGCTGCTGCTTTCTTATGGGGAGGATTTTGCTCTCCCACTTGGCAGGTGTCAGTTATTAATGTTTCTAAGCTGAGGTTTTGGTGCTGTTGTGCTCAGGTGGCTAGAAGGGCATTAGATTTACCTGAGTGGTGTCTTGTAATTCATCGTTAAATGTTCTGAGATGAAATATGTGATTTTTGGTAAGGGGGTGGCGGGGGAGGGGGGGGGCGTTGCATTCTACAAGGTGAGATATTTTTAATATTCTAAAATCTGTTTGCGCGATCTGAAATGTTTTACTAGAATATATTCATCTAGTTTCTGTGTTTAAACTATTTTAATATTAAGCAGAAAACGAATTTGTTTACTAAATTTGAAATATCAGGTCCCATTCTTCATAGAACCGCTGTAGACCATGACAAATAAAGTCATTGCTTTTTTAACGGTATTTCACTAAACGATGCATTTTATAGACTTAAACGCAAACGAGATTTACTGCTCTATACTTTCGACTTTAAATGATCATACAGTGTGTACACGCACAACCGTTGGTATTTGTCCCTATAGATGTTTACTTCAGTACAAAGTACCACACATTTTTTTTCTTGAATGTGACTTTACACATTCATTGTATTACCTCTGATGTCTTAGCCTGTGACGATTCTAATTTTATGTCGATTTGTTCAGCTCATCTCTTACGACTCCATATTTTCGCCTGTGGCTCTCTTCTACATTCCCTTGCTAATTGTTATATGGTCTCTCTATATTTCGTTGCTCCAGTGTTTTCCTTAGCGTACATCTTATCCATCTCTACTGTATTTCTTTTTATGTTCTCTAAATTCTTATTTTCCCAAAAGTATGATATCCATCAGTCTTTTTTTTCTACTGTTGTCTCCTGTGATGTGTGTATTCCAAAAGCGCCCGATCATTATGTATCTGCAAATTGTTACACTATATACTATTCTCCTTTGAGTGCCAAGCGCACACCCCCCACCAACCCCCCTCCCCGACTGTGCATTAAAAAGTTAAAAGCAATCCTATAAATCCTCACTGCAAATATCTGGATTAATCCTTTTTTCAAATGTGTTTCATTGAAACTAAATTATGTATTGTACCTAAGCTTCAATAAAAAGACGACAAAAGTTTTAAGTAAATTAGTTTCCTTAAGTTAAGACTACAGTTTCACTTTGTCTCCGAGTGGCAAAGCGGTTAGGCGGATGGATTCTCATAGGAAAAGTCCCAGGTTCGATCCCAGCTGTAAAATGGGTACTTGACCTCCTGACTTACTCCAGGGAAGACAATGTAACGAGAAAGAGAACTAGTTACCCCACCTCATCAAAAACTGAGCACTAGTTCTAGTACAAGAACACCGCTAACACTTCATCTCCAATGGCAGTGTCTGATATGAAACTACACCGTTATCATTTTAAGTCCAGCCCCACCTTCCTACTGCTCATCTTGTGACTGCCCTTTAACATTCCATAACCGTCAGTCGAACGTTATATCACATCATCCTCTTATTTCCTGTTCTGTATTTCTTTTGTTTTATTCCCGATGGCGTGACTTGTAAGGGCGTTGATACGACATATCTCGTGTTAAGTGCTGTCAGGTCTCTATAGCGAATCAATAGCACACTGCTTCAGACATGCAGAGAATGTTAATGCGTGTTCTGGTTTATGTACCAATAGACGTGGCTTGTTTAGTATCATGTTACCTATCTGATGTGGCCTGGTGTTTGTAACAGGTGTGTGTTTGTGAGAATCGATGCTTCCTTTGGTGGTATCAACAAACAATCGTGCGTGTGTTTATGGGATTCGATGTAACCTCCGGTTTCATCAACAAACAATCGTACGTGTGTGTGTGTGTGTATCACCGCGTCCTCTGGTGTTATCAATAAACAATCGTACGTGTTTGTAAGAATCGTTACGTCGCACAGCGTTATCAACAAACAATCGTGCGCGTGTTTATGAGACTCTATGTAACCTCCACTTTTATCAACAAACAACCGTACGTGTGTTTGTGTGCATCGCCGCGTCCTATAGTGTTGTCCACAAATAATCTTACGTGTGTTTGTGTGCATCCCCGCGTCCTCTAGTGTTGTCAACAAATAATCTTACGTGTGTTTGTTAGAATCGTTGCGTCGCCCAGTTTTATCAACAAACAATCGTTCGTGTGTTTGTGAGAATCGTTGGCGTCACCCAGTTTTATCAACAAACAATCGTACGTGTGTTTGTGAGAATCACACGTCTCTTGGAGAATATCCCTGTATCCGACAGTGTTACCAGCACACACTCCCACGCGTGCTTGTGGAAGCACGATACATGTGTCCCATTTAATGTCGAATACCAGAGTCGGCGTTCAATATACGTAACTCAAAACGTGTTCATGGATTCTCTGAGATATCGTTGCACTGAATAAATACGCATTAACAAAATTGCTCACAGTTGTGTCAGAGACCTAAACGGCCATGTATGTCATTGAGCAAATCGTACTATATATTTTGCATTCAAATATTTTGATATGTGACTTTTAATAACGACTATTCGACATTGTCAATAAACTTAAATGTTGTTTATAGAGCTTTATAAAACTAAACAGAAGAAAGTATACAATTTTGTTATATTTATTTTATTTACAAATTACTAATCACCTAAGAGGTACTAGGAATGAAAAGAATAAGGCCACTTCCACCTTCCTATCATGTTGTAAAAGACGACTAAAGAGAGTTGTGCTTGGACCAACAACCTCATCAGGTAAACAAAATATTGCTATTATAATGAGCCGCTGCAAACGCTCATATACAGACTTCTTGCAGACGGGCCAACAGCAGTTGTGGCGTATACCTCACATTGAAACGTAAAGATAAATGCAGTGATTGAATGAATTATCTTGGAATGTCTTATTATATAGATAAACAATATTGTTGGCCCGGAACATTGTTTTAATGTTCCTCCACCCCAAGCGAAAAGGTTAAGAAAGCGGGTTGGAGTGAGTAAATGGTATTGTTGTACTGTGTTGTGGGTGTTGTTCTTGCTATACGAATACATGCCATAGACACGGTCATTCTCTGCACACTGTTATCATTCAGTCCAACGTTTTTAGCCGTCTATGGCTTTCATTTAAAAAAATAGATTTACATTTGTAATGACAGAAATCAATGAATACTTCGGCCAGTATGTCTTAGCAATGTAAATTAACTCACAAGGAAGGATGAGAGCATCATATTCCGACCGAGAACCCAACACATCCTACTTAACAAGCACTTGAACAGAATCCAACCACAGCACACTCCCAGCTGTGTACACACCCATATGAAACCGTTGATCATCATCTCTTTGAGTGCTCAGCGCTCAACGATTTTAGGAAAATGCTATTTCCTCCACGGCCAGATACATATAACACTCTGTAGGGCACTAGACAACAGCTGATAAATACGTGCAGATACCATTACATGCATTTGGTCGAAGAGCGAGAGCCCGGATGCTGCTGGATCCGCAACAATAACTATATGTCTTATCAAACATTTGACAAAAATCACAACACACGAGAAAGCTTCATCTTCAGCTCGTAACTCATTCACTGTGCTACATCTTCAGCTCGTAACTCATTCACTGTGCTACATCTTCAGCTCGTAACTCAGTCACTGTGCTACATCTTCAGCCTGTAACTCATTCACTGTACTAGATCTTCAGCCCGTAACTCATTCACTGTGCTACATCTTCAGCTCGTAACTCATTCACTGTGCTAGATCTTCAGCCCGTAACTCATTCACTGTGCTACATCTTCAGCTCGTAACTCATTCACTGTGCTACATCTTCAGCTCGTAACTCATTCACTGTGCTAGATCTTCAGCCCGTTACTCATTCACTGTGCTACATCATCGGCTTATAATAAACATTTAAAAACCTCTGTCATCTCCGGACGAACAACGCATCGCGCGCAGCTACAAGAGGGAATAATACATTATTTTTGATGGAAAAACAACAATTACAAATTGGAAATAATCGGTAAAGATGAACTGAACGAGGATGTTTGCTGCAAAACCAATATAACTGTAAATACTAAAAGACAAAAGTGTGTGTACATTGACTTCTAGCGATGAGCCTAAAGTGCCTCTGAGGTAGAAACTTCAATTAGGTTGACTCAATGTTACGCAACAAAGTGTGCAGACTAAGCATAACATTAGTTAGCAGGCTCTCTAGTTAATTATATCATCTGAATTTATGTTTACAGCTTGGAGCAATCGTTTTTAATTTGTATTTCCATTTCTTCTCTTACAGTGAACCCGAGAGCCATGATTTTGATTGACGATTGGAGGTAAATAAAGCAGGCACAGATTAATTCAACTCGAATACTGGCCTGGTTTAAAGCGGAATTAATTGTACAAACAGTGTCGTACAACAAGGGGTTCAAGTGACTGGCATGGTAGTGATTGACGGCAAGATGACTAACGACAATGACGTTTGCAGTAGAGATAGTGACGTGGTTGGTAGCTGTTACCACGCTAGACCTCATACATATAAGGCCTAAGGATGTATATCTTAATGATGGTTAGTTCTTTATCATCCGTGTTAAAGATGTAAAACGCCGATTGTGACCATTTTAAAATTTGTGTCCTATTTATTTTCGTATGGAAAAATATGTCAAGGAATGCTTGGGCGCGATTCTGGAGCAGTCTGGAGAATTGGCAAGAGATTGAGTTTCTTTCAGACGAGTTGTGATGGGAGCGACATTGTGCAAAGGACATGCAATATGATGATGAGGGTCGAATTTATACACGAGGCCACGAAGTTATGACAGTGTTAAAAGAAAGAAACAACGACTTTTACTTGAATGAAGAATGTAACTATTTTGAGAGGGACGATTTCCAAAGTTTACATTCATATTGTGTTGCTACAATCTAGATGATTTATGCAAATCCCCATTAGTGTTTGACATTTATCATTAGTTTCTTGTCACTGGACATTTATAGCAAGACCATTATGTCATGCCTGTTACCAATTCAAAGGTGACGTGTAAGAGGATGACTTGGGGGAATAATGTGAATATTTGGTGAGTGAAGATTCCACACGGTTATAGCAATATGTCGGCGCTGCAAGCCAGGCGAGACGTGTCTAACACGGTTAGTCTTACCAGTTTGTCTGTGGACGACACTCAGATAGACGAGACCGTCAGTGATCGCAGCTCTGGTATTTCCTCTGAAGGGAATTGTGGATGTTCTGCTATTTCTTCTAGCCGGACGGGAATTTATAACTTTGTCGCTACGACAGGCAGCGATGAAACTCAGGACATTGTTGATGAGGATAACGATGATGACGGAGTGAGCATAGAAATCGAGGAAGAGGATAGTGTATTTGACAGTAATCAAGAGTGCAGTAGTCTTAGCGTCAGTGACTCTGAGGGCGAAGATAAAACAGGAGACTGGGATACTCAACATGCACGCACTGGCAATAATGATGAAAGTGGATGTTCTAGATCCAGCGAACAAGTCCAGAGTTTCATTATTCAGGAACAAGAAAATAATACGATATTACCTGACACAATTATTATAGTTAATAACAATGCCTTTGAACTAGAAAAGGTTCTGACAGGAAAAGACGAATTAGATAACTCCCATATCCTAACAAATGAAAACTGTATTTCTTCTTGTAACGGATTCGAGCTTGATTATTCGAGAACTAACGAATCATCAGAGGTTTTGACAAGTGAATCAGATGTGGATGACTCTTGTTTTCGAACAAGTGAAAACTGTCTTGCTGCTACAAAGAATAAGTCTCACATTGTTGCATCTTCTAACGACTGTGTAGAGTCAGAAGCATTTGTTAATACTTTGATGAGTTCTCAAAATGACACTGAAAGTCTACTTACAACAGATCAAGATGTGGCAATTGTTTCTTCTGAAGGTACTGACACAAATCCTCAGATAACACACACAAACTTCGAGCATCCTTTTAACTCCCTAATGGAATCACGTAAGACAATAAAAGAAGTGAATAAATCAACAATAAGCTCCGGGATAAGAGCAGATGTTATTGTAGGTGTTACACTAAGTCCGGGGTGGGTAGAAAGGGTGAACAAGGCAATTGCTGCCAACGCTCAGAAGGTTGTAACAACCTCCAGTGAAGATCTCATAAAGCACATAAAATACTGCAAAATAATGAAGAGGTTCTCTGAGATAAAAAGTAGAAACGCTAACCGACCAGCCGAAAAACTGAGAAGAAGGAGTCCATCAGACGCAAGACATGATAGACAGAAAGATGCGTGTCGGGAAATTGGTAACTGTTGTTTTGGTTTGTACAACGAGAACAAATCTGTTAGCAAAACAGAAGATAGAACGTCGTTGTCCCGTGGTACATGCTCTCCACAGAAAACTATTATAGATGGTGTTCTTGAGCCGATAATATCTCCTTCATGCACTTCTAAATTTAGTAGTGGCCGTGCCAATGATAGCAACACTCAGAGAACTGCAATAGATGACCGACCCTTGCCTACAAATCTACAGTCAGATCTTCCTGAGGACGTACTGACCTCACCACAGTTACTCAGTTGTGGCTCGGACAACGTCATTGATTGTTGCACTACAGCACGGACAACAATCACCAGCAGACATAGCGAGTGCCATGCAATCAGGGAAGATATTGATGAAATGAAGTTCCTACGTGATTATAGTGAATTTCATGCCAAGTTTCGTGGATCTAATGTTCAGAGTGATATTACAGATAGCAAAGAAGAACAGGATTTTATCGATTGTGCAATTGAACTAACCGAAGTCAATGCAGATAACGACACCGGTTTAAACCCAAGCAGTCTCATCAGAAAGCCAGCAGTTCGTCGTAAAGGATTTGCTTGTATAAGTAAGGTAGGTTCAGATATCGGATTTGAACTATCTAGCTGCTAGATCAAAGAATGTTCATTCTATATTATGCTTATGTCGTTGTCTACCTAGCAGTTCGTTTGCCTGTAGTTATATCAATCTTCTGTAAACTTATATATTGACAGTTCTGATGTATTTCGTGGCAGTTCGTAATTTCTTAGGAAAAGTAGATGTTCGCAGTCTCTCTTTTGACGGGATCAATACCAAGCCGCATTTCAGTGTAGGCGCAGGAAGTGTATTGTGTCTTGAGTTTATTTATTTTAAGACCAACTGAAACGCAGGTTTTGTTGAGGTCATTTAGGCATTGTGTTGTTGAGTTCATTTAGGCATTGTGTTGTTGAGTTCATTTAGGCATTGTTTTGTTGAGTTCATTTAGGCATTGTGTTGTTCATTTAGGCATTGTTTTGTTGAGGTCATTTAGGCATTGTTTTGTTGAGTTCATTTAAGCGTTGTTCAGCTTTCTTGATGCTGTGGTTCATGATGACTTTGTAATTCTCAAACCGGAGGTGGGGGAGCATTTCTCCGCCTATGATAACTCTCTTATCATCCCAACTGAGTGATCGGAAGACGTCCCAAAGCTGCGGTAAAATGTTAGGAAGAGATTGTATAACACTGCCGTAGGCAGGTTAAAAATGACAATATTGATAGATCAACCCTAATTAACATCTCCTTTTTGCTGCGCATATTGTTCCTCAATGTTATGATTTCCTAAGGCAGTCTTAAATGTAATATACGTACATACATACAAACAATTTATACATATATATAAAATTGTGCTTGAGAAATGAGACAAATTGTTCTTCAACACAAATATGTATAATCTAATAAGGTGAAAATAAAAATATTACCACTATCAATGCCAGATCAAATATGAACCGCCTTTGAACATTTCATGCTTTCTTTTCTGCAATTTTTGGTCCGTTGTGTCTATTAAGAAGAACTATAGAGGCAACCATATAATGTGAGCCCATACTTGCCACTATTGACATGTGCCATGCCGTGTGGTGTGAAACATAACACTTCACACAAGCATCTGTTTCTAGATTTGTTGCCATTTTAGCCCTCTATATCAGAACACTTTCAACTGTTTTCCCAATAAATTTGTTTTGCCATTCAATATATTTCTGCCTTGTCTTCATGTGACTCTCTCACCTTCTATCGAACCAGCTAGCACATGGTCTTCCAGTCCATAGTCCTCCCCCCATCACTTTATTCCTACCCCCCCCCCCCCCCACCGCCCACCGCCTTTGTCCGTTCCCACGCTTTCTACCTGACTATCTACTTGTTATTTCCTTCGAAAATTGTTTTCTTGTACTACAAGTATTTGCACTGAGCTTATTAGTGGCACAACATATTTTCTTATGCCAGAGGAGCCACTGGCCTTCCCGTTTAAATGCAGATTGGGGCAAATAATGCAGCATAATAAATAAATAGACAGCTTCGAGCGACTCGTAGCTGAATGATTGCACCAGGGCCAGCGTGCCATAGCTGACCAAGACCCTATTTCGTCTACAAGCGTCGGCCCTGGAAGGAGGCTGAACTAGTGTAGTTTGGATAAGAGAATAGGGATCATAGTCGGAAGGCAACCCCTGTACCTTCTCCAAAAAAGAAAGCTGAAATCGGATGTATCGGGCCAAAAGGCGCAGATGAACTACAACACGTCCTTTTCAGAACGAACGCCAAAGAAGAAGAGGAAGAAGAAGAAAAAGAAGAAGAAAAAGAAGAAGAAGAAATTGATCTTTTAATCTTGAGGAAGTGCGTTCAAAACATCGGCAAGGCAGCGGTTTATTTTCAATCCGAGGTGAAATTAAAAACGCCTTTTCTGTAGTGTTTTACGACTACAAATACAAGCAGCCTTTAATTCCCAGCTCTATAAATCCTACCCAGGGGACCTCAGAAATGGGAACAGCGCGTCGTGAAAGGATCGTTTTCTTTCTGATGTTACATTTCTGTGGCAGTCAATGGTTTCTCACACCTAAGTAAAACCGTTTTTGATTTATACTCGTGTGATTCCTCCATGCTAATCTAAAGATGATTTCCTTTAATGAACGTGATGGACCATTCCATGCTACATTGTGCGACTATGTTTAACGTTATTTTGCAACGCTTGAAATGGCGAATATTTGGAGAGTACAGCAAAAACACAACCATAACAATTAACAGCGTGTGAATGGAATAGCGGTAAGAGCTTTTGTCTCTGATGAAAAGGGACCAGGTTTTCTCTCAGGTCGCAGCAAGCTCTAGACTATTCAGTAGTAAATAGGTACCTGACTAGAAATCAAGGCAACTGGTTGAGGAGCGAGTGGCAACTAATGGTTTCTATTCCTGCCTGCTTACAAGGATAGCAGCGGATCGAATCCCTGGTAAAGTATATGTTGTTTTTCTGTTGGGAAAGGGGGGCGGGATAAACAAGAAGGACGTGGCGACAGCAGTGATGAATCCACCTGTATTCCTCGGCCTAAAAACCCCTGACTACCCCAGCAATGGGAAACTACTTCTTCTTCTTCTTCGTACGCAGTCAGACAGTAACCATTATTTTTTGGAAAAAAGCAGCCGTCATCCTGAGGCTGTCGACACTGCCATAAAGCTTGTCTAGTGTTGCTACTGATGATGGCCACATCTGCTCTCTCTGATCCTCGTATGTCGAGCAGTTTTGCAGCAAATGCTCAGCGGTCATTTTGCCGGTACCACACGGGCATTCGTCGGTGCAACCTATCTTCAATTTATTGAATAGGTGGTACCTGAGTCTATTGTGGCCTGTGCGAAGTGTGAAGACCACGACCTGCTCTTTTCTGTTCAATTGGTAATAGGCATCGTTTTTGGTGTAGCCAGTATGTTCGGTTTCCCATTTGGTCATGTATCTAGCTCTAATAAGCCGTTTTGACTCTTCGTATGTCATACTAGTATCACGTTGTGGTAGTTTTGCACCTTCTTTTGCCAGTCTGTCTGCCTCCTCGTTGCCTTGGATGTTGCAGTGAGATGGAACCCACTGCACCACTACTCTTTTTGGTGCGGCCTGCTGGCATAGTTGACAGGGTACTGCTCTTAATTCATTAAGTTCAGTATTTTTCTGGCTTTTCAGTGCTGTGACTACGGCCAGTGCATCTGTAAGCTGGACTATGTGGCTTTCATTCCTTTTACCTGTCACCATTTCTTCCACTGCCGCCCTCAGTGCCTCTGCCTCCGCTCTGAAATTGCTTGTGTATTTTCCAGTAGCGAATGACAGTGTTATTTTTCTGCCATTTGGTAGGCTCAGGAATGCTCCTGCCCCTCCGTTCTATGTTGTATTTGTTACGGAACCGTCGGTGTATGCATGGGTCCAGTCCATGCTTGGGTAGTTTTCCGTAATGAAACTCAGGGTAGTATCTCTTCTTTCTTTTTCAGACTGGCAGTCTTTGTTTCTAATACCTGGTATATTTTCTACCACCTCTGGAAATATATGCTGCCTTCAGGTAGGTTTTCGTACAGTAGAGATGGGCTTTGGTGTGGTTAGTGCGTTCATAGGGTCTTCGTGCATCTTTGCTTTGGCTATTTCTGCAAAGTTTCTTCGCTTTAGCTTCCCATTTCCGAAATTGTTTAGTCTCTGGTGCATTGGGTGGTCAGTCAGTCTTCTGGGTTTCTCTGATTGCAGCTGGGCTCTGCAGTCTCTTCTGTCGGCCATGGATTGCAGTTTTGTAATCTTTTCAAGTTCTACAATTGGCGGTTACTTCATGCCTCCTGTTATAACTCTCATGGCTTGGTTTTGGAGTTTGCTAACTTTATCGAAGTTCGCCTTTGCTGCTGTTGTCCATGCCGCAATGCCATACTCAAGAACTGGTCTCACTCTTCCAGTGTACAGTTTCTTTAGTATGCTTTCGTCTGCTCCCCAGCTTGTGCCAGTAAATTTCCTCATGATTGCCATTCTTTCTCTGGCTTTCATTCGGTTTCTCTCGATCTGACTTGTCCATGTCATGCGCTAATCAAATGTGACTCCCAGATAGTTTGGGTTGTCGTTTGGCTGAAGGTATTTGCCGTTTAGACTTAATTTTGTGTTTTTTGGGTTTGATTGATAGCGAGAATATTGTACATGTGGTTTTGTCCTCGTTTATTTTGACCAGCCATGAGTTCGCCCACTCTTCCAGCGATGTTAGGGCCTGCTGCATCCAATTTCTTGCTATGGTGAGATTCTTTTCAGAGGTCCACATAGCCAGATCGTCTGCAAACATTGAGCTATGAACTCGTCTTGGTATATTCTCTGTAATGTCATTTATATACACCAGGAAGAGTGTGGGTGACAGTACTCCCCCTTGGGGTACTACCTGCTCAAGTGTCACCTTTTGGCTCATCTGCCCTTGTACTTGGACTCTGGCCGTTCTGTTTTTGAGGTAGTGGTTGATCCACTTGTACATTTTCCCACAAACTTCACTTCTTCTTAGCTTGATTCTAAGTCCATCTTTCCAGACTTTGTCAAATGCCTTTTCCAGGTCCACCCAAACCGCTACTGTATGCTTTTGCTCCTGGTAGGTATCTTCTATTTCCTGGGCTATTAGGATGACCTGGTCCTCAGTGGATCTGTGCTGTCTAAAGCCTGCTTGCTGTGGAATTAATATGCGTTTTTCTTCCAGATGCCACATCAGTCTGGTGTTTATCATACGTTCCAACAGTTTGCCGACACAGCTCAGTAGGCTGATAGGCCTGTATCCATTTGGATCGGTTTTGTCTTTTCCTTTCTTTGTTACTGGTACAAGTACTGCGTCTTTCCATGCTTGGGGTACAATACCCCTTTTCCAGCTTTGGTTCAGGACTGATAGCAGTTTCCTCTTCAGCAATGGGAATAAAGTCGGACGACAGTAAGGGCAGTACAATAAGGTAACTGGTTACAGAAGACTTAGTCCTGATACAGTCAAGTCACTTTCACTTCACTATAGAAACATCGTCTTCTATGGCTGCATTAACATTTGTTATTGCTAAATTTAACTAACGGATTTTTCAATTTCGGAGCAAACCGATTGATTTGTCGATTACATCCCTTGCAGATTTAACCGTTTCAGTTTATATTCATTGTTGCGTCCCTTGAATGCTCATCCAGGATCAAGCCACCAATCTAGCGTTAATTCCAATTATAAATTCATATTCTACGGAGCATCGTGCGTATATACTTCGGATAGGAAGGAATATGTATTCTGTAACCTTCCAAGCATGTAAATGTCCATAATTGAATTGGACATTGGCAAACTTCAAAACCAAGCCATGAAAATTATAACAGGTGGCATGAAGTCAACGCCAATTGTAGAACTTGAAAAGATTACAAAACTGCAATCCATGACCGATAGAAGAGACTGCAGAGCCCAGCTGCAGTCAGAGAAACTCCGAAGACTGACCGACCATCCAATGCATCAGAGACTAAACAATTTGGGAAATGGGAAACTAAAGCGGAGAAACTTTGCAGAAATAGCCAAAGCAAAGATGCACGAAGATCCCATAAACGCACTAACAACACCAAAACCCATCACTACTGTTCGAAAACCTACCTGGAGGCAGGAGATATTTCCAGAGGTGGTAGAAAATATACCAGGTATTGCAAACAAAAACTGCCAGACTGAAAAAGAAAGGAGAGATACTACCCTAAGCTTCATAACGAAAAGCTACCAAAGCATGGACTGGACCCATGCATACACCGACGGTTCTGTAACAAATACTACACAGAACGGAGGGGCAGGAGCATTCCTGAACCTACCAAATGGCAGAAAAATAACACTGTCATTCGCTACTGGTAAGTACACAAGCAATTTCAGAGCGGAGGCAGAGGCACTGAGGGCGGCAGTGGAAGAAATGGTGACACACAGTGAAAAAGAGAGCCATATAGTCCTGCTTACAGATGCTCTCGCCGTAGTCACAGCGCTAAAAAGCCAGAAAAACACTGAGCTTAATGACTTAAGAGCAGCACTCTGCAAACTGTGCCAGCAGTCCGCACCAAAAAGGGTAGTGGTACAGTGGGTCCCATCACACTGCAACATCCAAGGCAACGAGGAGGCAGACAGACTGGCAAAAGAAGGTGCAAGACTACCACAAACAGATACTAGTATGACGTACGAAGAGTCAAAACGGCTTATCAAAGCCGGATACATGACCAAATGGGAAACCGAACATACTGGTTACACCAAAAACGATGCCTATTACCAGTTGAACCGAAGAGAGCAGGTCGTTGTCTTCAGACTTCGCACTGGCCACAATAGACTGAGGTACCACCTATTCAACAAATTGAAGATAGGGTGTACCGACGAATGCCCGTGCGGTACTGGTAAAATGACCGCTGAACATCTGCTGCAGAACTGCCTACATACGAGGATCAGAGAGAGCAGATGTGACCATCACCAGTGGAACTGCAAGACAAGCTCTATGGCAGTGGCGACAGCCTCAGGATGACCGCCGCTTTTTTCGAAAAAATAATGGTTACTGTCTGACTGCGTACGCAGAAGAAGAAGAAGAAGAAGAATTGGACATTGGACCAAATAACTCATAATAGATTGAACGTAAAATCTTTTCAGTATCCGGAAAAAAACGCACACGTGAGATACCGGAGTCCGAAAGAGGAACGAATAATATTTACACTGTCTGGCCAGCTGACTGAAGAAGGTTGGGATTGGGGTCAGTTATCTTGCCTATTAAAATTATAGAAAGAACAAACTGAAAATCACACACATCTTAGGGTAGAATAGCAGTGACTAATAAGAGAAAAAGTCTGTCACACTTTAGGGTAGAATAGCAGTGACTAATAAGAGGTAAAGTATGTCACACTTTAGGGTAGAATAGCAGTGACTAATAAGAGAAAAAGTCTGTCACACTTTAGTGTAGAATACGATATCGAGTAAGACGTGATAAGGATGAGCTTGCTATGTGATAAGGATGAGCGTGCCATGTGATAAGGATGAGCGTGCCATGTGATAAGGATGAGCGTGCCGTGTGATAAGGATAAACTTGCCATGTGATAAGGATGAACCTGCAATGTGATAAGTATGAGCCTGCCCTGTGATAAGGATGAGCGTAAGACGTGATAAGAATTAACCTGCTATGTGATAAGGATGAGCGTATGACATGATAAGAATTAACCTGGCATGTGATAAGGATGAACGAACGACGTGATAAGAATTAACCTGCCATGTGATATGGATGAGCGTACAACTTTATAAGAATTGACCTGCCATGTGATAAGGATGAGCGTACGACGTGATAAGAATTAACCTGCCATGTGATAAGGATGAGCGTAGGACGTGATAAGAATTGACCTGCCATGTGATAAGGATGAGTTTACGACGTGATAAGAATTAACCTGCCATGTGATAAGGATGAACGTACCAAAAGGCCAAGCGTTGTGCATGATATGGACGAGCGTGCATGGGGTACGAGCCAGCATGAAAGTGATGCGGGATAGATCGCTGCTTGATAAGGAAGACAGGTTATGCGATTAAGACAAGCGTGCCATGTATCAGAAGACTCTTGTCTACAAACGATATTGACAGAATGACGTTCTCCCACAAACATACGTGAACACTTGATGGTTCTTTTCGTTGAAATGTTCTTGGTGAACTGGCTCGTCTGAGTAAGAAAGAGGTAGAGCGTTTGCTTCTCGTGGGAAAGGTATCAGGTTCGATCACAGTAATCAATACGCTCCAGTCGACACAGTTGTAAATGGGAACCTGACTAACGGTTAGAGAAGGATAGGCAGGGAGGACGGGAATTTTCCAACCCACTTCATAAAAGATACAACCTTGTACAGTGAAGTTTGTAATACCACGTCATCCACGATAGCAGTGTCTGCTGTAAGACTACCTTTATCTTTTGGACGTTGCTGATAGGATCTTCTTTGTTGCATGGGGCGCTTTGTATGGAAACAAATGTAAGTCATGTATCGGTATATAATAGGGTAGTTAATGAGAGTTGTGCATTGTGCTAGCAGCATTACGATGTATAACAAAATACTATAGAAATCACAACTGTAAGAACCCAGAAATTGCTAGACAGACTTCTTGGTGTAGGAGTCGACTGCTATATGTGTAGGAATCAATAGTCGGACAAGATGATCAACAGACTGCCCGAACTAGAATCCTTAAACAAAAATGGAGATATCAAGATGCTGAGCAGCGCATGAGCTGCAGTGGTCAGCGACCCATAGCTGACTGCTAGCGTCAGGGCCAGCGAAACAGAGCTGCCAAGACCCTTCTACACCTCCACACGGTGATCCTGGATAACAGGCTGCAGCAGGGAAGACTGGCTCGAAGGGATCGAAGAGGGAATGCTAACCCGGTACTCAAAAAATGCTTGCTGAAGTCGGATGTGTTTAACCGAAAGGTGCAAATATCGCAGTCAAGCTGTAAACTACTACACAACACATTCCATTCTCTGGACTACATTCTGCTACTTAAACCCTTTTAGGGTTTGGTAGCGGGAGATTGAGAACTAAAGAAGCCAAGCCAAGCCAACCAAAATGGCTAAAGACAACTTAATTTTCATTTCGCTCCATTTCCATGTCTACTTGTTGCCAAAATCCCGAGTGATTCGCAGGTTAGCAGGATGTAGTCCGGAGAACGGAATTCGTTGTGTCGCTAGTTTACAGCTAGACTGCTATATTTGCATGTTTCGGTCCAACACATCCGACTTCAGCAAGCATTTCTCCTGCTTTCTACTACACAGAAAAGGGCGATATAGTTTACAGCGAGGTACGGCACATACGATTTCAACTTGCTTTTTGGGAGTACCGGATTTGTCTCCCCATTACAATCCTTATTGTCTTAGCAACACTGCACTAGTGCAGCCTGTTTCCAGCAATTTCTTCCGATCCCCATATCAATATCTTTTTCGGGTCGATCCCCAACACAGCACCGGCCGTTACCCCGGGGAAGCAAACCCTTAGAAAATGCAGGAGGAAGCAGACCCTTGCGTAAAATTCATGCTGAAGTTGGATGCACTGAGCCGACATGCGCAAAATAAAAACCACAGTGCAACGCACACCGCCTTGGGGATTAGAGAAATAAAGCGAACAACAACAAAAATATATAAATTTTTTTATCTTCCGATCTCAATATCAATTTCTGTTCTTTCGATCTTCAAATCAACTTCTCTTCTTCCTATCCCCAGACTAACCTATTTTTCTTCCTATCTCCGGATCAAATTTTGTTTGAATCAACCTTCTTTTCATCTAATCAACTCTTATTTTCTTCCTTTCGTGAATCATCTTCATGTTTTTCCTTTCCCCGGACCAACATCTTTTTCTGTCAATCACAAAATCAACTTCGTGTTCGTCTAATCCCCGGATCAACTTTTTTTTTTTTCCAATCCTCGGACAACCTCTTTTCCTTCCAATGTCTGGGTCAACCGCCTTTTCTTCCAATCCTCGGACAACATGTTTTTTCTTCCAATCCACGGACAACATGTTTTTTCTTCCAATCCACGGACAACCTCTTTTTTCAATCCCAAGATCAACCGCCTTTTCTTCCAATCCTCGGACAACATGTTTTTTCTTCCAATCCACGGACAACATGTTTTTTCTTCCAATCCACGGACAACCTCTTTTTTCCTCCAACCCTCGGACATCCTCTTTTGTCCTCCAACCCTCGGACATCCTCTTTTTTCTTCCAATCCTCGGACAACCTCTTTTTCTTCCAATTCTTGGACAACCTCTAATTTCTTCCAATTATCGGACAACCTCTTTTTCCTCCAATCCCATGCCAACCTCTTTTTCTATCGATCCTCGGACAACCTCCTTTGCCTCCGATTCCCGTGTCAACCTCCTTTACTTCCAATCTCCAGATCAACCTCCTTTTCTAATGATCCTCGGATAACCTCCTTTGCCTCCAATCCCCGGATCAACCCCCTGCTTCCGATCCCCAGAAAACGAGCTGCATACTCTGTTATTGCTGTGTATTTTCGGATTGTTTCTAGAGGTTTCTATCACACAAAGAACTACTATAAACTCATCAGGACTGGGGCATTTATGAGAGGTATAATGTGCACGCTCAAGAGTTGGAGAGTCTTCAACGCTATAGGAGTTTAACATCTTACCACTCAAATAACTGCCCGGGATCAAGATGCTGAGCAGCGCATGAGCTGCAGTGGTCAGCGACCCATAGCTGACTGCTAGCGTCAGGGCGAGCGAACTAGAGCTGACAAGATACTTCTACACCTCCATGCGGTGATCCTGCATAACAGACTGCAGCAGGGCAGACTGGCTAAGGAGAAGGGATCGACGTTGGAATGCTAACCCGGTACTCAAATAATGCTTGCTGAAGTTGGATATGTTGGATCGAAAGGTGCAAATATCGCAGTCACGCTGTAAATTACGACACAACGCATTCCGTTCTCTGGACTACATTCTGCTAATTAAGCCCTTTCAGTGTTTGGTAGTGGGAGATTGAGAACGAACGAAGCCAAGCCAAATAACTGTCCATCACAACACTGCATAGTTTATGACATATATATATATAAATAATTTGCCCCTCTCTCTCTCTCTCTCTCTCTCTCTCTCTCTCTCTTTCTCTCTCTCTCTCTCTCTCTCTCTCTCTCTCTCTCTCTCTCACACACACACACACAAACACACACGTACATATTTGTGATATAACATGGAATGCTTGCAGGCGCGCATACAAACATTCGTGTTTAATATGTATACATAAAACATTTCTGTTTAATCACTGTTTCTGATAGAAAAAGGTATAAAGAACAGTTGAAGAATGCAATTTTCTACATAGCGGACGTAGCAAAAACATACAAATTATGAGCAGCTCAGATAATATCGTTGGCATTTCCTATCTTTGAGGGTAACATCCGATATGCCATTTGAGATAATCAAAAATTAAAATAAATTTACAGCCAAAGATGAAAAACAAAAAATAATGGACAGCTTGCGTGTGTGAAAGACACTAACCATTTAACTAGAGCCAAACCGTGGATATTCCGTGGTTTGAGTGCATTTCTTGGGTCTTCTGTTTTTCTTGAATAACGAAGATAGTTTTCCTCTATGACTTGTTAAACCGTCAATTATTCGGGGAGATCGCCAGTTCGTTGTGTATCCTAAGTTAAGGAATTGATATTCAGAAATGGCCAATGTAATAGCGCACTATATTGTAATACTAAACTGAAAATTGTGATTGAATTACAACTGTGCACCTATAGTAATTAAGCTTTCAAGCTAGTGCGTTTATATCCAACTGCATAAGAACTGAGAGCAGGACTGTGAGGAAAAGAATTTATTACTCTACCTCATGGAAGCTGACACATTGCATAGTGAAATCTCTAACACTTCATCAGCCACGGCAACCACTTTTCGGTGCTGGTTGTACGTTATTTTTCAAATCGACAACTGAATAATAGTAGCAGTATTTTGTTTGTTTGTTATGCCCACAATGAGTAGGTTAACGTATCTGTGCCACCCTGAAAAGGACATTAAATGGCGGATTGCAGTAGCTTTCCTCACATCCCGAGTATGCTAATGAAGGTAGACCGGGGTCCTCCAGGCGGTTGTACTATGTTTGGCTTCATAAATCTGCGTTTCGCTCACTAGTATGGGGATCATTTCGATCCCTCACCTCGTTAGCCAGGCTACCATGAAAATAGCTTGTTTCCAGGAGGGCTACTAGGAAGGCGAGATTAGGGTCTTGGCCAGTATGACCCATGTCTGATCAGTATATTTTGCCTGACCATACGTTAGCCTTCCTCCCCAGTAGTAGTAGTAGAAGTAGTAGTAGTAGTAGTAATAGTAGTACCTGTAGTACTACTAATAGCAACAGTTGTAGTAGTAATAGAAGTAGTAGCTGTTGTTTTTGTACTAATAGTATTAATAGCAGTAGCAGCAGTAGATTTAGCGTAAGTTCTAGTAGTAGTAGTAGTAGCTTTAGTAGTAGTAGTAGTAGTTGTTGTTATTGTTCTAGTAGTAGCAGTTGTAGTAGTAGTCAAAGTAGTTGATGTAGTAGTAGGAGTAGTAGTTATTTGCTGTAGTACTAGTACTTGTATTAGTAGTAGTGGCGGTAGTAATAGTAATAGTAGTAGAAATTATAGTAATAACTATTGCTGCTGTTGTTGTTGCTCGGAGCTACTCGTGCTGAGTTAACTCTTGGTGATTTTTCTTTGGTAGTTGGTTATAGTGGCTCTTCTTACATTCCGAAGTGTACTTACGGAAGCGGAACGTAGTCATCCTGTCTTATGTGCTATGCGAGACTCCTCAGTAAGCTCACCAATATGGGGATTACAGTATCTATCCCCACCTCGTTGGCCCGGAGCACGAACGAGGACGTGAATGTGGCTGATTGATTCATCTGTTTCACCCGGCATTTGTAACTCATCGCTCCCACAGCACTGGTTAACTAAAAACACTAAACGAGATCAGAAATACGCCAACAGAAAAAAAAGGGAAAAAAGCAACGTCCTTAGCAAGTCTGAGTCAGGAGGACAAAAATGTCTGATACGTCAGGACATAAATCAGCTAAGTGAGCGACCAATCTTTGTGTTATCAGTCGGCAGTATCAACAACAGTAGCACGGCACATACCACGTTTTATTCCGGTGGTTTTCCATTATCCCCTCGTGCTCACCTGCATCCAGATACCGTTTCTTCTGACAATTTTCGGACCCCTGTTGAGTTCTTGCTGCCTCATATCATCAGTTCTGGATAAATGTGAGTTGCTATTTATTAAACACTATCCTTTTAACATGTTTGCCTTATTCGGTACGCCATTGCGTTAGTGTAGTATTTACAATTCTGTAGAACGGACGCACAAATTGCTGGTTCTACGAATCGCGATAATGAAGTTCAACCCGTCTATAACACGACATTGTACAATGATATCACAAACGTTTAGAAGTATCTATTCTGCTGTGTCCCTTTCCACCCTCCAGCTGGAGCACAGGACCACCACAACAGTTGGTCTCATGTAGAAGGTCTGCGCCAAAGCACTTTGCCTGATTTTGGAATGGTAGTTCCTGAAGCAGTTTGTTTTACACAATGGGGTTACTAGGACCATACATAACTCTCTTTAGTCACTTTCTAGGACATGTATGGAGGTGCAGTGTAGATATTCTTTCCTTCGCAATAAAGAGCCCCAGCAGCCAAGTGTTTTGCCTGAAAAGGTAGCAAATAATATTAACACTAAACCTACCAAGCAAGTCATTAGAGGCTACTAAGTAGGGTTTGGCATGGAGCTGGCTACCTGTCCCTGAAACAACTTTAAGCCACAAACACATCAACAAATATGAACAAGTCAGTACAAAGAATACATGAACTCTGCCATCCAATACAGAAGAATGTATTCTAACAAGAGGGCAAATGACGCGATGCAGAGAAGGTCACAGAGAATATGCATCCCTGACTTACCTGCTTTTTGCTTTAGAAAACGTTCATGTTTAGACGATGGTGTGTGTTTACAATGCATTAGCAGAGGAAGGCTGCACAGGTGGCAACGGAAATGAGTAACTACATAACTGATATTCTGGGACTTGTAAAGACAAGGGTACAAAACTGATATTCGGGGGCTTGTAAAGACAAGGGTACATAACTGATATTCTGGGACTTGTAAAGACAAGGCTACATAACTGATATTCTGGGACTTGTAAAGACAAGGCTACATAACTGATATTCTGGGACTTGTAAAGACAAGGGTACATAACTGATATTCTGGGACTTGTAAAGACAAGGGTACATACCTGATATTCTGGGACTTGTAAAGACAAGGGTACATAACTGATATTCTGGGACTTGTAAAGACAAGGGTGCATAACTGATATTCTAGGACTTGTAAAGACAAGGGTGCATAACTGATATTCTGGGACTTGTAAAGACAAGGGTGCATAACTGATATTCTAGGACTTGTAAAGACAAGGGTGCATAACTGATATTCTAGGACTTGTAAAGACAAGGGTGCATAACTGATATTCTAGGACTTGTAAAGACAAGGCTGCAAAGGAGAGGAGAGAAGAAAACAGCATTAGTAAAATGCTACTGTCCTCGTGGCACAATGAAGAAGGTATACACAATAGTCAAGCTAGGTAGGTTGGTTGGTTGGTTGGTTGGTTTATCACACAATAATTCAATAAACCTTATAATAAGCCCTTATAAAATAAGCCTTCCAATAAACAAAAAAATGTTTAATACCCACCCACACTATCCTCTAGAACTTACTTAACGTACCCACCACGCCTGTTTCCTATTCCATAAAACTATGAATCTTGTCTATCTTGATAACTCAGAGAGAGAGAGAGAGAGAGAGAAAGAGAGAGAGAGAGAGAGAGCTTCCCTTTTGTATATCATATCACGTTCGTCTTAGACACACCCTTTTCTAGTTTATCACTTTTGACAATTACATTCACGTGTGGAGCATTAGTCATAAATGTTCCTTCGCATCTTCCTTCTATCTGTCGTCTAATTTAATATAATAACAACTTTATTGTGGATTTCAATTACATTATCTTTATTTTGGGTTAACAACATTGAACCGAAAAAAGTTATTTGGGCAGCTCCAAGGTTATATCCTAGTTTGAGCACTGCTTCCAGAACTATCGAGTATGTTACCACTGGATCTTCATGAAATTCTTACAATCGTTTTATTTTGTCAATCTCTCTCATCTCTCGTTCTCTCTCTCTCTCTCTCTCGTTCTCTCTCTCTCTCTCTCTCTCTCTCTCTCTATCCCTCTCTTTCTTTCCATCAATGTACCATCGTAGGTCTTCCTCTATTTTTCATCTTCCCCAATTTATTGCAGAGAAAAAAATCTAAATAGGAAAAACAATATTTTAGTTAACGCATGTCACTCTTTGACATTGATACCTATTGTTTTTCTTGGGGTTTTTGGCTTGTTTTTTTTTAATGTCCACAATATGTAAATTTCCTTGTTTGTGCGCCGTGAAAAGATTGTTAAGTGACTGGTTGCAATAGCTTTCCTTACATGCGTGCTGATGAAGGTGGACGGTCGTCCTTCAGGCGGTTGCGCTATGCTGGGCTTCATTTGTGTAATACTCACTACTACGGAGATCACGTCAATCCACATCTCGTCAGATAGTAGTAATTAAGTAGCATGTCCTTTACAGAACGTATCTTCTTACAACCGCCACCTGTTTGGCTGTTATAAGTTTCTTGGCACGTGTACAGAACGTCTCTTCTTACAACCGCCACCTGTTTGGCTGTTATAAGTTTCTTGGCACGTGTACAGAACGTCTCTTCTTACAACCGGCACCTGTTTGGCTGTTATAAGTTTCTTGGCACGTGTACAGAACGTCTCTTCTTACAACCGGCACCTGTTTGGCTGTTATAAGTTTCTTGGCACGTGTACAGAACGTCTCTTCTTACAACCGCCACCTGTTTGGCTGTTACAAGTTTCTTGGCACGTGTGCGGTACGGTAGGTTGCCATTACTTTCCGTTCCTGAAGGAGCAATCGCCTGGGAAAATGCCATTGTCTGCCAAACTGGACACAAGTGGGATTCGAACATGGTGCGTTGGGATTGTGAAACCCGAGCGAGTTTCACCCCTAGGCCACGTAGCGTCTTCTCCTCAGCGATACTGCTTGAAAACGGACTGAACACCACAGGGTAGAGAGATAGTGGTCTTGGTCAGTATATTGTACCTGACGTAACGTTCTGGTCAGTAATCTCACCGATCTGTCTGCTCTTCCGTAAGTTTTTGTTCTACTGTTTGCTTGGTGTTTCCAGGGTAACCTAGTTCTTGGGAGGGCTCCATGAACTTGATGTGTTTGCATTGTTCTAGTCGTCTCGTAATGTGTGAATCGGGTCACGGCCATCTTAATCTAAGATGGCCATGAACGAGCTGAGTAGTTGTTTATTTGTTTTCTTTAACGGATGATTACGTCTATCATCTTTCTTTATCTCATTTTTTCTCTACGTTTTGTATTCGCGAGTAATTTTGTTTTCTATCGTGTTTTTAAAATTTTTTCTCAACGTTGTATGTTATCTGTGAGATGTATAATTTGTTTATTAACATCGACTTGCAGGTGATAACGTATAGCAGTGTGTTGTTGCACTTCTGATGTGGAGAACGTTATATTGGTGCTCTTGTTTATGGTGCATTGATGGTAACGATTACTCATTGGTGGTCCGTCAATTTGAGTGTTTCTGGCAAGTGTTTGTCCTGTGTAATATGAAGATATTATGTACGTATATTATATATAATCGTTCTGCTCTAACATACACATTATTTGTGTGTGTCTCTCCAGTCGTGTGTGGGTGTGAATGTGTGTGTGTGTGTGTGTGTGTGTCTGTGTCCGCTAAGTTGTGTGTGTGTGTTTGTGTGTATGTGTTTGTGTGTATGTCTGTATGTGTGTCCACTAGGGTGTGTGTGTGTCTCTATGTGTGTCGCTCCAGTCATGTGAGTGTATGTCTGTATGTGTGTCGCTCTAGTCATATGTTTGTGTGGTGTGTCTGTATGTTTGTCGCTGCAATCATGTGTGTGTGTATGTATGTATGTGTGTCCAGTAGGTTATGTTTGTCGCTCCAGTTGTGTGTGTGCTTATGTCTGTATGTGTGTCCACTAGGTTATATGTGTCGCTCCAGTCATGTGTGTATGTCTGTATGTGTGTCCACTATATTATGTGTATCGTTTTAGTGATGTGTGCTTATGCGTGTGTGTGTGTCTATATATGTACCCACTAAGGTGTATGTGTCGCTCCAGTCATGTGTATATGTGTCTGTATGTGTGTCCACTAGAGTGTGTATAAGTGTGTCTGTAGGTGTGACCACTGAAGTGTGGGTGTGTTTGTGTATCTGTGTCTGTATGTAAGCCCACTAGGTTATGTGTGTCGCCCAGTCATGTGTGTGTCGCTCCAGTCCTGTGTGTGTGTCTGTATGTGTGTCCACTAGGCTGTGTGTGTCCATTAGGTTGTGTGTGTCGCTCCAGTCCTGTGTAGGTGGGTGTGTCGGTGTCCACTAGGTTGTGTGTGTCGCTCCAATCCTCATGGGTGTATGTGTGTGTGTTGGTGTGTGTGTCCACTAGGTTGTGGGTGTTCATTAGGTTGTGTGTGTGTCGCTCCAGTCCTGTGTGGGTGTGGGTGGTTGTGTGTGTTTCCACTAGGTTGCGTGTGTGTGAGCCCACTAGGTTGTGTGTGTCCCTCGTGTCTTGTGTGCGTGTGTGTGAGCCCACTAGGTTGTGTGTGCCCCTCATGTCTTGTATGTGTGTGAGCCCACTAGGTGGTGTGAGCCCCTCATGTCTTGTATGTGTGTGAGCCCACTAGGCTGTGTGTGCCCCTCATGTCTTGTATGTGTGTGAGCCCACTAGGTTGTGTGTGTCCCTCATGTCTTGTATGTGTGTGAGCCCACTAGGTTGTGTGTGCCCCTCATGTCTTGTATGTGTGTGAGCCCACTAGGTTGTGTGTGCCCCTCAGGTCTTGTATGTGTGTGAGCCCACTAGGTTGTGTGTGTCCCTTATGTCCTGTGTGTGTGAGTCCACTAAGTTGTGTGTGTGTCCCTCATGTCATGTGTGTGTGAGTCCACTGGGTTGTGTGTGTCCCTCATGTCCTGTGTGTGTGAGTCCACTAGGTTGTGTGTGTCCCTCATGTCATGTGTATGTGAGTCCACTAAGTTGTGTGTGTGTCCCTCATGTCATGTGTGTGTGAGTCCACTGCGTTGTGTGTGTCCCTCATGTCCTGTGTGTGAGCCCACTAGGTTGTGTGTGTCCCTCATGTCCTGTGTGTGTGAGTCAACTAGGTTGTGTGTGTCCCTCGTGTCCTGTGTGTGTGTGAGTCTACTAGGTTGTGTGTGTCCCTCATGTCTTGTGTGCGTGTGTGTGAGTCCACTAGGCTGTGTGTGTCCCTCATGTCTTGTGTATGTGTCAGCCCACTAGGCTGTGTGTGTCCCTCATGTCCTGTGTGTGAGCCCACTAGGCTGTGTGTGTCCCTCATGTCTTGTGTGTGTGTGAGCCCACTAGGCTGTGTGTGTCCCTCATGTCTTGTGTGTGTGTGAGTTCACTAGGCTGTGTGTGTCCCTCATGTCCTGTGTGTGAGCCCACTAGGTTGTGTCTGTCCCTCATGTCCTTTGTGTGCGAGTCCACTAGGCTGTGTGTGTCCCTCATGTCCTGTGTGTGTGAGAGTCCACTAGGTTGTGTGTGTCCCTCATGTCCTGTGTGTGAGCCCACTAGGCTGTGTGTGTCCCTCATGTCCTCTGTGTGTGTGTGAGCCCACTAGGTTGTGTGTGTCCCTCATGTCTTGTATGCGTGTGTGTGAGTCCACTAGGTTGTGTGTATCCCTCATGTCCTGTGTGTGTGAGCCCACTAGGCTGTGTGTGTCCCTCATGTCATATGTGTGTGTGTGTGAGCCCACTAGGTTATGTGTGTCCCTCGTGTCTTGTATGCGTGTGTGTGAGCCCATTAGGTTGTGTGTGTCCCTCATGTCCTGTGTGTGTGAGTCCACTAGGTTGTGTGTGTCCCTCATGTCCTGTGTGTGTGGGTCCACTAGATTGTGTGTGTCCCTCATGTCCTGTGTGTGTGAGTCCACTAGATTGTGTGTGTCCCTCATGTCCTGTGTGTGTGAGCCCACTAGGTTGTGTGTGTCCCTCATGTCGTGTATGCGTGTGTGTGAGTCCACTAGGTTGTGTGTGTCCTGCATGTCCTCTGTGTGTGTGTGAGTCCACTAGGTTGTGTGTGTCCCTCATGTCCTGTGTGTGTGCGCGCCCACTAGGCTGTGTGTGTCTCTCATGTCCTCTGTGTGTGTGTGAGCCCAGTCAGTGAATTGTTCTATCTTATCCAGAATACTCATATTTGTGTGTCTCATCTGTTGTAAACTACTACACATCACATTCCGTTCTCAGGACAACATCCTGCTACTTGCACAGATCTTTTCAGGGCTTGGTAGCGAGAGTTTTGAGAGCGAACGATGACGAAGAATAAATATCCTTGATTCCGATTCTTCCCCGATGAAGGTATTTCGTGATCCTCGCCGTATCGTCTACAAACGGGACAAAACTGAGAGGGTTAGTAGTCACATGAACACTTGTCATTACAAACGCATATGCACCATTCCACGCAAGAACGAGCTTAGCTGTGTTAGCTTTTTCCCCCCAGTCACGGGCTTCCCTAAAGCAATGTCGAGATCAAGAGAGGTTCTCACCAGCAAGTTCCGTAACCTCATGGATTCCACCACTTGCCACCAGTGTGGGATGATATGCATTGGTGAGATTTCTTCTCCGGCGTCTATTCTCAATCTCTCACTACCAAGCCCTGAATTGAATTTTATTGAACAGCATGTGTACTTCCGGCACTATCTTAATGGTATTTATATCAACTCTATTCCCGTTTGTCAGTCAATTAAATGATCCTAGAGAACCTGGTTATGTTTATGTTAGAGTCATATGCATCGTGTCTGCTTCTCCGATGAACGGCATCGATTAGAGAATAGACTGATCTCCCTCGTGCCCTCAGTGGCTCGGTATCAGTATTTCTCGTACTTTATCTTCAACATCATCCCTTCTCCTTTTCCTTTGAACATTTATGTGTACACTTAGGACCATCTGGTCATATTCTGTTTGACTTCTTTCGGCTTACTTTTCTCACTTCGTACACTTTTCAAAGATCTCTTGGCAACTGTCAAAAGAAGGAAACTCACTTGTTACGGTCAGGTATCGAGATCAAATGGTCTTGCAAACACAATCCTTCACGGGAAGGTGCATGGCAGACGACGAAGAGGCCGGCCCAAAAAGAGATGGGAGGACAACATAGCGGAATGGACCAGTCTCCGATCAGAAGAGTCACAGGCAGCGGCATCTGACAGAGAGGGGTGGCGTGGGGTTGTGAGGATGTCTTCATGTGTGCCCCAACGACCTCACCGGTTACCGGATGACCTGGCCTAACCTGACCTGACCTGACACTTTGCTGGCCGGCCTTCTCACTTACGCTCAGTGCTCCGACGCTTGTATGCGTCTGTATGTACCTACGCTAGATTTATGCACTCTCAGAAGCCAGCCCAACCAAAGGGTTATGGAAGGGCTTCATGCTGAAGGCGCGTGTGAAAGTTGTACAAGAGTGTGATTGTTGGACAGAGTCAAATGAAACAAGAGTAGGTGGAATTTTGTGTGTGGAAATTTTTTATTGCCCATAATAAATTATAACAATTTAAAAAATGGAACACAACCATTTTCACATAAAATGTGTGCATGATGTGAAGGGAAATGAAGTGATATTTTCACATGAGATGAAACCTGAGATGGTGGGAGTTAAAGTTTGTGAATTGAATGGTGACATCAATTTAAATGTTCAAAACATTAGTAATGTACTTTCTTGTTTGTTTAATGTATTTGCAAAGGCAATATGCTTACACATCCATATTCACTTATACACGCATACCTATTTGTTTATACCCACACATGCATATTTATTTATATACACTTATAGATGTTTGTTTATCCCCAAACATACACATTCATTTATATACACACATAAAAAACGCCCATGCATGTACATATAACTTCCATGCATGTACATATAACTACTTCCACACACATGCATATAAGTACACACCCAGTACATATACAATTACCTGCATACAATCATGCAAAAGTCTAAAGTCAGACGGAGAAATGAGAGAGATGGTAGCTTTTGTAACAAAGTGTATGGAAAGAAGAGAGAAAGGCAAATATGTTACCAGAATGGCCCCTGTTGTTCTACAGGATTTGTTTTAGTCGTAACGTTGATTTTGTTCTTGCTTACGTTTCATAACGAAATCTGAGTCATAGCTATCCGCTTTTATACACTTCAAAGTAGACTATATCAACGTAATTAAATCGTATTTTGTATTTCTGGACCATCATTTAGATTATATAATTATTAAATAAAAATATGTAGCAGTATTTTGCAATAATTGAAGACACCAAACTGGAACCTGTATTTCTAAACCCGATTATGTCCCTTGAAATATTTTAACTACTTCGCTGTCACTGCATTATGCCCCTTGTCTCTTATAAAATATCTTAAAAACTGTAAATTACTGTCAAGAATATTTTTAATGCGTTAGTGCATATATTTGAAACACATTGTATTGTAAACGTATTCATTAAATATATTTCCATACATTAAGTATTACAATATTTGTACATGCTTATAATGAAAGCTATTATAGTAGTCCAATGCAATATCCAACAGTATACTCAGACAAATTATGTTTCTTCTGTTCATATTCAAAGTTAAGATCATACTTTTAGGGATCATTTCTAAAGTGTGTCTTGCCGAGACGTCGAGTAAATCTGGACGGTACAGAAACCACGATGACGAGATTGCATCACTCCCTCTGAGCGTGAAGCTGGCTCTAGGTCTACCATTGCTCTTGTGGTAGACCCAAGAGCTCTTGAGGATCGTTCCTCTCCTCCTTTAGTGGGGAGTAGGAGGAGGGAGTGGCTATCTGAGTGGTTTCTTCTTTCAATTTAAATGAGATGAAAGTTTAATTCTATTTTCTTGGGTTGTGGCTTCACTTCCTGTTGGGTTATATGTTATGGAAACACAGTCTTGTATGCATTCTTTTTTCATGACCCATACTCTTTTGGCCCAGGCAATATTTACACCAAATCTAGTTTACAATAGTTATCTTAATGTTCTTTGTTGCTTAGATGTTTTCCTCACTAGTTTTAATTATTGCAAGATACTGCTACATATTTTTTAGATAACTATATAACCTAAATGGGCGCCCAGAAATACTAAAGACGATTTAATTACGTGATATAATCTACTTTGAAGTGAATAAAAACGGATAGCTATGACTCAGATTTCGTAATGAAACATAAGCAAGAACAAAATCAACGTTACGACTAAAACAAATCCTGTAGAACAACAGACTTTACAAACTAAAACCTCACGAGGGAAGGGATGAAACAAGAAACAACATGTAGTCAACATAATAATCATCATCATGTAGCGCGTCCTTTGTAGAACGTCGCTCCAATCACAGGCTGTCTGAAACAAACTCGTTCTCGTGCCAAAACTCCAGCCTCCGTCACAGTCATACCCAGGCTTTCCTGGATATCTGGGTGCCATCGTCTTCTTGGTCTACCCCTTCCTCTTTTGCCTGGCACCATACCTTCCATCACCGTTCTCTCGAGAGCGTTGTGTCTCTTGATGTGACCAAAGTATTTGCACTTTCTAGCTAAAATGGAATTGATAAACCAGTTCCCCTCCATGCTCAACTCTTTCTGAATGTCTACATTTGTCTTTTTCTCTGTCCAGGGTATTCTGAGGATCTTTCTGTAATATTTTTACTCGAAGGATTCTGGAAGTGTTGGTAATCGTCCATGATTCACAGACAAGGATGTCATTAATACACTTTTTTTTTTCTTTTTTTTTTTTTGCTTAGATGTTTGCCTCACTAGTTTCTACTGGCGGAGGCGCGCCACTTTCCACCCCAGACCGTAGTCCAATGGGCGATATCAGGACGCATAAACCAGTGCTTGGATGAATGTGTGCGTCTGTATGTACCTATGCTAGGTTTGTGCGCCCTCAGAAGCTAGCCCAACAAAAGTGCAATGGCAGGGCCTCACCATGAGGGCGCGTGTGAATGTTGTGCAGGAGTGTGACTGTAGGATAGAGTTAAATGAAACAGAGTGAGGAGAGAAGGAGAAGACTTCCACCAGTATCATTAACACACCCCTGTCTTTACTCGACTTAAAAAACTCACTCGACTCCTTTTAAAAAAACAAAATCCCAGGCTCTGACAGCTTGACCGTCGAGTTCTACTTAACTTTCTTCGACAGTATTGGGCCCACTCTGTTAAAAGTTTTAAATGAAACATTTGAAACAGGCGAATCGCCAACTAGCCTTAATGAAGCTTATATCACACTGATCCCTAAACCGGACAGTGATTAGCTACATACCAAAAAGTACAGACCAATTTCTCTCCTGGACGTAGACTATAAAATTCTGACCAAAGCCCTCACACTAAAGCTTAGGCCTTTTATGCAACACTTAGTACATAAGGACCAACAATGTAGCGTAAAAGATAGAAAAATCCGTAATCTTCGTCGTTCGTTCTCAAACCCCCTGTACCAAGCCCCGAAAAGGGCTCTGTAAGTAGCAAGATGCTGTCGGGGGAACGGAATGTGATGTGTCGTAGTTTACATCTTGGCTGCGATATTTGCACCGACGCATCGAACTTTAACAGGCATTTGTTAGTACCGGGTTAGCCTTTCCTCTTCGATCCGTTCTCCTTGGCTAGTCTGCTCTGTTGCAGTCTGTTATCTAGGATCACCGCGTAGAGGTATATGAGTCTTGCCAGCTCTGGTTCGCTGACCCTAACGCAAGCAGTCAGCTTTGGGTCGCTGACCACTGCAGTCCATGCACTGCTCGGCATCTTGACCCCGAATCAAGCATACGAGGATGACAGAATGGGAAGTGACGAACAGAGGAGTTGTGTGGTTGTAAGTAAAGACAGGTTTCATTGGGTCAAGGGCAGGTCGGTGATCAGGAGAAAGAGAGCCTGTGCCATGAATCCTGCCGAAGACTGATGTGTCGGACTGAAAGGTGCCAATTTCGCAGTCAATCTGTAAACTAGCGACAAAACACGTTCCTTTTTCGGACTACATCCTTCTACTTGCAAAGCCCTCTTCAGGGCTTGATAGTGGGAGATTGAAAACGAACACACAAGAAGAAGAAGAAGTGCGAGGAATAGGAAGAACCCTAATAGGAAGAACCCTAATGGGAAGAACCCTAATAGGAAGAACCCTAATAGGAAGAACCCTAATAGGTGAAGGGGAGACTGGCCTCAAGAAAGAGACGCTTGAGAGAGATGTCGAGCATTTTGGGGGCCATAATTAATTAAGAAGAATTCGTCGTCCGACAAATTGGTTGTAGACGTAGCAGCTGATGGAAAGTGGGTGAGTTCCTTAAGGTTTTCGGATGAGAAGAAGTGTAGAGGAGATAGCTGTGCGTGTTAGTGGGTTTGTAGTAATAATAAAAGCTGCTCATCGCAAACGAAAATAGCAACAGTGTCAGACATGTGAACTCAGATGTGACCACAAATGGTTGTACAGTCCGATCTGATCGCGACATAATCCACGACACGTGGTGCAAGCGTGGACAGTATCAGGGGTTGAGTAGTCTTTCAGTCTGTCCTTTCGTTTAGCTCTATTTTTCTGCGCCGCAGCTATGACTCTCTCCATACCGATGCGAGGACCGTGTGTGATGACAATGCGGAAGGCTGAGTTGTTCAGAGGAAACCTCTCACAGGAGGTAACATCAATGAAGATATTGTTCAGAAATTTGTTGCTGACATGTCTGGTATAGAATGTTTCACAAGTGTAGAGAGGGGTGATTATCACGACAGTAAGATAGACCCCATTCTTGGCGGCAACACTTATTGCTTGCAGGTCCCAAACATGAACTGCTTGTAGATGTTGGCTCTGCCCCGTGATGTTTGGTTTGCGATACGGCTTCCAAGGAGCAGGTAGAAACATTACTTCCGTTTTTATTGTGAGACCAAAGTTGGTGCATACCGTTGTGGTCTGCATGAAGAACGTGTTAATGGCGCATTATTAGCGAAGAGAAAAACTAAGATGGCTGCTTCTTTCACTTTTGTGAGGGACCTAAAGCGCCTTAGATTGAGCAGTTGCCTAACCCTCCTGCAACTGGTGTTCTTCTTCTGCGTTCGCTCTGAATCTTCCGCTACCAAACACTGAACAGGGGTTTGCAAGCAGCAGGATGTAGTCCGGAATGCGTTGTGTCGGTAGTTTACATCTTGACTGCGATATTTGCACCTTTCGGTCCGACACATGCGTCTTCTGCAACTGATGTGTACTCAGGTGACACCGCAATGTGTAGCATCAGAAAACATGGCAACAAATATTATGTTAAAGTGAGTTGGGGGTCAGCAAACAGCCTTTCCGACTCTGTTTATCGGTGGAATGGCTGTAGGCAGTTCACCATCATTCAGAACGCTAACCAACATATACTCACGAAACTGGCAGATATCTGTAATTAATTTTTCGATGCATCCGAATTTAGCCATGATTTTTCAAAGCCCATTTTTATTTACACTGCTGAACGCCTTGACTAGGTCAACTTTTTCTTGTTCGTCTTTTTTTCGATCGACTGATGCTATGTTTCTAGTTCGATGAGGTTCATGAAGAAGGCTGCGTTTCAAGTATTCGCAGGTCTCCCACACTCTTTTCGAGCATGGTCGCTCTTCCTATCCAAAATGTCTCTCTTTGGTCTGTATGAGTAGGCCATTCCTGCATGTTTTGTTCTGGTGTTTGCTTGGGTGCTTCACAATTGCACGTGACGGTGTCTCTGAAACCAAATCTGTGGAGGTGAGCCTTGAGTCTGCAATGTCCCGTTCTGAATCTGAATATATTTGCCTGCTCATCATCTGTGGAGGTGAGCCTTGAGTCTGCAATGTCCCGTTCTGAATCTGAATATCTTTATCCGCTCATCAATTTGTCTATGCAGTCATTTTCTGTCAGGTCAACAACAGTCGTGTACAAACCTTGATGCTGTTCCTGACATTTCTCCTGGATTTTACGAGCTGCAAATATCAAGTCAACCGTCCCACGACAAGTTCAGAAACCGCACTTGATCTCTTGGTTGGTAGTCAGTAGTGGAGAGGCCGGAAGAACAAATAGAAACTGATACTAAAACCAAATAAGATAATCGAGGTGGCCATTAATAGACATTGTTCTTCATCTTGGTTGTCTTCCTTCGTTCTCAATCTCCCGCTACAAAGCCCCAACAGGGATTTGCAAGTAGTCGGATATAGTCCAGAGAACAGAATGCGCTGTGTCGCTGGTTTACAGTTTGACTGTGATATTTGCCTTTTGGTCTGACAAATCCGTCTTCGGCAGATTAATAGACATGAAGTAGTTCAAGCCTATTTTGATGCTCTTAGCCACAACTCTGGCCTGGTCGAAAAACTGGTAATTGAACTTGATAGTATTTGGTGTAATGGGTTAGGGGTTTGGGGTTAGGTGTTAGGGGTTAGAACAAGTTCAGCCAGACGGGTCAGGGTTGATGAGTTGAGCCTCCTGACGAGCAAGAACCGGAAGGGCAGATCAGAGATGTGTAGAAGGAGCAAATATCTAATAGGAAGAGACAGTTCTGTAAAGTGAAGAAGAAAGTGGGCAAAGAGTGGATAGTGTTCTTGGGGAATAATGGTAGATTATCTACCAAATGCTGCAGGATGCTGTCGAGGAAGTCAGACACACCTTCAGTAAAACAGGAGAGGCGAAAACAATGGGCTTCTCGTGGATTGTTAGGTTTGTGGATTTTAGAACAAAACGTAGAATTAGGCTTTACCAGCGGTAGAAGATGACGAGGTTTGAGGTGCGTGAATGGAAAGTTGTTTAATAAGAGCAAGGCTGGTTTTGGTGACCTCATTCTTGAAGAGGGCAGTAACGTCATCAACGCATGGATTAGAGAAAGAAGGATTAGAAAGTTTGAGTTGACCTACATTGTTTATGTCCAGCCCACGAAGGCTAGAAAGCGCATGAGCATCCAAGGGAGAAATGTTGGAGTACTGAAGGCGCTGGAGATAAAGTTATTTGATTTCTTTAAGAGCAATTTTGCTGTCATAGACTATGTGTAGCGCAGATCGTGAGGACTCAGCTTCAGCTCTTCTCTGACCCGGACAGAGTTAGAGACCATGTTTGGCATTGTTCCAGCCTTGTCCTTTACAGATTCTATTATGGTATCCTACAATCAAACGCGTGGCCATCTTAGTGGTATGGATTCTTGGCTCTTAGTATGTCATATTGATCTTTGCGGTCAGTATCCTCCTAATCAGCGAACATGGTCAAGTAATCATAACTAGAAAAGATAAAAACAGAATTGCTTACATAAACTTCATGCATAGAGAACAAATAAAAGCGTATATAATAATAATACATGACATAATGTATGCTGTTTCTGCCAACATAAACTCTTTTTATTTGAAATGTAATGTTCACTAAGTTTAGAAAGATTTTTATAACAGTTACACCAAATACACAAATTACAACTCTATATTATAACAAACCCTCATGTCTCTAATCTGGACGATACTCGTGTAACAACACGACAGATATTTACCATTTGCCAGAAAACGAGCTGGCAGTAACTGACAGATTAGGATTCTTGGATAAACGACGACAATGGTGGGGTTATTCGCATACAGGTAGCAAATACGGGTCACCGACAACATAATCCACCGAATCAACCAGGTCGACTCTATGGATATAAACTGACGGAAACTATGATCTCCTGCGTGTAAAACGTGTTAATGACACAGTATAGTTGAGAGAGGAAGTGAGGAGAGTCATGTTTACAAGTTTAAGACGGGGATTTGTTAAACACATAGTGCTCAATCTGGTGCTCAATCTGTTGAGTGTTTCTAGATCGTGCAAGACGTATTGAAGCAACTTGATCAACCTTTGGGAAGAGTTTCAGGCATTGATCAACCTTTGGGAAAAGTTTCAGGCATTGATCAACCTTTCGAAAGAGTTTCAGACATTGATCAACCTTTGGGAAGAGTGTCAGGCAATGATCAACTTTTGGGAAGAGTTTCAGGCATTGATCAACCTTTCGGAAGAGTTTCAGACATTGATCAACCTTTTGGAAGAGTTTCAGGCAATGATCAACCTTTGGCAAGAGTTTCAGGCATTGATCAACTTTTTGGAAGAGTTTCAGGCATTGATGAACCTTTGGGAAGAGTTTCAGACATTGATCAACCTTTGGGAAGAGTTTCAGGCATTGATCAACTTTTGGGAAGAGTTTCAGGCATTGATCAACCTTTGGGAAGAGTTTCAGGCATTGATCAACTTTTGGGAAGAGTTTCAGGCATTGATGAACCTTTGGGAAGAGTTTCAGACATTGATCAACCTTTGGAAAGAGTTTCATGCACGGTATCATGTTCTATCACTGTCACTGTATATTGTCCTTATTCCAGTCGCCATCAAGCATCTGTTCGACCTACCGTTAAGTCATTTATCTTGTTATCCAACAATTAATGACTTTCTCAAAGCTGGTTCTGCCTAATTTTACTTTCATTTTGTGTTTTACTTCATTCAGCCTTTTGTCGAGTTCAGTTTCCCAGATTTATGAAAGAGCTTGGAGAAGTTTGCTTCTCATAACACAACAGAGCTGTATTTTGTGTTTATTCTTCTTAATGACAATGCACAGTGTTGTCTATTACAATAAAAGTATTTCATTCAGAAATTATATGCGTGTCTCAAAAGAAGCACTAGCGTCATGCTAAGAGAAAACTTGGTATTCCACAATATTTTTGGGTAAAATGTATTACAGGATTTTTTGTTTTTATATCGTAATTTATTGCAAATATTGTATGTCTATTTTTGTAAATACATAAATCACGTATAACTCCTCTTGAATACTAAATTGTCAATTATGGAATAACTCAGTAAGTGGCGGTTAGTTCTCATGTCACTTTATTCCATGAACAATAAAGCCCTTTTTTTAATAACAGCAAGAACAATCGCAAAGACAAATAAATACATTAGACTTATATTGTGTTGATGTTGCAAAACAATAATATATTGTGTTTTTGGCATTGATCATAACTTGTCTTGTCTAAGAGTGTCCCTAATTATATTCACCCTTCCGTCTCTCTTACTTTATACCCACTTATCAGCTAACACTTCTCTCGCCTTCCTTCACCTATAAATATATATCAAGAAAAAAACCCAGTTAGATTGATACTTCTAGTTCATTTAAAAGATATTCCTTACTTTTTCCCTTCTTCTCATTCACAGTGCACTTCCTCTCTATCTTTTAATCCATCCATTTCTTCTAACTATCTCGCATATCTCTTCTTTCCTCAACCCGCCAATATCTGTTCCTTCTCAACCCGATCATAACCAGCAACCCGTCGATATCTTTTAACCAACCCGCCAATTTCTTCAATCCATCTCCAAACTGACCATCCTTTTCTTCCCTCAAACTGTCCGTCGTCCCCCCCCCCCACCCCAAGTTTTCCTCTCCTTAACTAGCTTATCTTTTCCCTCTCGACCAGCCCAAGCCCGTGCCATCTCTCCCGGTAAACAGACCCATCCATTTCCGCCAACCGGACCCTCTCTTTCCTCAACTGTTTGACAACATGTTTTGGAAGGCATGGCAGCGGAGTTCACATTCATTTAAATCTCTAGCACGTTATCGTAGTCGGTACATATGCATGGGACGACGTTTATAATTAAATTTACTTTAATAGTTAACAAGACAAGATAATGAACTCTTGCATTCTTAGCCTTCAATAATATATCCACGGTCATATCCCTTGCCGATGATAACATCATTAATTGCCGATCAATCAAATGTCCGCAGCACATGTCGGACAATCAGACATTCAAGCAAATAATATAGCGATATACTTGAAATATAATTCGTTCGTCCTCTCGTATTGTTTTTTTGTTTTTTTTAAACAGTCGTTGCTTAAAGTATAGTATCAGCTAAACCTCTTCTACAAGGATATTATTGCCTAGTATGTCGTTGTTGTTGAATGCTCACAATGAGTAAGGTTACTTTTGTGTGCGCCTTTAAAAGGACGTTAAGTAGCGGGTTGTCGTAGCTTTACTCACATACTAAGCGTGCTGATGAAGGTAGACCGGGGTCCTCCAGACCGTTTTGCTATGCTTGGCTTCATCTGTGTGTTGCTCATTACTACGGGGATCACTTCGACTTCTCACCTTGTTAGACTGCCATGAAAACAGCCCCGTTTCCAAGTAGGGCTACGAGGAAGCCGATGTGAGAGTCTTGGCCAGTATATTTTTTCTGAACCTGACTAACATGTCTGATCATTATGTTGTGCCTGACCAGGCGTTAGTCTTCTTCCCCATCGTCTAGTATAAAACACGTATTCATTCTATGCTTAGGGGTCATGATTCTTCTTCTTTCCACACATTCCTGTTTCATTTTACTCTGTCCAACAATCACCCTCTTGTTTCATTTTACTCTGTCCAATAGTCACACTCTTGTTTCATTTTACTCTGTCCAATAGTCACACTCTTGTTTCATTTTACTCTGTCCAATAGTCACATTCTTGTTTCATTTTACTCTGTCCAATAGTCACACTCTTGTTTCATTTTACTCTGTCCAATAGTCACATTCTTGTTTCATTTTACTCTGTCCAATAGTCACACTCTTGTTTCATTTTACTCTGTCCAATAGTCACATTCTTGTTTCATTTTACTCTGTCCAATAGTCACACTCTTGTTTCATTTTACTCTGTCCAATAGTCACATTCTTGTTTCATTTTACTCTGTCCAATAGTCACACTCTTGTTTCATTTTACTCTGTCCAATAGTCACATTCTTGTTTCATTTTACTCTGTCCAATAGTCACACTCTTGTTTCATTTTACTCTGTCCAATAGTCACATTCTTGTTTCATTTTACTCTGTCCAATAGTCACATTCTTGTTTCATTTTACTCTGTCCAATAGTCACACTCTTGTTTCATTTTACTCTGTCCAATAGTCACATTCTTGTTTCATTTTACTCTGTCCAATAGTCACACTCTTGTTTCATTTTACTCTGTACAATAGTCACACTCTTGTTTCATTTGACTCTGTCCAATAGTCACATTCTTGTTTCATTTTACTCTGTACAATAGTCACACTCTTGTTTCATTTTACTCTGTCCAACAATCACACTCTTGTTTCATTTTACTCTGTCCAACAATCACATTCTTGTTTCATTTTACTCTGTCCAACAATCACACTCTTGTTTCATTTGACTCTGTTCAACAATCACACTCTTGCACAACTTGCACACGCGCCTTCGGGGCGAGGTCCTTCCATTGCACTTTGGATGGGCTGGCTTCTGAGAGCGCACGAACCTAGCATAGGTACATACAGACGCACACATGTATCCAAGCACTGGTTTATGCGTCTTAATATCGCCCAACTGACTACGGCCTGTGGTGCAATAGGCGCTACTCCGCCGATGGAAACTAGTGAGGCAAACACGTAAAATTTAAAAAAATTAAAAGAAAATATGTAGTCAAACACGCTCTAGTCATGCTCTCCGGATTCACGTATTTTCTGTCATTCTGCCTACATCTGCATTACTATCTTGTGTCTCCCACTTAAGACTAGGCACTTCTCAAATACTAGTTCGGAAGGTCCAACAAAAATCTAGCACCCAAGTTTTCACTCTGGATCTGGCCTGTTGGTAGTCTGTTTATGCAGCAGCCTATGACAATCTCCACTACCATCTTGTGCGAAGGGACAGGATACTGTTACAGGGGGACACGAACTGAGAAATGTACTTGTTATTTCTTGCTGTCGAAAATCTTACCGCCTCAATGTAGGTCGTTTTCTATTTGCGCCCACTTGGATCTGTCTCATACTTGTTTAGTTTATCATAGGCACTTCTTCTTCTTCTGCTTTCTCTTCTCCGTCTTCTTCTTCTTCTTCGGCGTTAGTTCTGAAAAGGGCGTTATGGCTTTGTATCATGGTTTACAGCGAGGCTGCGATATCTGCGTCCTTAGGCTTGACACATCCTGTGTCAACTCGGCTCCTTTTTGGAACCAGGGTTGTGGATCCCTTTTTCTCCTAGCCACACTGCATGGTTGCAGTTTGTTTCCAGGGCCATCACTTAGAGACGGAATATCGTCTTGGTCAGCTATCTGTCACTGACCCACTCAAACAAGCAGACAGCTACGAGTCAATGGCTGCTGTAGGCTTGTTCATTAGATACATTTCTGCCCGTTAAAGGCATTTGATTTTCAGTTCCACTGCATCAAATATGATTGTTTCCTTCAAAAGTTAGGCGATCCGCCGCAACAAACTATTCTCAATATGTGAGCACGCACTCTTTCATCAATGTAACCCAGTAGCACAGTACAGTTCTCCCATGTCGACACGCTATGCTTATTAATGGCCTGCAGAATTATGGAGGCCTAAGACTTCTGGTCGCCAGACATCTCGCTTCAAGTTTGACGAATGTAAGAAGCTAGCGTTATTTTAATTTCTTATGACATCACAATTACATAAGGACAGATTGTATTCGTACATTTTTCTTTCCTTTTATCAAACATCCTGTTACGCGATGAGTGGTTGTTTTTCCTTGGCGCAGAATAAACTAGATGAACAGATATCTGGAATATTACGATTCTGGATAATGTGAGATTCTTGTTGCAAGTTGATAAATTAGGCCGTTGTTTCTAGAGTATATTTAAAAATAAATCAAATAAATCAGATAAGAAAATCTAGGAGTGGAACGATGGGATTGAGTTTTTCCTGTAATGTGTGTTAGTGGCACTTGAAGTTTTTATTTGTTTGATCAATCTGAGCCAAGCTACACACAAACGAATGTTGTCGTTGCAAATGTAAGTCGTAGCTCCTGTCATAACCGGGAGTGGAGTGAAGGAAAAGCTCTCTAGCACTGTCAAATGCTCACGAACACGCGTCTCGCATAGCCTCTGTTAGCAAATGTTCAACCCCTGGCCTTATGTTGGAGCACCTGTTTTATTCTAATCGGAGAAGAAGTGAAGGGCGAGTTTCTGGTGTCCTAAATCAAGTTAGATGTTTCGGGTAAATGAGACTACTACGCCTGGGAAAGTAACTCATCTGGAAGAAGAAATAAACATCATCTTGTAGATGAGATACTCAAAAGTTTTCAGGAGGATACAGAAGACAACCCGGATAAATGGGATACTGGCCTTTCAAAGGCTACCGGAGGAAACTGAAGACACCCCTGTTATGTGAGATACCGGCGTATTATAGGTTACCAGAGGAAAGGGAAGACCTCGGGTACATGGGACTCTCTAGCTTGAAAGACAGCTGATTTCGGAGAAAGAAGACGGTACCTAAAACTTCCTGCTGCCTTGCAGGTAGAATGGGGGCATCCTAAGACATGAAATCCATATCTCAGTGGTCATTTGGAAAATGTCAAACATCTTTAGAACTCAGACTGAGGCACTAAGAACAGCTGCAAAAGCCGTCGTGGAAAACAAGTACCATGCCAGCGACAAGATAGTTTTCCTTAGATATTTTCTATCAGTCGTATTGGCGATAATAAATCATAAAAACAATGAATTGGACAGCCTGCTTGAGGCACTTATGAATAGCAGCTACAAACAAAAGGACAATGTAATTGATTACTGCATACTGTAAGATACATGGAAATAAGGCAAATAGACAGATCAAAGAGGGAGGGAGCAAACCCCAAACTTAAGACAGAGCTACATAGGAAGAAAGAAAGATAACTATAGAAATGAACTTCAAAGACAAATTACTCAAATAACATCAAGAATCCGATATAGCAGAAGAGATCAAGCAACATTATTCAGACAGCAACAGTCCACTGCAGACTGACAAAATCATGTTTAACAAATTAAAAATTGGACACAAAGACATGTGCCTTGTGGGAAGAACACATAAATGGTGGAAAATGTCTTACAGGTCGGCCTGCTGCACAAGAGGAACTATATGGCGCTCCCTAACTCAATTGCAATATCAACTGTGTGGCGACAAGAGAAGCCTGTTTATGGGGAAACTAGATGAGATCAGTTTAGCGCGAACGAGGAGAGAGAAGAAACATTGCAAGGACTCTAAAAATGTTGCACACAAGCCATGATCTCCAGTCGTGACTGGAAAAACCTTACACTAAAGTTTGGACATAGAAAGAATAAGAAACAAGATTTATATTAAAAAGGTAGTAAAATAGGGGTGGGGGGTCTCGAGGTAAGGTGTTTGCCTCGGATGCTGGACGTCGAGTGTTCAAATTGCGGTGGAAGTAGCCGCTGCCAGGGCAAAATTCAAGTTACAAATCTACTCAAATTATTAAAGAGATTCTCGCCCCACAGAGAAAATGTCGCAAAAAGGGAACTATTGTTATAACTTGAGATCTTGGTTACGTGCTTAGCGGAACAGCATTGATAGCGCCTGACAGGCTGCGGGTCTACCGTGCTCTAATTTACGCTCCCACTACAACCAGTCACAAAAATAGGCGATCGTATATTCCAGGGGATTCCATATAACGGTTGGTAACAGATACTGGCATCGACCTGGCAGTTCATCAACGGATTATTCCCTGCCAAAAAATATGAAACAAAGGAGTTCCACATCTCCTCGTGACGTCAACGACACAAGTGGACTGACAGATTTACAGACAGGCGGGCGGGCGTGCATGGTAGGCAGGCAGACAGACAGATAGATAGTACTGTTGGAACCCGTTCACAATAAGGAACAACTCTACTTAGTCCTTATGCTACTTGAGGACGTCTTTAAAAGTATAACAAATATGTTTACACTGTCATATGTGATGTGAAGGTTTTCATATTAGACAACTCCGACAATAAATATCTGCTGGCTTGCAGATGTGCTGGGAAAAGTCAAAGGTTTTGGAACCAGAAACATGAAATGAAGAGTTAAATTAACTAAGTACGAGTAAGTTTCAACAATAACAACAACAAAAACCTTTAGTATCACAAGAAAAACATTTAAGAAACTAGACTAGGGGCCCGAAATCTTTTTGTTTGCCCCATGCATCTGTGTTTGCCCGTGGATCTTTGTTTGCCCTATACATCTTTGTTTGCCCCATGCATCTTTATTTGCCCATGCATCTTTATTTGACCAATGCATCCTTGTTTGACTCATGCATCTTTGTTTGTCCCATGCATCTTTGTTTGCCCCATGCACCGTTTCTTGCCTCGTGACCTTCTATATGCACTTTCTTTGCCGATGTAAGTTCTCTTTTCCCCGTGCTGGAAAGTAATGGAAACCTGCCGTACATCACACCTGCCAAGAAACTTATAACAGACAAAAGCGTTGGCAGATTTAAGAGCAACATTCTGCAGAGGACATTATATTTTCTTTAACGTGCTTTACCTTCCATTTGACCCAATCACGTTTTATTTGTCCCAATCACCTTTCATTTGCCTCAATCACATGCTATTTGCCTCAATCACATGTTATTTGCCTCAAACACATGTTATTTGTCTCAATCACATGTTATTTGCCTCAATCACATGTTATTTGCCTCAATCACATGTTATTTGCCTCAATCACATGTTATTTGCCCCAATCACATGTTATTCGCTTCAATGACATGTTATTTGCCTCAAATACATGTTATTTGCCGCAATCACTTTTGATTTGCCCCATCACGTGTTATTTCTCCCAATCACCTTTTATTTGCCCCAATCACTTTTTATTTGCCCCAATCATCTTTTATTTGCCCCAATCTCCAATTATTTACCCCAATCACGTGTTATTTCCCCCAATCACCTTGTATTTGCCCCAATCACATTTTATTTACCCCAATCACGTATTATTTCCCCCAATCACTTTGTATTTGCCTCAATCACCTTTAATTTACCCCAATCACATTTTATTTGCCCCAATCACGTGATAGCTGCCGCAATCACGTGATATTTGCCCCGATCACGTGATATTTGCCCCGATCACGTGATATTTGCCCCGATCACGTGATATTTGCCCCGATCACGTGATATTTGCCCCGATCACGTGATATTTGCCCCAATCTCCTTTTATTTGCTCCATGCGCCTGTTCCACTATGTTTTAATGTTTCTCTCCCTCTTAACCCCCTTCCTTAACAAGTAGAAAGCTACACACCAAATAATATGTTTATTATATATTGAATCTAACATTTTGTCTATATTAGAACATATACGAAAGGCATATGTTGTTTTGTTCTGCTTAGCTGAAATAAACAAACATAGCCAGCTCAAGACGTGATGACAGCATCGGCCATTCGACCTGCAGACCTCAGCCTAAACATCGCTTCCACTAACCCAGCAATGGAATACAGTCGCATCACAGCACACATACATCTTCTCTGATCCTCAGTGCAGTGGTTTGAAGATGTACTAGCAATAGAAAGTGGTGATGAGTTCACTTATTTGAATAAGGATAACTAACGTCTGGTCAGGCAAAATATACTGGACAAGACCCTGACCTTGGCTTCCTCGTAGCCCTTCCTGGAAACAGTCTGTTTTCATGACAGCCTGGTTAACAAGATGACGTAATCGATGTGATCCCTGTAGTAGTAAGCGACGCGCAGATGAAGAAAAGCATAGCACAACCGCCTAAAGGACTCAGGTCCACCTTTATCAGCACGCTCGGGATGTGAGGAAAGCTACGACAACCTGCCACTTAACATCCTTTTTAGGGTGCACAAAAGAGTAATCCTACTCATTGTGGCCCTTCAACAACAACAACAACAACAACACAACAATAACAACACAATAACAACAACACAACAACAACAACACAAAAACAACAACACAACAACAACAACACAATAACAACAACAACAACCTATTTGAATAAAAGCAGTTTTACAAATTCAATAACCTACTAGAGAAACAAATCGGTCGACACCTGTTCAGCTCCCTTTGTTGTTGCTTAGATGTTTGCCTCACTTGTTTCTACTGGCGGAGGCGCGACCATTCCACCCCAGACCGTAGTCAATTGGGCGATATCAGGACGCATAAGCCAGTGCTTGGATGCAAGTGTGTGTCTTTATGTACCTATGCTAGGTTTGTGCGCCCTCAGAAGCTAGCCCAACCAAAGTTCAATGGAGCGGCCTCAAGCTGAGGGTGCGTATGAAAGTTGTGCAAGAGTCTGACTGTTGGACAGATCATATGTCTTCAACAAATATAAGTCAAGTTAACAGATATTAATGTCGCTTAAAGTGTCTGCTGTATGGGGTTGCCAGCCACATGCACAACCATCCTAAGTAGCCTGTTTTGACATGCCTGGCAGGTTACAGTGCTACGATTCTTTGCTCGCCTCTCGTGCTTCGATACAACTCTGGTGTTAATAGACTAAACTTAAGCATACTTACCACATACACACCTACCCCTCCCTACCCACTGTTCCATTGAAACCATAAAGGCACCTTTAGGGCGTGGCGGTCAGGGGGCCTCCAACTGGTTGAAAACACTTGTTTTAGACCCTCCTGCATCCCCCCTCGACCCTTTCAGCCCCGGTCCCTCAGCTGCCGCCCCTCCCCCCCCCTCTTCTCCCCCCTTCTCACCCCCACCCCCACCAGTTTATAAATATCACAAACAGCACTTGACCCTTAACAGGTCTGTAGTCTGAGCGAACCACCGGTCTGTTAGCAATGAGGACCTTTCCCATACTGCACAGCATCGCTGGCACCAGGTTGCGTATCTCTGTCGTACATGTCTCGCGCTGAAATATGTCCTCAACTGTTTGTCGATCTTCCTCTGTCATCTTGTTTTTTTTAACAGATTGGACTTGTCGAGACATTAGACCTAGTCCGGTAAGGTATCCTGGTACCACGTGGGAGGGATTGACATCCCGACAAAAGGGCGGGTTGAGTTACGATACCAAGACACGAACCGGCACGCTTAGTGTCTACGGGCTGCGGAAAGATTGTGAAGGTCCTGTCGGCAACCTGGGGTCTGTTATTAGGATCTTGTCATAAAAAACCGAGTGATAATTCTTCTTTCTCCTGAGGACAGAGGTCCCTGTCATCTCCCCTAAGCTGAGGATTTATCTTTTCATGTGGCCAAAGTATTTCAATCTTCTGTTCATGGTGGAATGTATGAACCAGTTGACCTCTATACCCAACTCTGAATAACAAGTTGGAAAAGAGTATTGAATCCTTCGAAATGTGGGTATATAGAAGATTGGGTCGTATTTCTTAGAAAGAGGAGAAAACGAATGTGGAGGTATTGAGAGTGAAAAGATAATTAATGACCGAAATCAGGGTTAGACAGTAAAGTTATTTTGGTCATATAACAAGACATACCTCCTTGTTGAAGATCACACTAGAGGGTAGGGTGGAAGGCAGTTGTTCAAGAGGCAGACAACTTTTTAAGAGGGTGGATAACATCAGGAGATGGACTGGAAAAAAGTATGTCAGATTGCACAATTACGGCAACAGAGAGTAGACTGGAGATTCATTGCAGCCGACCTTCGATACGCAGATAGTACTTGAACTGAACAGATTCGAATTCAGCTTCCATTTATACATATGTCTGGACAATTTCTAAGACCTCGGAGTTAGTTTCATCTTGTTGTGGCATTAGATTTAGAATGAACCTGCTCATTTGACAGAACTCCTGTCCGCCATTTTTTAATATGTCAGACTCGGTAGTAGGATAAGATAGTCTCTATGTCGGGTTTATAACACTTGATAAAATCTACAGTAAATCATTTATATTTTAGCATATATTCATGTTTGATGGTTATTTTTCTAGTTACCCAACGTCGACTTTGTAACACAATACAGCTATTTTTAATGTTACTGTTGCTTCCTTTTATCTTCAAATCAAAGCTCTTGATTTTTTTCCTTAGGATATCAGCTCAACGTAAAGCAATATTTTGCTTACATTTTCCCGTTTTCAATCATTTTCACATGTATCCTTCATATGACTTCGAAAATGGAAAGGAAATACATGACAGAGTCCCTTACTTATGGTTTCTTAAAAAATAGGAGATAAATAGCGTATAAAGCCAGACTATGTCATCTGTTTGGAAATGCTGGCAGAAATTCTTCAAACAGAATCAGCTGAAGGAACACTTGGAGAGTGTGCCCTCAAATGTGTCTTTCTAACTGCAGAAGTACTTTGAATAGTTTTGAAAGAGCTATCAAAAGACAGAGATTGGACAGTTGCACGAGGCGTGCAGCATCAAGAGACAGATTTGAAGTGGCCCGGTTATTTGGCCGGAACAGGAAGTCACGTTTAAATGGTGAAGAATTAGTCAAACCAGCAACGCTCTGAAAATGGCAGAACTCATGTGCTACAGAAACAACCTAATGTGCTCAGTGCCTTTTTCTGTAAAAGAGTTGTGAGACGTAAGCCCAAAAAGGGAAGGAACAAACGATTTTTTCAACCAAAGAGAGAAAACATTTTGCTATTTAACTTGAGCCAACATATGTCCGGAACAATTCACTGCTGATGGTGTATGTTTGGTACAAAGGTTCTGATGCAATTTAAAAATACTTGACATTCCGTTCTCGAAATCAGAGCCCGTGGAACTGTTGTCTCGCTGTATATTTCAAAACATCCAGTGTTGATTTAAAGTGGGATACTGTCCTAGTCTGTCTCCCGATGAAACTCCAACCATGTTTTGAAATGCTAGTGGCTTTTCGGCTTTGGCCAAGACACATTATACCAAACTTGAAGATACCCACTGTATGATCCATTGCCAGACATTGCGAGAGAATCAGTTGGAACCTCAAATAGAAGCCGCCATGATTGATGTAATCACGATTGTTAATTTTGCCAAATTGAATGCAATACACGCACGGCTATTTCGAGACTTGGGGGGGGGGGGGGGGGGGAGAGGAAGTACGCTGGACGTTTTCCTACAAACGTGAGGTATCTTTCATGTAAACATGTTCTGAATCGAGTGTGGGCCCTATGAACTGAATGACAAATCTCTCTGGTGGATCGAAAACATATTTTTGCAGATAAGTTTGCAGATATTTTTGAGCATTCATTGAATGTGAAATTTCCAATAGAAAAACATAATTTTATCAAGAGAAAATCTTTCAGCATTTGGATCAAAACTTCTGCACTGGCACCAGAAAGTGAAACAGAACAGGATTTCTGAAGCTTACATAGCTTTTGGAAGATTGTTATGATCTCAGAGTTTTTAAAATCAACGAGACATTTACAAGTATCTGACTAAATTCGACAAACTGTATTCTGATTACTTTCCAATGCTTGATTGACATACTATCTGCAGTATTGTAGATCTCTTCAAAGTCAACTTACTGACGTGCCTGATGGACTGACAGACCCTCTTCTTGAACTTCGTCCCGACAGTGAAGCTGGCATGTGATTTCAGAACAATATAGATATCTCATCATTTTATATGTCAAAACCTGCATTGGCGGGGAAGAAAGACTAACGACTGGTCAGGCAAAATATACTGATCAGACATGATAGTCAGGTTTAGGCAAAACATACTGGACAAGACCCTCATCTTGACTTCCTTATAGCCCTTCCCCGAAACGGGCTGTTTCCATGGCAATCTGGCTAAGAAGATGAGGGATCGACGTGATTCACGTAGTAGGGAGCGACACGCAGATGAAGCCAAACATAGCACAACTGACTAGAGAATTCCGGTCCACCTTCATCAGCACGCTGGGAATGTGAGGAAAGCTACTGCAACTGCCACTTAACGCCGTTATCAGGGCGCACAAAAGAGTAACCTACTCATTGTGGGCATTCGCAAACAACAACCTGCATTGACACTCGTGTAGACGACACAATTAATGTTGCCTTCTGCAACAACTTGTCTATGGGAACAAGGATTGTCTATCCTTACGAACTTGAAAACAAAGTACAGAAATCAGTTTCTCCCTAAACTCAGCATTCAATTTGGTCTGTCATGAAATAGATCAGAAATGGCTGCTGTTTTATCCAAAGTGAAATAGCACCATTTTTCAATCCTCAAAACTTGAAGTGTAAATATTTTGAATTAAATGGTAGTGCTAATAACGGGAAGATACTCCAATAACTCTCCAACAGAAGTAAAGGTATTGAAAGTTACTGCTGAGTTTATAATCCAAGATGAAGATATCCACCAAGAAAACATAGTATTCCTGACTGATGATTCTTTGGTAATTGCAGCTCAAAACAATATAAAAACGGAGATAATGAACAATACACTACTTCCTGACACACCAACAGAACACACAAGATTAGTCAATCAGTGGATTCAATCCCACTACAATATCTAAAGCAGTGCAACTGCAGACAGACTAGCAAAGTGTGGATGAGATTTCCCACAAACAGATCTGAGCATCACGTATGATGAGACAAAGCCTATAATGAAAGCCATCTTCAGTGGTCATTAATTGATCAACACTTCCACTTCTGAAAGGAGACCAACTATTTATGATTGCATGAGTCGTTATCTTCAGATAGAGATCTGGACGAACACGATTCAATTACTATCTTTTCAATACAATGAAGATTAGGATAGATGACGGTTGGCCGTTGGGGGGGGGGGGGGGGGGGTATTCTATGACCTATAAAGCTGTACGCTCACACAAGAAGAGAGAGAACAATGCAAGAACACCTCGTGAGACAGATGAGAGACAACAAAAGTCCGGAGTCAAAACAGCCTTACGAATAAAAGTGGTCGTTGTAGAGAAACCGGGGCCTTGATCTGAGAATGAATGACGACAACGAAGAAGAAGAAAAATAATAAGAATACGAAACGGGGTTTGGGGGGGGGGGGGCGTTGAAATACCGTTTAATAGAAATGAGAAATTAATTTTCGTTGAGGCCCAAAACAGTTTCGCGACCTCTGCTGTACATTGATAGTACCTTCCGTCCACTAACTGGCATGACCTCTTAGTACTGTACAGGTGTAGGTTGCTAACCCCTGACCTGAAATGTCGGGAATAGGATTTGTATCCTTCTGTTACAGTTTCCAGACCAACAATGGTGCAAATTGAAGGTTGTTGCTGTTGTTATTGCTACTATTGTTAGTGTTGCTATTGTTGGTGTTGCTATTGTTGTTATTGTTGTTGTTGTTGTAAGCCACTCGAACTGTTCACATTTAACTCTTGATGACGTTATTTTATGACGAGCTAAAGTGGCTCTTCATGCATCCATCTCAAGGCCTACTTGAGAAATGGACCCACGTCCTTCTGACGTGAGCAATGGGAGACTCATCAGCAAACTCATATCCATGTTGATAGCATTGTTAATTACCACCTCGATGGCAAGTATGCTTGGTCACATCCTGTTTCTAGGAGCCCTATGAGGAAGTCTTGTAGTATTGATATAAGTATGCTTCACATGCCCCTAATGTTACTCTTCGTTCCCACAAATTGAAGGTAAAACACCGGATACGCTTACAGCCATGACTCCTGGCATTACATCTTTAAATCGTTACGTGTGAAACTGTGCAGACTTCCCCTCTACAAACCCCGGTTGATGTTACCAGCCGCATGATAATGGGGCCTTTCAGTCGCTATGTGAGATAACTCGTGAGCTGTAGGCTTTCTTGGAAATGTAAAGCAGTTAAAAGTGATATTCGCTGTATATCACACAGAGCTATGTTATTCAAAGGTTTCCTTGATAAACGTTGATAAGAGTTATTTATCTTCCAGCTGCCGTGTGTGGAAGCGTTATATGTCTTATCTTTCGTTAATATTGCTCAGTGAATATACAAATATACATTTTCATTTTAAATGTTAACGACTTTTCATATATATATATTTTTAATTTCCCTTTTATGGCTGCTAATTATTTCTTTTTACGGGATAAATGGCGTGGGCGAACTTTCCTAATGTTGTAGCTCTAAATAGCAAAAATTGAGCGTATATCCTTTAGTGTTTCCAGATAAGAGTTTTTTTTGAAGTGATTTTGCGAGTTTGGTGAATGCTTAGAATAAATTGTGAATGTAAAAGAAGCTGGTTGTATACATACTCTGCAGAGTCTTCTACACCAGTATAAAGACGTAAACTTAAGTTAAGAAAGACATATTGGTTTGTGATGTATAGCATGGGATGACAAATTTGTTAAATATCTAGGAGCCAGGTAAAAAATCTAGGAGCCAGACTTGGTGCTGAATAAACGTGAAGGAAGTAGATGGGACACTGATTATGAAATGCCAGCTGCCACAGTACAAGACGTAGGGGCCACAGCAATATTTCTTGGCGTCTTGTCCATCGGGATTTGTCGGTTCATGATGTGAAACATGATCATCATCAGATGTCCTTGTTCACTCCAGTAGAAGCATAGGACCACTACTATATTAGGGCTCTTTGTTAAAACCTATGTTCAAGTATTGCATGGCTGTTTATATTAGTGAGAGCGAGGGCTTCAATAGGAGCTGTGAGCTTGGTTTACAAACCAAGTGCACTGGGTTCAAATCTCGTCTATGCTAGATTAGACGAATCGGGCATGTTGTAATTTATTTCATGATATGGTGGCGTCTTATAGCTGACCCGGCTGTAAATGGGTACCTGGTCAAGTCAAGGGAGAATTCAGAGCCCATACAAAAGCTACAAATTTCGGGCTCTGTTGTCAGAACTTTCAGCAAGGAAAAGGACTGAGCACTTTTGTCCCCCCTCCCCCTCCCCGGAGGGGAGCTGTTTTCCATTTTTTTTTCGTTTTTCTGTGGCTTGCTAACTCCATGCACAGCCTTGCTTAGTTGCCTTTTTGAACGTGCATAATAGAGTGAACGGCAGAGCGGTTAGAGTACTTACTTCTTACCATAGAGGGGTTTGATCTCCTATTTGGAGAAGCTCTTGTCTACCTAGCTGTAAATGAAGGCATGGCTTACTGTTGGGAAGACAACGTATCGAGGAAATAAGCATGCCAGCTCCCCTTCATAAAAATCAAAGACCCAGCTAAATGAAGTCTCTAATACTTCATCCTCGACAGCAGTGCTTCATATTGACTACTTTTACTTTCTTGTTCAAGTTCCGCTATTTTATCTGCAGAGGCATTCTGCGGCGTCCATTCGTTCATCCTTTCTTTCCTATGTCAGCCATATTTTTTACTACAGCTTATTCGCTTTCAGGAAGGCGTTTACGAGCGTTTTCAGTGGCTACTTTTAATGACACATTGTGTCATTGTCTTGTTTTTACTTTATAGGTTGCCAGTCCCAAGCACATTTCTCTTTAGTCGTTGGTTACTATATGCTTGCAATGGGTTGTCACATGCCAGTCATGCCATACAAGAAATGTCATTTAAATTACATAAACATTTAGCAGACAGGACCGCACGCTGTCCTATGCCGCACATTGGCAGGAGACAAAACACAATACAAAATACATGGAAGAAATAGTATCATACGAAAATTGTCTGGCACAACTTATGGAGCAAAGCCAGATGTCCTCGGAACATAGCACTTGCACTGTGTTTCTCTGTAGCTGAGTACGCCGCACCAGTCTGGAAGAACTTTGCACATGTCAAACATATAGATACAGCATTAAATGAGACAGGCCGTACAGTTACTAAATGTCTAAAACCTACACAAACTGAAAAAAATATACCCCATAATCGGCATAGCACCACCAGAGTTACGAAGAACTGTCGCGTCAGAGATAGGAAGAACTGTCGCGTCAGAGATTGCAAGAGAGAAACAGCGCGCAAGACTAAAGTCAAGACGAAGTTTCTTATAGTCAACACAGTTCCAACAAACTAGTCCTGGAAAACGACGCATCGAAAGTTGGAAACAGCTGACACAGGTCTTCTTGATCGAGTTACGGGAAGAAACATGCGCCTTGACATCTCCGGCCCTACGCAACATGGAAGTCACTAAATAGACTTCGAACTTCGACTTCGTGTATCACGATGCAGGAAAACCCTGAAAAGATGGGGATACATGGATGATGAAACATGCGAATGTGGCGTAACACAAGACCAGGACCATCTGATACTCTGGACAAACCTCCCGGAGACTTGTAGCAGAGAGGACATGCTGAGTGCCAGTAACAGGGCAATCCACGTGACTGAATATTGGAATAATAAGGTGTGACGTAGTGTCAATGACAGGGCAAGTAACTAAGGAGGCGGAAATGATTAGAAAAAAAGTTACGGCACTTCTGTAGTTATCTTCGCGCTCGTCTCCGTCCTTAACACTCTGGAAAAGGGAGAAATCGTCTAAACCAGGGCTCTTTAACCTGGACGCTACCGCCCACTGGTGGACGATTTTAGCTTCCAGGAGAACGGTAGCAGAGTAATTACATAACATAACGTAACGTGTTTATAATGGTTTAGTGTACAACTAGTTTATTTTACTTTACTTCATCTAAAAGTAACTAAGGGCATCCAATGTATTCTTGAATACATTAATTGATCCTGCCTTCACTGTTTCTAGTAGCAATGCATTCCAAGCATCCACCACTCTCTTATTAAAGAAATATATGTTGTATTAAAAACATAAGCAAATACACAGGCTTGGTGGACGGACATTCGCGAAACTTCGTTCAATTTCGATTTTAGTGGGTAAAAAACATGTACCCTCACGAAAGTTCTAAAAGTGGACGTCAAATAAAAACAGATCGGCGAGCACTGCCATGAACTGACCAGCTTACTTCCCCCGTATCATCATGCGGTGCATAGGAGAATTGTTTTTTAAAACCTCTCCAATGAGACCGTCTCTGCAGTTATTTTCTCAAGTTCTTTTCAGCTTCTTCCTCCTTTCCTTGTTTCCTCCGTGTATTCTTTCATTTGCCTCTTTTCTTCTGTGGGTTCCATGAACGAGATTGCCGGGTAATAAACAGAATATATTTATCTTCATTGCCGTCCTTTATCAATTGACTTTTCTAGCTTTCTTATATTTTCAAGTTTCCTTTAAATCCTACAGTAGCTGTATATATTTAGCTTGGTAACCAAGGTTACGAGTTTCATATGTTTCAAATAACGTTTTAAAGGTAGAAGAATCTCCAACTCAGATATTTGCACAATATGTTATTCACACAGACTAGACGCATGATGAATGGGAAGTAATCTCATGAGATAGAAGAAAGCTTCATAAACATGTAGATCCTCCAGGTGGACAACCTCAATGGGGATGTTGTTGTTGTTTAGGTGGACCACAGATATGGGGATGTTGTTGTTGTTGTTGTTTAGGTGGGCCACAGATATGGGGATGTTGTTGTTGTTTTTGTTTACGTGGACCACAGATATGGGGATGTTGTTGTTGTTTAGGTGGGCCACAGATATAGGGATGTTGTTGTTGTTGTTGTTGTTTAGGTGGGCCACAGATATAGGGATGTTGTTGTTGTTGTTGTTGTTGTTGTTTAGGTGGGCCACAGATATAGGGATGTTGTTGTTGTTGTTTAGATGGGCCACAGATATAGGGATGTTGTTGTTGTTTAGGTGGGCCACAGATATGGGGATGTTGTTGTTGTTTAGGTGGGCCACAGATATGGGGATGTTGTTGTTGTTGTTGTTTAGGTGGACCACAGATATGGGGATGTTGTTGTTGTTTAGGTGGACCACAGATATAGGGATGTTGTTGTTGTTTAGGTGGACCACAGATATAGGGATGTTGTTGTTGTTTAGGTGGACCACAGATATAGGGATGTTGTTGTTGTTGTTGTTTAGGTGGGCCACAGATATGGGGATGTTGTTGTTGTTGTTGTTTAGGTGGACCACAGATATGGGGATGTTGTTGTTGTTGTTGTTTAGGTGGACCACAGATATGGGGATGTTGTTGTTGTTGTTGTTTAGGTGGGCCACAGATATGGGGATGTTGTTGTTGTTTAGGTGGGCCACAGATATGGGGATGTTGTTGTTGTTTAGGTGGGCCACAGATATGGGGATGTTGTTGTTGTTGTTGTTTAGGTGGAGCACAGATATGGGGATGTTGTTGTTGTTTAGGTGGGCCACAGATATGGGGATGTTGTTGTTGTTTAGGTGGGCTACAGATATGGGGATGTTGTTGTTGTTGTTGTTTAGGTGGACCACAGATACGGGGATGTTGTTGTTGTTGTTGTTTAGGTGGGCCACAGATATGGGGATGTTGTTGTTGTTTTTGTTTACGTGGACCACAAATATGGGGATGTTGTTGTTGTTTAGGTGGGCCACAGATATAGGGATGTTGTTGTTGTTGTTGTTTAGGTGGGCCACAGATATATGGATGTTGTTGTTGTTGTTGTTTAGGTGGGCCACAGATATGGGGATGTTGTTGTTGTTTAGGTGGGCCACAGATATGGGGATGTTGTTGTTGTTTAGGTGGACCACATATATGGGGATGTTGTTGTTGTTGTTGTTTAGGTGGGCCACAGATATGGGGATGTTGTTGTTGTTGTTGTTTAGGTGGGCCACAGATATGGGGATGTTGTTGTTGTTTAGGTGGACCACAGATATGGGGATGTTGTTGTTGTTGTTGTTTAGGTGGACCACAGATATGGGGATGTTGTTGTTGTTGTTGTTTAGGTGGACCACAGATATGGGGATGTTGTTGTTGTTTAGGTGGACCACAGATATAGGGATGTTGTTGTTGTTTAGGTGGACCACAGATATAGGGATGTTGTTGTTGTTTAGGTGGACCACAGATATAGGGATGTTGTTGTTGTTGTTGTTTAGGTGGGCCACAGATATAGGGATGTTGTTGTTGTTGTTTAGGTGGACCACAGATATGGGGATGTTGTTGTTGTTGTTGTTTAGGTGGACCACAGATATGGGGATGTTGTTGTTGTTGTTGTTTAGGTGGGCCACAGATATGGGGATGTTGTTGTTGTGGTTGTTTAGGTGGGCCACAGATATGGGGATGTTGTTGTTGTTTAGGTGGGCCACAGATATGGGGATGTTGTTGTTGTTTAGGTGGGCCACAGATATGGGGATGTTGTTGTTGTTTAGGTGGGCCACAGATATGGGGATGTTGTTGTTGTTGTTGTTTAGGTGGGCCACAGATATGGGGATGTTGTTGTTGTGGTTGTTTAGGTGGACCACAGATATGGGGATGTTGTTGTTGTTGTTGTTTAGGTGGGCCACAGATATGGGGATGATGTTGTTGTTTAGGTGGACCACAGATATGGGGATGTTGTTGTTGTTTAGGTGGACCACAGATATAGGGATGTTGTTGTTGTTGTTGTTTAGGTGGGCCACAGATATGGGGATGTTGTTGTTGTTTAGGTGGGCCACAGATATGGGGATGTTGTTGTTGTTTAGGTGGACCACAGATATGGGGATGTTGTTGTTGTTGTTGTTTAGGTGGGCCACAGATATGGGGATGTTGTTGTTGTTTAGGTGGGCCACAGATATGGGGATGTTGTTGTTGTTTAGGTGGGCCACAGATATGGGGATGTTGTTGTTGTTGTTGTTTAGGTGGGCCACAGATATGGGGATGTTGTTGTTGTTTAGGTGGGCCACAGATATGGGGATGTTGTTGTTGTTTAGTTGGGCCACAGATATGGGGATGTTGTTGTTGTTTAGGTGGACCACAGATATGGGGATGTTTTTGTTGTTGTTGTTTAGGTGGGCCACAGATATGGGGATGTTGTTGTTGTTTAGGTGGGCCACAGATATGGGGATGTTGTTGTTGTTGTTGTTTAGGTGGGCCACAGGTATGGGGATGTTGTTGTTGTTGTTGTTTAGGTGGGCCACAGATATAGGGATGTTGTTGTTGTTTAGGTGGACCACAGATATAGGGATGTTGTTGTTGTTTAGGTGGACCACAGATATAGGGATGTTGTTGTTGTTGTTGTTTAGGTGGGCCACATATATGGGGATGTTGTTGTTGTTGTTGTTTAGGTGGGCCACAGATATGGGGATGTTGTTGTTGTTGTTGTTGTTTAGGTGGGCCACAGATATGGGGATGTTGTTGTTGTTGTTGTTTAGGTGGGCCACAGATATGGGGATGTTGTTGTTGTTTAGGTGGACCACAGATCATCAGATGTCCTTGTTCACTCCAGTAGAAGCATAGGACCACTACTATATTAGGGCTCTTTGTTAAAACCTATGTTCAAGTATTGCATGGCTGTTTATATTAGTGAGAGCGAGTGCTTCAATAGGAGCTGTGAGCTTGGTTTACAAACCAAGTGTACTGGGTTCAAATCTCGTCTATGCTAGATTAGACGAATCGGGCATGTTGTAATTTATTTCATGATATGGTGGCGTCTTATAGCTGACCCGGCTGTAAATGGGTACCTGGTCAAGTCAAGGGAGAATTCAGAGCCCATACAAAAGCTACAAATTTCGGGCTCTGTTGTCAGAACTTTCAGCAAGGAAAAGGACTGAGAACTTTTGTCCCCCCTCCCCCTCCCCGGAGGGGAGCTGTTTTCCATTTTTTTTTCGTTTTTCTGTGGCTTGCTAACTCCATGCACAGCCTTGCTTAGTTGCCTTTTTGAACGTGCATAATAGAGTGAACGGCAGAGCGGTTAGAGTACTTACTTCTTACCATAGAGGGGTTTGATCTCCTATTTGGAGAAGCTCTTGTCTACCTAGCTGTAAATGAAGGCATGGCTTACTGTTGGGAAGACAACGTATCGAGGAAATAAGCATGCCAGCTCCCCTTCATAAAAATCAAAGACCCAGCTAAATGAAGTCTCTAATACTTCATCCTCGACAGCAGTGCTTCATATTGACTACTTTTACTTTCTTGTTCAAGTTCCGCTATTTTATCTGCAGAGGCATTCTGCGGCGTCCATTCGTTCATCCTTTCTTTCCTATGTCAGCCATATTTTTTACTACAGCTTATTCGCTTTCAGGAAGGCGTTTACGAGCGTTTTCAGTGGCTACTTTTAATGACACATTGTGTCATTGTCTTGTTTTTACTTTATAGGTTGCCAGTCCCAAGCACATTTCTCTTTAGTCGTTGGTTACTATATGCTTGCAATGGGTTGTCACATGCCAGTCATGCCATACAAGAAATGTCATTTAAATTACATAAACATTTAGCAGACAGGACCGCACGCTGTCCTATGCCGCACATTGGCAGGAGACAAAACACAATACAAAATACATGGAAGAAATAGTATCATACGAAAATTGTCTGGCACAACTTATGGAGCAAAGCCAGATGTCCTCGGAACATAGCACTTGCACTGTGTTTCTCTGTAGCTGAGTACGCCGCACCAGTCTGGAAGAACTTTGCACATGTCAAACATATAGATACAGCATTAAATGAGACAGGCCGTACAGTTACTAAATGTCTAAAACCTACACAAACTGAAAAAAATATACCCCATAATCGGCATAGCACCACCAGAGTTACGAAGAACTGTCGCGTCAGAGATAGGAAGAACTGTCGCGTCAGAGATTGCAAGAGAGAAACAGCGCGCAAGACTAAAGTCAAGACGAAGTTTCTTATAGTCAACACAGTTCCAACAAACTAGTCCTGGAAAACGACGCATCGAAAGTTGGAAACAGCTGACACAGGTCTTCTTGATCGAGTTACGGGAAGAAACATGCGCCTTGACATCTCCGGCCCTACGCAACATGGAAGTCACTAAATAGACTTCGAACTTCGACTTCGTGTATCACGATGCAGGAAAACCCTGAAAAGATGGGGATACATGGATGATGAAACATGCGAATGTGGCGTAACACAAGACCAGGACCATCTGATACTCTGGACAAACCTCCCGGACCACAGATATGGGGATGTTGTTGTTGTTGTTGTTTAGGTGGACCACAGATATGGGGATGTTGTTGTTGTTGTTGTTTAGGTGGGCCACAGATATGGGGATGTTGTTGTTGTGGTTGTTTAGGTGGGCCACAGATATGGGGATGTTGTTGTTGTTTAGGTGGGCCACAGATATGGGGATGTTGTTGTTGTTTAGGTGGGCCACAGATATGGGGATGTTGTTGTTGTTTAGGTGGGCCACAGATATGGGGATGTTGTTGTTGTTGTTGTTTAGGTGGGCCACAGATATGGGGATGTTGTTGTTGTGGTTGTTTAGGTGGACCACAGATATGGGGATGTTGTTGTTGTTGTTGTTTAGGTGGGCCACAGATATGGGGATGTTGTTGTTGTTTAGGTGGACCACAGATATAGGGATGTTGTTGTTGTTGTTGTTTAGGTGGGCCACAGATATGGGGATGTTGTTGTTGTTTAGGTGGGCCACAGATATGGGGATGTTGTTGTTGTTTAGGTGGACCACAGATATGGGGATGTTGTTGTTGTTGTTGTTTAGGTGGGCCACAGATATGGGGATGTTGTTGTTGTTTAGGTGGGCCACATATATGGGGATGTTGTTGTTGTTTAGGTGGGCCACAGATATGGGGATGTTGTTGTTGTTGTTGTTTAGGTGGGCCACAGATATGGGGATGTTGTTGTTGTTTAGGTGGGCCACAGATATGGGGATGTTGTTGTTGTTTAGTTGGGCCACAGATATGGGGATGTTGTTGTTGTTTAGGTGGACCACAGATATGGGGATGTTGTTGTTGTTGTTGTTTAGGTGGGCCACAGATATGGGGATGTTGTTGTTGTTTAGGTGGGCCACAGATATGGGGATGTTGTTGTTGTTGTTGTTTAGGTGGGCCACAGGTATGGGGATGTTGTTGTTGTTGTTGTTTAGGTGGGCCACAGATATAGGGATGTTGTTGTTGTTTAGGTGGACCACAGATATAGGGATGTTGTTGTTGTTTAGGTGGACCACAGATATAGGGATGTTGTTGTTGTTGTTGTTTAGGTGGGCCACATATATGGGGATGTTGTTGTTGTTGTTGTTTAGGTGGGCCACAGATATGGGGATGTTGTTGTTGTTGTTGTTGTTTAGGTGGGCCACAGATATGGGGATGTTGTTGTTGTTGTTGTTTAGGTGGGCCACAGATATGGGGATGTTGTTGTTGTTTAGGTGGACCACAGATATAGGGATGTTGTTGTTGTTGTTGTTTAGGTGGGCCACAGATATGGGGATGTTGTTGTTGTTTATGTGGACCACAGATATAGGGATGTTGTTGTTATTGTTTTTGTTTACGTGGAACACAGATATAGGGATGTTGTTGCTGCTGTTGATGATGAATGCCTACAATGAGTAGGATTACTCTTTTGTCCGCCCTGAAAGTGACGTTAAGTGACCGTATGCGGTAGCTTTCTTCACATCCCGATCGTGTTGATGAAGGTAAACAGCGATCCTCTAGATGGTTGTGATATGCGAGGCTTTATCTGCATGTGTCGCTCACTACTGCGGGAATCATGTAGATCTCCCACCTCGTTAGGTAGGCTGCTAGGAAAACCATCCGGTTACAGGAAGAACTATGAAGTAGTCGAGGTGAGGGTCTTATCCAGTATATTCTGCCTCACCCTGACTAACATGTCCGATCAGTATGTTGTGTCTGACCCTGACTAACATGTCCGATCAGAATGTTGTGTCTGACCCTGACTAACATGTCCGATCAGTATGTTGTGTCTGACCCAGACTAACATGTCCGATCAGAATGTTGTGTCTGACCCTGACTAACATGTCCGATCAGTATGTTGTGTCTGACCCTGACTAACATGTCCGATCAGTATGTTGTGTCTGACCCTGACTAACATGTCCGATCAGTAAGTTGTGTCTGACCCTGACTAACATGTCCGATCAGTAAGTTGTGTCTGACCCTGACTAACATGTCCGATCAGTAAGTTGTGTCTGACCCTGATTAACATGTCCGATCAGTAAGTTGTGTCTGACCCTGACTAACATGTCCGATCAGTATGTTGTGTCTGATCCAGACTAACATGTCCGATCAGTATGTTGTGTCTGACCCTGACTAACATGTCCGATCAGTATGTTGTGTCTGACCCTGACTGACATGTCCGATCAGTAAGTTGTGTCTGACCCTGACTAACATGTCTGATCAGTATGTTGTGTCTGATCCAGACTAACATGTCCGATCAGTATGTTGTGTCTGACCCAGGTGTTAGTTATTTCACCCCAGCAATAGGGATCGTCTACTTCTGCTGCGTTCGTTCTCAATCTCCCGCTACCAAGTCCTGAACGTTTTCAATCTCCCGCTACCAAGCCCTGGCCGTTCTCAATCTCCCGTTACCAAGCCCTGGACGTTCTCAATCTCCCGCTACCAAGCCCTGAACGTTCTCAATCTCCCGCTACCAAGCCCTGAACAGGGCTTTACAAGTAACAGGATGTAGTCCGGAGAACGGAATGCGTTGTACCGCTAGTTTACAGATTGACTGCGATATTTGCACGTTTCGGTCCGACCCATCTGTTTTCGGCAAGGGCAATGGGGGTAAAAGCCGTAATTATAGTTATTTTAGGTTGCTAATCTATAGATATGACAATGAGTAGATTCATTTTAGTAGTTGACCCCTTTCACGTAAGCTAGAGATGAGTTCTTCATGTCACAATTCATTTGTTTACCTAAGATTTCTTCTTGTTCTTCTTCTTCTCCTTCTTCTTCTCCTTCTTCTTCTCCTTCTTCTTCTCCTTCTTCTTCTTCTTCTTCTTCTTCTTCTTCTTCTCCTTCTTCTTGTTCTTCTTCTTCTTCTTCTTCTTCTTCTTCTTCTTCTTCTTCTTCTTGTTGTTGTTCTTGTTCTTCTTCTTCTTCTTCTTCTTCTTCTTTTTCTTCTTCTTTTTCTTCTTTTCTACTACTTTCTTCTTTTTCAGCGTTCGTCCTGAAAAGGACGTTGTCTCGAGTATACAGCGAGACTGCGATATCTGCACTTTGCGACCCGACATATCCGGCTTTAGTTATCTTTTCTGAGTACTGTGTTCTATTAGTCAGACTACAATAGTGCAGCCTGTTTCTAGGGTCGCCGCCTGTAGGCGGAATACGGTCTTGTTCACTGATCCTATGAGTCGCTGGCTGCTGTCAGCTCATGCGGTCCAAGCCTCGGGTTTGAAGATGCAAGATTCACTTTGCATTGTAAAGTATGCTTGCGGACTGATTTTGTTCATTATTAATATGACAAGGTAAGCTTCAAAGTTGCACAGGAACAAAGTGGCACAGGAACAAAGTGGCACAGGAACAAAGTGGCACAGGAACAAAGTGGCACAGGGATTCGGACGCTTACAAATCGTGACACAACAAGGTAGATGTTGTTGCATCCGCAATGCTCTAATGAGTATCTAACTGTTTGAATCATGACATGAAATGAAACTAGAAAGAGAACTGACTACACATCCTCGCAGTGACTGAGACTGTACAATAATATTTCCAACACTCCTCCACGACGGCATTGACTATTGGTGGACGGCCGCTACCCTTTTTTAAATCAATTATTATTAGTATTATTGAGCATTGAGGATTCCGTGGCGGAGTGGTTAAGCGTCGGCTTCGTGATCAGGTGATGTGGGTTCAACTCCGGACTCCACCGTCTTTTTCACGGGAGCTTGATGCGGAATCCCCTGCATCTCGTAGTCGCCCCCTAGTCGTCATGTCCTTGATTTGCCACTGGGGCTGGGCGGCTCGAGACGAGAGAGTGAGGATAAAAAGTAGCGCAGTTAATCCTCACTAAAAAATAGCGCTAGCAAAATAAATTATGCCATCATCGTCTACGATGGACGACGGCGTTTGCCTTGTTTTTGCCTATTGAGCATTACGTGATATTTATGAGAAAGGAAGTTCATAAAATATAATTGACAAACATTTTCACGTGTCATCAGTAAACTATCCACCATAATTAAACCATTTGATATTGAAAACAATACACAATTTAAGAGCAAGGATGGCAAAAACCTCAGGTCCTACATATTTTGTTGCAGTCAGTCAGATGCTTGGAGCAATTTGACTAGCTGCACAAAGCATTTAAATTTATTTTTTAAATCAAACAAAGCGGCTGTTCTTTCCCGCGTCGCAATAATTCCCACTATTATCTATGCGCGTTGCGTTGTGAACAGCCAATGAGACATAATTTGTAATTGGTTTGATTTTCTCCCTGTTCTGGTCAATAATTGTAAATGCATAAAATCTGTCATAAGTGAATACTATCTGGCATACGAAAACCGATTTTCTGTTGAATTGTTTTAAATTGTTGTGCTCGGAGTTACCCCTCGTCGTCGTGTATTATTCAGTCCATAGACTGGTTCTGAAGACCTGTATCATGTCACACCAGTATCTTCGGTCCTCTGCAACTCCTCTGAGTTCGTCGTATGATGTGACAGCCTCTGGTGGTCTGAGGGATGAAAAGTAGTCATTGGTCTATCTCTGATTCGTCTGTCTTATCCGTGTTACGCAAGGGCTAACTGTACTGAACCAGCCTGTCTTGACTGTGGCCAAGTCAAGACTATCTTCAACTCAGGATTATTGTCTTAATCTGTATTGTTCCGGCAACTGATTCAAACGCCATTTTATTCTACTGAGCTTCTGTCCTGCGATAATGGACTTCAAACACCATTTTATTCTACTGAGTTTCTGTCCTGCGATAATGGATTTCAAACACCATTTATCTCCCTTGTTTATAGCCTTTGTCTCTGCTCCATAAAGCACAAAGGACCATAAATGCCTGAATAATTCTTTTACGAAGACAGATATTCGTACTTTTTTATGTTAGAATTCTCCATTTCTCTCTGAACGCTGTTTCTGCCATTGTAGTTCTTTCACTGATATCTCTCTGGCTACGGGCATCTTCTGTAATTAGCTGTCACAAATATGGAAATTGTGTGACCTGTCCAATGCTTTTTCCATCTGTGACCAGTTAGCGATTTTTGGAGGTTCTTGCAATCAGCAAAATCTTTATCTTCTTTATATTTATATCCATTTCATTCTCCTTTGCGGTTGTATTAATTTTATTGAATAACTTCTAGAGCCCTCTCCGCCTCTTTGGCCACTGCCTGATCATCTGCGAATTTGATTGCATTCACACGTTTGCCGTTTCTAATTATTCCCCATTGTTGCAATTTGTGAAGGTTAGTTGTTACAAATCTGGCAAAGATGGCGCCGTAACTGGCTGCGAGTCTACATTTCTCTACTGTTTTGGATCATTATGGATGCCGCCAGACCACGGATTTGCCTGGAATTCACACTAGTCGACGACTTACACTTGTGTTCACGGATACGTGGAATTGTTTTCCGTCTGGACTTGTTATTTCGTTGTTGTTTTTTTGGTGATTTCTTCCATCCGTTTATCCTGGTCTGGACGCCGGCTGAATGGCGCTACGCTTAAACTAGTTTAAGTTATACCTGTGTCGTATCTCACAGGTTAGTTCTGCCGGTTCCCCTTCACGAATTTGAAGTGTGAGAATTTTAGATGCTACTATGATGAACTGAATACAGCTGGGGAGAGATGCCAGACTCACTCACACGCTGAGTGTTGTCCATACGACCTCTTGTGGTTAGATGCCTTCCCACCTTTCTACCCTGCGGGTTACATGTTTACGGAAAGGCTTCGGTGGTAACCCTGAGGCAAAATCTGCATCCTATGCTATCTCCAGTCGTCTCGATGAATGTCTTGCCACTGGCAAAAGGTAGCTTAGGCTCTGTGAGTGAGGTTGACAAAAGGCGCAGTTTCTTCCTCACTTTAATCCAAATCTCCGCGCAAGTCACCCATTTCAGCGGACAAAGCAAGAGATACGACTGTCCACACGGCTGAACAAAGAGAGTGGTCTTCATCACTTGTGATGGACAAACTATCAATATCAGTTTTTACCCGTCGCGTGTATTTATTTCCCAATATTTAGTTACTTGACACTCAGAATGAACTAAAAAAGAAAGAAAAGTTTCAGAAGAAAACAAACAATTCGGAGAACATCAAGAAGGTGATAACTTGCTCAATGTGCACAACTCCAAAATAACATGATTGCAACGGGACGGTTGCTGTATTTAAGAAGTGCGATGTTATATGACATGATGAAACGAAACATGGCGAGTATTTGAACCCCAATGAAGAATTGGAAAATGTAAGTTGGATATGCTTACGTCAGAAGGCTCAGCAAACGATCTTTTGTTCATCGTTCTAACAATCGGCTACTATCATCAAAGCGAGCTATTCTGTTGCATTATTTATTGCAAAGTAAATTATACCCCTTTTGGGTGCAGAATTTGTGAAAGAATTACTCGAAGCGGATATAAAAGACGTTTTTCTTGATAGACGTTCAATTATTTTCAGCATAAATCCTTCGCGTTATACACTGTCTTGCTGCATTGCTGGTCTTTGAGATGAAATAGGGATAGAAGAAATGTTCAACCTTCTAAGCTTGCTTAAAACACTGCTACACGGGAAGAGTTTACCAAGCCATACAAAAGTCTGTGTCTGAAAATTGTTTGCAATTAGAGACCCTTTCTGGAATAACTACAGACGGAACACCGAATATAACACGGACAAATAAACAGAGCCGTAACTTTCCTTCGGAATAAATTGGAGGCTAAAACTTTGACAATTTGTGACATATTTATCCTATACTGTTTGATACATCAACTAAATGTATGCGATCATGTGCTGTCAATCAACCCCGTCATAGATGAGGTAATAAGAACAGTCAACTACATTTTATCGCATGCAGTTATTAACCTCGGCAATTTAAGGATATTACGTTCCGAAAATGATGACTAAGAGGCGAGGCGGACCATGTTCAAAACGCTTTATTTAACTTAGAGAAGGAAATTGAAATATTTATGAACGAAGAAAGTGCAACTTTAAGACTTAAATTATGAAGACTGGGTGTCAGACCTATGCTTTTTTTAATAGAAAAAGCCCAACAAACAGGACGACGAAGGGAAAATATATATTAATAACCATGACTTGTAATCAGATCAAAGCACTCCTAAGGAAATTATTATTGTTTGAGAACCACGATTAGATTAACAATGCTCAAGATTTGCCTTTGTTAACCAACCTACGAAACACTGATCATGAGAATTTGTTGAAATCCGCTGATTAAATAAACAAACTTGTACTAGAATTGAATCCTTGTTTCTCAGAACTCACAAAATATGGCAAAGTGTTTGATGTACTTTGATCTGATTCACGTTGTCGTGTCCACTGACCCGGAAGCCCTGCATGTGGAAGTGCTTGATTTACAGTACAACATTGAATTGAAAAGTATTCACACCACTAAATTAAAAATCGACTTTTACAACACGTGTGTGACAGCTGAATAGTCTACACAATCAAGACTTCTACACAATACATCTCGACCACATTTTGATCCTAGTATGTTTTTAAAGCTTTCTTTTCAAATATGAAATTTAATTAAAGAGAAAATGTCGACAATTATTTAACAATATTAACATTTTGAAAATCAGTTGAGATGGGCAACAAGTAGTAATGGTTTTAGAACTTCCGGTATTGGATGGGCAACAACAAGAAATGGTTTTAGAACTTCCGGTATTGGATGGGCAACAACAAGTAATGGTTTTAGAACTGCCGGTATTGGATGGGCAACAACTAGTAATGGGTACAGAACTGCTGGTATTGGATGTACAACTACCAGTATTAGTGTACAACTAAAAGTATTAGTGTACAACTACCAGTATTAGTGTACAGATATCTGTATTAGTGTACAACTACCAAAATAAGTGTACAACTACCAGTATTAGTGTACAACTACCAGTATTAGTATACAACTACCAGTATTAGTGTACAACTACCAGTATTAGTGTACAACTACCAGTATTAGTATACAACTACCAGTTTTAGTGTACAACTACCAGTATTAGTGTACAACTACCTGTATTAGTGTAAAACTATCAGTACTAGTGTACAACTACCAGTATTAGTGTACAACTACCAGTATTAGTGTACAACTACATGTATTCAAGTGGACAACAATAACTGACTGATCGCAGCAACAAACAGATCGATCACTGATATCGGAATAATAAAGTGCATCAACTATGGCAATTAATTAGAAATGATTTTATTTCACTGGCTCAGTGACGTACAAAGGGGGAGGGTGTGGTTTATTCCTTGCTGCAATTTGATTGGGGTACATTTTAGGGAAATTATATCAACATAATATGAGTTTCTATCAAAATCAGTAAATATTATTGTTTACATATCTCCTACAAAAAGGGGGGGGGGGGAGAGAAAAAAGAAAGGGGTAGGGGGGGTTTAAAGTTAAGGCAGGAGTGGTGGAGGTGCATTTCCTAAAGCTGCAGACCTTATGCTGCAGGTACGGCCCACGGAAGAATTACATTTTGTTAAAGTGGCCACAGTACAATTTGAGTGGGCCACCCCTGTTTTAGAGAATCCCTTTTCTGGGCCTAAAGTTCGCCACTTGCAAATATATGTTTGCTGTTGTGATTTAGAGTCTGCACGGTGTCGTTTCCCCCTTACATTTTCAAGCCTAGATCAGGGCTTCTCAAATGTGTGTCATCGGCGACCCCTTTGGATCCGACACATTTGTTCACGGCCCTTCACTCAATGTCATAAATGTGGTTGGTACTAACAGCGTATATCACCATATTCATGTACCATGTCCTGTGTAGAACGTTGTTCTCATCACAGACAGCCGATATGAATCACCGTCTGCAGTTAGTCTTCCCACCTGCTTCATGTTCATGTTTAGAGTATCCTTGGTATCTTGTATCCACCTTCGCCTTGGTCGACCCATGCGTCGCCTTCCAGGTACAATGCTATCCGTGGTCATTCTTTCCAGTCCGTCATGACGTTTGACGGGGACGACAAAAATTAATTTCCGAAACGCAACATTGTTTTATGAGCCAGTTTTCTTCAAAATGCAGGTCTTCTATGGTGGTTTTGTTTGCCACTTACTTTATAAAAGGAATTTTTAGGATTCTTCTGTAGCATTTTATTTCGAACGTTCCATTTTCTTCCTTGATATTTGTGTCATAGCCCATGTCTCCCACGCGTACATTGCCACAGGACATATGCATGTTCTCAGGATCTTCAGTTTTAGTTGCTTGTTAGTATAAAGCTATAAATTGTGCATGTTGTTCAGCTTCTGCATTGCCATGGCCAAACGTCTTCTAATTTCATTTAAACAGTTTCCATCGTTGGATAATGTAGAGCCAAGGTATTCAAAATGTGTGACATTATCGATTCCTTCATTATTAATAGCAATCTGGGGTGGCAGTCCTGTTTTGTCAGTGGACGCTGCATATATATTTATATATATATATATATATATATATATATATATATATATATATATACATATATATATATATATATATATACATATACATATATATATATATATATATATATATTTATATATATATATATATATATATATATATATATTTATATATATATATTTACATATATATATATATATATATATATACATATATATATATATATAAATATATATACACATATATATATATATATATATATATATATATATATATATATATATATATATATCGTAAATACTATACATAACAAAAAACATTTTACTGAAGGCAGACAAAGAAATGAATAAGTTGACCTTTATTGGAATGATTGTGATGCCTTTTTCTGACACAATAACTCCACTCGTTTGTTAATACTCGTTACTCGTGGTCTCACTGCATTCTCGATAGCCTTAAGACTCGATCGGTGTTTCGTGTTAAGTGCCGTCAATGTTGAAAATACCGATTCGTACAAATATGTGGTAACTAATCGCAGAAGAGCTGTCATCGCTAATTCTGAAAGTTTTGGAAATTCTGCTTCATAGCCAATTCTCCTTCTTCTTTCTTCTTCTTCGTACGCAGTCAGACAGTAACCATTATTTTTTCGAAAAAAAGCGGCGGTCATCCTGAGGCTGTCGCCACTGCCATAGAGCTTGTCTTGCAGTTCCACTAGTGATGGCCACATCTGCTCTCTCTGATCCTCGTATGTCGGGCAGTTCTGCAGCAGATGTTCAGCGGTCATTTTACCAGTACCGCACGGGCATTCGTCGGTACACCCTATCTTCAATTTGTTGAATATGTGGCACCTCAGTCTATTGTGGCCAGTGCGAAGTCTGAAGACAACGACCTGCTCTCTTCGGTTCAACTGGTAATAGGCATCGTTTTTGGTGTAACCAGTATGTTCGGTTTCCCATTTGGTCATGTATCTGGCTTTGATAAGCCGTTTTGACTCTTCGTACGTCATACTAGTATCTGTTTGTGGTAGTCTTGCACCTTCTTTTGCCAGTCTGTCTGCCTCCTCGTTGCCTTGGATGTTGCAGTGTGATGGGACCCACTGTACCACTACCCTTTTTGGTGCGGACTGCTGGCACAGTTTGCAGAGTGCTGCTTTTAAGTCATTAACCTCAGTATTTTTCTGGCTTTTTAACGCTGTGACTACGGCGATAGCATCTGTAAGCAGGACTATATGGCTTTCATTTTCACTGTGTGTCACCATTTCTTCCACTGCCGCCATCAGTGCCTCTGCCTCCGCTCTGAAATTGCTTGTGTACTTACCAGTAGCGAATGACAGTGTTATTTTTCTGCCATTTGGTAGGTTCAGGAATGCTCCTGCCCCTCCGTTCTGTGTTGTGTTTGTTACAGAACCGTCGGTGTATGCATGGGTCCAGTCCATGCTTGGGTAGCTTTTCGTTATGAAGCTTAGGGTAGTATATCTCCTTTCTTTTTCAGTCTGGCAGTTTTTGTTTGCAATACCTGGTATATTTTCTACCACCTCTGGAAATATTTCCTGCCTCCAGGTAGGTTTTCGTACAGTAGTGATGGGTTTTGGTGTTGTTAGTGCGTTTATGGGATCTTCGTGCATCTTTGCTGTGGCTATTTCTGCAAAGTTTCTCCGCTTTAGTTTCCCATTTCCCAAATTGTTTAGTCTCTGGTGCATTGGATGTTCGGTCAGTCTTCGGAGTTTCTCTGACTGCAGCTGGGCTCTGCAGTCTCTTCTATCGGTCATGGATTGCAGTTTTGTGATCTTTTCAAGTTCTACAATTGGCGTTGACTTCATGCCTCCTGTTATAATTCTCTTGGCTTGGTTTTGAAGTTTGTTAACTTTATCGAAGTTCGCCTTCGCTGCTGTTGTCCATGCCGCAATGCCATACTCGAGAACTGGTCTCACTCTTCCAGTGTACAGTTTCTTTAGTATGCCTTCGTCTGCTTCCCAGCTTGTGCCAGCAAGTTTCCTCATGATTGCCATTCTTTCTCTGGCTTTCATTCGGTTTCTCTCAATCTGACTTTTCCATGTCATGCGCTGATCAAATGTGACTCCCAGATAGGTTGGGTTGTCGTTTGGCTGCAGGAATTTGCCATTTAGACTTAATTTGGTACTTTGGGGTTTTAATGAAAGCGAGAATATTGTGCATGTGGTTTTCTCCTCGTTTATTTTGACCAGCCATGAGTTCGCCCACTCTTCCAGCGATGTTAGGGCCGTCTGCATCCGATTTCTTGCTATGGTGAGATTCTTTTCAGAGGTCCACATAGCCAGATCGTCTGCAAACATTGAGCTATGGACTCTTCTTGGTATATTCTCTGTAATATCGTTTATATATACCAGGAAGAGTGTGGGTGACAGTACTCCCCCTTGGGGTACTCCCTGCTCGAGTGTCACCTTTTTGCTCATCTGCCCTTGTACTTGGACTCTGGCCGTTCTTTGTTTGAGGTAGTGGTTGATCCACTTGTACATTTTCCCACAAACATCACTTCTTCTTAGCTTGACTCTAAGTCCATCTTTCCAGACTTTGTCAAATGCCTTTTCCAGATCCACCCAAACAGCTACTGTGTGTTTTTGTGCCTGGTAGGCATCTTCTATCTCCTGGGCTATGAGGATGACGTGGTCCTCAGTGGATCTGTGCTGTCTAAAGCCGGCTTGCTGTGGAATTAGTATTCGTTTTTCTTCCAGATGCCACATCAGTCTGGTGTTTATCATCCGTTCCATCAGCTTGCCGACACAGCTCAGTAGGCTTATGGGCCTGTATCCATTTGGATCTGTTTTGTCCCATAGCCAATTCAAATCAGTTTACCTAATTTGAGAAGCCCTGGCCTGGAGATAATGTAACATGGGGAAGTAATAATGCTAGCATCAACGTTTGTTGATGACCGAAATTTGCTGTATTCGTTCTAAGTGAATCATTTAAGCCTAGGTTTACAGCTCGTTCCTCTTAAGGGAACCTGTATCCAATGCCCCAGCAATTTCAGTGGCGGTTTCATATCAAATATTAAACATAAAGTCGTTCCTAATTGCATACACAACCGTGTTCCTATAGCAGATATAGCCCTATGGGACGAGACGATGAATTGTTCAAGTTTTCCATGTTCCAGATCGCAGCCTTTTTGTATGTGAGGTGAACAGTTCCTTCTATGCTGCCTTGCCTTTCACTAACTGTAAGTCAGGAACCCATTTACAGCTAGGTAGACTGGAGCGTGTTCAGACCGGTGATTTAAGCCTGTTCATTTTCTGTAGTAATCGGTCTGCTTCACACATTAAAACGATGATCCTTCTTAACGCATGCGATGGAGGGGGGAAGGGGGGGGGGAAGGTGCATGTATGCGTTTAAGTGTGTATGTATACAAGGTAAAGGCAGTTCCATAGCGGGCACTGCTGTCAGGGATGAAGTGACAGCTTGTTTTTTAGATGGGCTGGCCAGTTCCCTTTCTCGTTGACTTCCCTCACCTAACAATAAGGTACTTATTGTAATGCGCTACAACGGAAATACCATCAAGAGTAAACAATTCAAATGGGACGAGTAACTTCAAACAACAGCAGCAACAAGAACAATGATTCGCTGTATACATTCCAATCATCAAGTAAATGTGCGTGTGTCTATTGTATACATTCCAATCATCAAGTAAATGTGCGTGTGTCTATTGTATACATTCCAATCATCAAGTAAATGTGCGTGTGTCTATTGTATACATTCCAATCATCAAGTAAATGTGCGTGTGTCTATTGTATACATTCCAATCATCAAGTAAATGTGCGTGTGTCTATTGTATACATTCCAATCATCAAGTAAATGTGCGTGTGTCTATTGTATACATTCCAATCATCAAGTAAATGTGCGTGTGTCTATTGTATACATTCCAATCATCAAGTAAATGTGCGTGTGTCTATTGTATACATTCCAATCATCAAGTAAATGTGCGTGTGTCTATTGTATACATTCCAATCATCAAGTAAATGTGCGTGTGTCTATTGTATACATTCCAATCATCAAGTAAATGTGCGTGTGTCTATTGTATACATTCCAATCATCAAGTAAATGTGCGTGTGTCTATTGTATACATTCCAATCATCAAGTAAATGTGCGTGTGTCTATTGTATACATTCCAATCATCAAGTAAATGTGCGTGTGTCTATTGTATACATTCCAATCATCAAGTAAATGTGCGTGTGTCTATTGTATACATTCCAATCATCAAGTAAATGTGCGTGTGTCTATTGTATACATTCCAATCATCAAGTAAATGTGCGTGTGTCTATTGTATACATTCCAATCATCAAGTAAATGTGCGTGTGTCTATTGTATACATTCCAATCATCAAGTAAATGTGCGTGTGTCTATTGTATACATTCCAATCATCAAGTAAATGTGCGTGTGTCTATTGTATACATTCCAATCATCAAGTAAATGTGCGTGTGTCTATTGTATACATTCCAATCATCAAGTAAATGTGCGTGTGTCTATTGTATACATTCCAATCATCAAGTAAATGTGCGTGTGTCTATTGTATACATTCCAATCATCAAGTAAATGTGCGTGTGTCTATTGTATACATTCCAATCATCAAGTAAATGTGCGTGTGTCTATTGTATACATTCCAATCATCAAGTAAATGTGCGTGTGTCTATTGTAGACATTGCAATCATCAAGTAAATGTGCGTGTGTCGATTGTATACATTCCAATCATCAAGTAAATGTGCGTGTGTCTATTGTATACATTCCAATCATCAAGTAAATGTGCGTGTGTCTATTGTATACATTCCAATCATCAAGTAAATGTGCGTGTGTCTATTGTATACATTCCAATCATCAAGTAAATGTGCGTGTGTCTATTGTATACATTCCAATCATCAAGTAAATGTGCGTGTGTCTATTGTATACATTCCAATCATCAAGTAAATGTACGTGTGTCTATTGTATACATTCCAATCATCAAGTAAATGTGCGTGTGTCTATTGTATACATTCCAATCATCAAGTAAATGTGCGTGTGTCTATTGTATACATTCCAATCATCAAGTAAATACGCGTGTGTCTATTGTATACATTCCAATCATCAAGTAAATGTGCGTGTGTCTATTGTATACATTCCAATCATCAAGTAAATGTGCGTGTGTCTATTGTATACATTCCAATCATCAAGTAAATGTGCGTGTGTCTATTGTATACATTCCAATCATCAAGTAAATGTGCGTGTGTCTATTGTATACATTCCAATCATCAAGTAAATGTGCGTGTGTCTATTGTATACATTCCAATCATCAAGTAAATGTGCGTGTGTCTATTGTATACATTCCAATCATCAAGTAAATGTGCGTGTGTCTATAGTGTACATTCCAATCATCAAGTAAATGTGCGTGTGTCTATTGTATACATTCCAATCATCAAGTAAATGTGCGTGTGTCTATTGTAATACATTCCAATCATCAAGTAAATGTGCGTGTGTCTATTGTATACATTCCAATCATCAAGTAAATGTGCGTGTGTCTATTGTATACATTCCAATCATCAAGTAAATGTGCGTGTGTCTATTGTATACATTCCAATCATCAAGTAAATGTGCGTGTGTCTATTGTATACATTCCAATCATCAAGTAAATACGCGTGTGTCTATTGTATACATTCCAATCATCAAGTAAATGTGCGTGTGTCTATTGTATACATTCCAATCATCAAGTAAATGTGCGTGTGTCTATTGTATACATTCCAATCATCAAGTAAATGTGCGTGTGTCTATTGTATACATTCCAATCATCAAGTAAATGTGCGTGTGTCTATTGTATACATTCCAATCATCAAGTAAATGTGCGTGTGTCTATTGTATACATTCCAATCATCAAGTAAATGTGCGTGTGGGTCTAATTGTATACATTCCAATCATCAAGTAAATGTGCGTGTGTCTATTGTATACATTCCAATCATCAAGTAAATGTGCGTGTGTCTATTGTATACATTCCAATCATCAAGTAAATGTACGTGTGTCTATTGTATACATTCCAATCATCAAGTAAATGTGCGTGTGTCTATTGTATACATTCCAATCATCAAGTAAATGTGCGTGTGTCTATTGTATACATTCCAATCATCAAGTAAATACGCGTGTGTCTATTGTATACATTCCAATCATCAAGTAAATGTGCGTGTGTCTATTGTATACATTCCAATCATCAAGTAAATGTGCGTGTGTCTAATTGTTACATTCCAATCATCAAGTAAATGTGCGTGTGTCTATTGTATACATTCCAATCATCAAGTAAATGTGCGTGTGTCTATTGTATACATTCCAATCATCAAGTAAATGTGCGTGTGTCTATTGTATACATTCCAATCATCAAGTAAATGTGCGTGTGTCTATTGTATACATTCCAATCATCAAGTAAATGTGCGTGTGTCTATTGTATACATTCCAATCATCAAGTAAATGTGCGTGTGTCTATTGTATACATTCCAATCATCAAGTAAATGTGCGTGTGTCTATTGTATACATTCCAATCATCAAGTAAATGTGCGTGTGTCTATTGTATACATTCCAATCATCAAGTAAATGTGCGTGTGTCTATTGTATACATTCCAATCATCAAGTAAATGTGCGTGTGTCCTATTGTATACATTCCAATCATCAAGTAAATGTGCGTGTGTCTATTGTATACATTCCAATCATCAAGTAAATGTGCGTGTGTCTATTGTATACATTCAATCATCAAGTAAATGTGCGTGTGTCTATTGTATACATTCCAATCATCAAGTAAATGTGCGTGTGTCTATTGTATACATTCCAATCATCAAGTAAATGTGCGTGTGTCTATTGTATACATTCCAATCATCAAGTAAATGTGCGTGTGTCTATTGTATACATTCCAATCATCAAGTAAATGTGCGTGTGTCTATTGTATACATTCCAATCATCAAGTAAATGTGCGTGTGTCTATTGTATACATTCCAATCATCAAGTAAATGTGCGTGTGTCTATTGTATACATTCCAATCATCAAGTAAATGTGCGTGTGTCTATTGTATACATTCCAATCATCAAGTAAATGTGCGTGTGTCTATTGTATACATTCCAATCATCAAGTAAATGTGCGTGTGTCTATTGTATACATTCCAATCATCAAGTAAATGTGCGTGTGTCTATTGTATACATTCCAATCATCAAGTAAATGTGCGTGTGTCTATTGTATACATTCCAATCATCAAGTAAATGTGCGTGTGTCTATTGTATACATTCCAATCATCAAGTAAATGTGCGTGTGTCTATTGTATACATTCCAATCATCAAGTTAATGTGCGTGTGTCTATTGTATACATTCCAATCATCAGTAAATGTGCGTGTGTCTATTGTATACATTCCAATCATCAAGTAAATGTGCGTGTGTCTATTGTATACATTCCAATCATCAAGTAAATGTGCGTGTGTCTATTGTATACATTCCAATCATCAAGTAAATGTGCGTGTGTCTATTGTATACATTCCAATCATCAAGTAAAATGTGCGTGTGTCTATTGTATACATTCAATCATCAAGTAAATGTGCGTGTGTCTATTGTATACATTCCAATCATCAAGTAATGTGCGTGTGTCTATTGTATACATTCCAATCATCAAGTAAATGTGCGTGTGTCTATTGTATACATTCCAATCATCAAGTAAATGTGCGTGTGTCTATTGTATACATTCCAATCATCAAGTAAATGTGCGTGTGTCTATTGTATACATTCCAATCATCAAGTAAATGTGCGTGTGTCTATTGTATACATTCCAATCATCAAGTAAATGTGCGTGTGTCTATTGTATACATTCCAATCATCAAGTAAATGTGCGTGTGTCTATTGTATACATTCCAATCATCAAGTAAATGTGCGTGTGTCTATTGTATACATTCCAATCATCAAGTAAATGTGCGTGTGTCTATTGTATACATTCCAATCATCAAGTAAATGTGCGTGTGTCTATTGTTACATTCCAATCATCAAGTAAATGTGCGTGTGTCTATTGTATACATTCCAATCATCAAGTAAATGTGCGTGTGTCCTATTGTACACATTCCAATCATCAAGTAAATGTGCGTGTGTCTATTGTATACATTCCAATCATCAAGTAAATGTGCGTGTGTCTATTGTATACATTCCAATCATCAAGCTAAATGTGCGTGTGTCTATTGTATACATTCCAATCATCAAGTAAATGTGCGTGTGTCTATTGTATACATTCCAATCATCAAGTAAATGTGCGTGTGTCTATTGTATACATTCCAATCATCAAGTAAATGTGCGTGTGTCTATTGTATACATTCCAATCATCAAGTAAATGTGCGTGTGTCTATTGTATACATTCCAATCATCAAGTAAATGTGCGTGTGTCTATTGTATACATTCCAATCATCAAGTAAATGTGCGTGTGTCTATTGTATACATTCCATCATCAAGTAAAATGTGCGTGTGTCTATTGTATACATTGCAATCATCAAGTAAATGTTGCGTGTTTGTCCTATTGTATACATTCCAATCATCAAGTAAATGTGCGTGTGTCTATTGGTATACATTCCAATCATCAAGTAAATGTGCGTGTGTCTATTGTATACATTCCAATCATCAAGTAAATGTGCGTGTGTCTATTGTATACATTCCAATCATCAAGTAAATGTGCGTGTGTCTATTGTATACATTGCAATCATCAAGTAAATGTGCGCTTTGTACTTCATCAAGTATGTTCCTTCATTACATTGCAATCATCAAGTAAATGTGCGTGTGTCTATTGTATACATTCCAATCATCAAGTAAATGTGCGTGTGTCTATTGTATACATTCCAATCATCAAGTAAATGTGCGTGTGTCTATTGTATACATTCCAATCATTCAAGTAAATGTGCGTGTGTCTATTGTATACATTCCAATCATCAAGTAAATGTGCGTGTGTCTATTGGTATACATTCCAATCATCAAGTAAATGTGCGTGTGTCTATTGTATACAATTCCAATCATCAAGTAAATGTGCGTGTGTCTATTCAGTATTAC